>CM067360.1:37176402-37196402 GCA_034401795.1 Chaetoderma sp. LZ-2023a | reverse complement strand
CACGAGTGTGGCATTACGTAGGTCTCTTAACTGTATGTCGTTGAGTAATGTAAAATCGAAAACCATTATGTCGACTATTTTGAAACTTGGGACGTGATGCTGTTAAAATGTCCAGCTTACCTGTATAGTTTTCTTACAATTTAGATTCTAGGAATTAGGTTTTCAGAGTTTCAAATGGATCCGGGCTGCGTGGATCGGAGTGCCAGTAGGTTAGCTAGAACTTGGCGTCGTACACTGAGAGCAGTTGCAGAGTGATTCTGTCTACGAAGTCGTGACGGTCGCTCGACCCTTCTTCTTGCCCGGCATGTGATAACATGGTCAAACAGATTGAATTTGTCCAGTTTCAGCATGGATCATGCTCAAACCCAATCAATCCGTACAACCAATGTAATCCTACATAAACAACATGTATAACATGACACACATCTAATCACAATCGGTGCAGGATGGGTTGATGAGTGGGTGGGTAAGTCAGTGGGTGGGTGGGCTGCCGGTGGTGGTGGTGATGCTGGATATGTCGGTTCCTTGGTGGGTGGGTTGTGGGTGGGTGGTGATTGTTGTTGGTGGGCGGGGTGGCATTGCGGGCGGGCGGGCAGATGTATGGACGGACGGACGGACGGATGGACTGATGTATGGATGAACGTATATGTGATCTAACCCATAAATGTGAGACTTTGTAATAGCTTTATTCCTGTTCAATATCATCCTTGAAAATAGATATTTGAAGTTCAAAATACATGTACCTATGACTAAATGTATGTAATTTCTCGTTGTACTAACCTAGGGGCGGGAAGTCGAAGTGCGTACCTCAGCCCTGACTTGGCAGGACATTGAGCAACATGAGTGCAAAGAGCTGGTGGGCTGAGATGAGGGCTCGGTCCACAAGTGACAGCCTACTGCTCTGACAGAGCATACTGACTGCCCTGTGGCTAGCCTGGTGCCGTGTGCATACCGAGCATATGATAGTAGGGCAAGGCAACTTCAATGTATTCATGGAGTGCCTCTGGTATTTAGAGGACTGTTTGAGATGATGCAATTGAAGAAAGTCATAAATTCAGCAAACGTATGACGATATATTCTGACACAAAAGATATGTTGAATTTTCAATATTTTGCAATATATTCAGCGTGCTGTGACGGGATATTGGATATTCGGCTGATTGGTGGGTGGGTGGATGGATGGATGAAATGGATATTGAGTTGGTGTGGGTGGGATGGCGGACGGCTGGCTGGGTTGAGTGGATGGATCAATGGCTGGGTGGATAGGTGGATGCGTGGAGAGGCGGTGGGCCGAGGTGCAAGCTCGGTTCTCTAGCGACAGCGTATTGCTCTGATCGGAATTACTGACTGAGCTGTGGTTAGCTGAGAGCCGCGGGCGGCCTGTCCGCCTGGTGCCGTGTGCAAACCGAGCATATGATAGTAGGGCAAGGCAACTTCAATGTATTCATTGAGTGCATCGGGTATTTAGAGGACTGTTTGGGATGATGCGCTTAGAGACAGGCATAAGATCAGCATATGTATAACGTTATATATATTCTGACACAAAAGATAATTGAATGTTCAATATCCTGTAACAAGATATTGGATATTCAATATGCTGTGACGGTATATTGTATATTCGGTTGATTGGTGTGTGATGGTTATTTGGTTGGGGTGGATGCTAACCAGCATCAATACCACAACCAGCAGCCCACTCACCCACCCACCCACCGACTTACCCACTCACTCACCAACCCACCCTCAACCCAACTCATTCAAAGAATCGACAGAGGGATCGATGGATGGATGGATGGGTGGATGGATGTACATAGACACACGCCATCCCTCACTTCCCACCCACCCTATTCCATCCATCCATCCATCCATCCATCCATCCATCCATCCATCCATCCATCCATCCATCCATCCATCCATCCATCCATCCATCCATCCATCCATCCATCCATCCATCCATCCATCCATCCATCCATCCATCCATCCATCCATCCATCCATCCATCCATCCATCCATCCATCCATCCATCCATCCATTCATCCATTCATCCATCCATCCATCCATCCATCCATCCATCAAACCATCCATCCAACCATCCATTCATCCATCCATCCACCCCCCCCCCTCCATCCATTCATCCATCGCGCCATCCCTCCCTCGCTCCTTAAATCTCTCTTTCCATCCTTCCATCCTTCCGTCCATTCCTCCTTCCATAACCCCCTCGCTGGCCCCCCCTCTCTCCTTCCCTCCATCCACCCATCCATCCATCCTTCAATCATTCCGTCCATCCATCCATTCATACATCTATCCATCAATCCATCCGTCCATCCATTCATTCATTCATACATACATCCATTCCGTCTTCACTCCCTTCTTACACCCCCCCCCCCCGCCCCCCGCCATTCCTCCGCAACTCCCTCCGTCCCTCCATCCATCCATTCCCGTACTCACGCATACACGCACGCACGCACGTACGCACACACACACGCACGCACGCACGCACACACAGCACACCCCAACCACGTATCATCCATCCATGCATTCATCCATTCATCCATCCGTCGACTAGCCCACCAACCCACCCATCCATCCATCCATTCATCCATCCATCCATCCATCCATCCATCCATCCATCCATCCATCCATCCATCCATCCATCCATCCATCCATCCTTCCATCCATCCATCCATCCATCCATCCACATCCACATCCGCATCCATCCATCCATCCATCCATCCATCCATCCATCCATCCATCCATCCATCCATCCATCCATCCATCCATCCATCCACCCTCGATGCATCCATCCAATTATCCATACAAGAATCCATCCATCCATCCTCCGTCCCTCCCTTCATTAATCCATCCGTCCAACCATCCACACATTACATTCATCCATCCATCAATCGGTTCATCCCACCCTCCATCCATCATAAACTCCCCCATCCCTCCCTAACTCACTACCTACCCCCTCCATCCATTTATCCATCCTGCCATCCACCCCTCGCTTCTTAACTCCTTTCCTCCACCCATCCGTCCATCCTTCCTTCCATAACTCCCTCCCTGGCACATCAATCTTTCCTCCCTTCCTTCATCCATCCATCCATCCATCAATCCATCCACCCATACATCCATTCATACAACCAGCCATTCCGCCCGCTAAAACACATACATACACCCATCCATCCATTGATTCATCCCACCCTCCATCAATCATTAACTCCCATCATCCCTCCCTAACTCCCTACCTTCCTCCCTCCCTCCCTCCATCATTTCATTTATCCCGCCATGCCTCTCTTGCTCTTTAACTCCCTACCCCCATCCCTCGGTCCGCCCCTCCGTCCATAACTTCCTCGCTGGCCCCCTCCTTCCTTCACTTCCTCCATCCATTCATCCCTCCATCTATCCCTCCATCCCTCCCTCCACCCATTCCATCCATCCATCCATCCATCCATCCATCATCAATTCCTGCTCCTCCCACCCTCTCTCCATCCCACCCTCCCTCCCTCCTTACCTCCCTCCCACCCTCCCTAATTCCCTATCTCACTCACTCCCCCACGCACCCACCCTCCCTCCCTTCATCCAGCCATCCATCCAACCATCCGCTAATTAATCCGTCCATCCATCCATCCATCCATTTGTTCATCCCGCCCTCCTTTATTATTAACTCATCCTCCCTCCCTAACTCCCTATCGCCCTCCCTTCATCCATCCATCCATCCATACCGCCATCCATCCCTCTCTCCGTAAATCCCTCCCTACATCCCTTCTTCCATCCCTCCTTCCATAAGTCCCTCCCTCGCTCCCTTCCTCCCTCACTCACTCATTCCTTCCCTCGACCCATCCATCCATCCATCCATCCATCCATCCATCCATCCATCCGTTCAACTCTTTCGCCCTCCTTAACTCCCACCCCCCCCCCCTTTCCAACAAATCCATCTCTCTCTCCCTTCATCCTTCCATCCACGCACGCACGCACGCACGCACGCACGCACGCACGCACGCACGCACGCACGCACGCACGCACGCACGTACGCACGCACGCACGCACGCACGCACGCACGCACGTACGCACGTACGCACGTACGCATGTGCGCACGTACGCACGTACGCACGCGCGCACGCACGCGCACCCACCCACCCACCCACACACACACACACACACACACACACAGCTCACACAAACCCAACCACACCACACAACAACACATGCACGCACGCGCGCGCGCGCACGCACGCACGCACGCACGCACGCACGCACGCACGCACGCACGCACGCACGCACGCACGCATGCACGCACGCACGCTCCATCACACATCGCCCACATCCGCATCATCCATCCATCCATCAATTCATCCCCCTACACCTCCCAACAAAGCCACACCCACCCACCCACCCACCCACCCACCCACCCACCCACCCACCCACCCACCCACCCACACACCCACCCACCCACCCACCCACCACACAACACAACACAACACCACACCACACCACACCACACCACACCACACCACACCACACCACACCACACCACACCACACCACACCACACCACACTAACACCTTACTCCATACCACATCACCCACCACGCATCATCCATCCACCCACCCACCCACCCATCCATCCATCCATCCATCCATCCACCCATCCACCCATCCACCCGCCCACCTATCCACCCACCCGCCCTCCCTCCTTCTACCCCCCACCCCACACACTCCCGCCCTCCCTCCCTCCTTCCCTCCATCCAAGATGGCTGGCCAAGCATTTGGTAAATCAACTTCGCTTGAACAAACTTGGTTCAGTTTGTGCCCTTAATGATATTTTATCGATCCCTTAAACGGTTTCGGAGAAGATTTTAAAGACGTTTCCAAAAAGCGGCCTAAATCCAAGATGGCCATCGAGCCAATTGGCCGATTGGCTTCATTTAAAGAAACTTGAATCTATATGTCCTAAGGAAGCGTCATGTAAAATATAATTGAAATCGGCCGAGCAGTTCTCAAGAAGAGAACATTTAAAATACCACAGTGCTTTACTATGGGAGCTTTTTGGCGGGGAAATGATCCATGATATCCACCAAACCGTTGATCCGACAGTTTTCGAAAATTACAAATTTCAAATCAGAATACCCAAAAACCTATATAAAAACAATTTCAGCCTCAAAGTCCATCAAATAAAAAAATCGAATATGGCCGCTAATAATGCTATATTTTGATTAGGCCACGGTGGCCATGTTTTTCGATGGATAACTTTCTCTTGAAGAAACTTTCTTGGCGCTTAGTCCCTAATCATATCTGCCAGATTTTGGCCTGATCCCTTTAGCGGTTCTGGAGAAAAAGTAATTTTCTCTAAAGCCAGGTCAACCAAGAGGGCCGCCGAACCATTTGTCCAATCACGTTCCCCTGATTGAACTTGGTTGAGCTCTTGCCCTGGATCATAATTCATGAAGTTTCCTTTAATCCCTCCAGCGGCTTCGGAGAAGAAGATTTTTAAAGACGTTTCTAAAAATCGGCCAAAATCCAAGATAGCCGCTGGCCAAATTGGCCGATCGGCTTCGTTTGAACAAAATTGGATCCCTATGTCCTAAGGATGCTTTCTGCCAAATATAATTGAAATCGTCCTAAGGTTCTTGAGAAGAAGTCGTTTTAAAGGAAAAGTTGACGGATGAAGACGGATGCCGGACTACGAACACACGACGGACGGTCGCCACTACATACGCTCACTTGGCCTTTCAGTCCAGGAGAGCTAATAATATTGACATAGTAAAAATACAGATGATATTATATTGCAATGCATTCAGTCAAGTAAACAAACTGTTGCATTAAGCTTTTGACCCTTACACAATAGAAATGACAAATTCTTTTTTCTGTTTAATATTTTGAAACGAATTCGACAGAGAGCGGTGGTATTGAAAATGAGACATTGAAATCCCAAATGTTTAAATAGTTAATAATATTCTCATTCTCTCCCCATCCTCACTTTCTAACACAGTCGGTTCTAGATCTCAGCGAGGCGAACCAACCGGCAAGTATCGGATTTTCTAAGATGGGAATCTAATATAAATATGAAAACCATGATAAATGCTGGAAAAAATACGTTATTATCAGGGAATTCCCTTAGGATTGAGCCGAGAAAAAGCTAGATAAGAACTAATTACACTATAGACTGCCGTTATTGATGATGCCAGGACAACAAGGATAGCTCCATTTCTGCCTGGCTCTCATTCGTTCTGTCGGGTGGGAATTCATATTTTTATCATAGAAAGAAGGCCTGTTCCATAGTGTTCGATATGAACATACGTGTAATAGTCAACGAAAGATGAGTAATTGTTAGATTACGTGTAAGAAGTATTGCCATAGGTTAGATAACGCGTAATAAGCCCACATGGCCCGTGACAGCGCAAATGTTTCTAGCAATGACGACGGCGAAAATGTAGTGTTTAGACAGGATATGTTATGTTGCCTATATAAATTCTGCAATATAAATTCTACCTAGTTATGACATATGTGCATAATTTTGCGTTTTATCAGTTTTATTATCAATTTCGTCGAAAATTATCACATTGCACTCCCTAAAATGTGATAATCTTTTACTCGGTTGATAATAGTGATATGAAATAGGATCTTGTTTCAGACCATCTATATACGTGTCAGTCAGCCTTTATTTTTATCAGCCGTATTTTGAGACCTGCTAAGCTGTGTGTCGCTCCATTGAGTAATCACGCAATATGTAATGATGAAGAACGTCGAGCAAAGGTTTGTTAAAATTCACAAACTCAACCTTAAAATCACGACCTTTGAATTATGTTCTCATTATTCCGACATTAGCGCATCTGCCGTAAATTTGATTAAATAATGCACATGCATAATAGTAGTACAACCTTTGGTGGTAGGAGGGATGAAATTGTGTTATTTGAGTTGGTGCATTGAGGTGATTAGATATGTCTCTTGTTATACATGTTGTTTAAGTATGATTACATTGGTTGTACGGATTGGTGGAGGTTAAGTATGATCCATTACTGAAACTGGACGAATTGAAACTATCTGACCATAGTATTGTGCATCGTGCAACAAGAAAGAGGTAGTAACCGATATGACTTGATAGACAGAATCACTCAAGAGCTGTTAACCAGGAAGGGATTTATGTCTAACTATGCCACGCCAAGTCCTAACTAAGCTCCAAGCACTCCACTTGACTCAGCTGGACCCCTTCTGAAACTTAATTCTCAGAATCGAAATTCCAAGACAACGATAAAGGTAGGCTGCAAAATCTTTGGAACTAATTTTAACAGCAACATGTCCCAATCAAATAAGTTTAAATCTAGTAAACATAATGTTTATTGGATTATACATTAATCAACTACATACAATTAAGAGGCTTACGTAATTAACTATTACCACACTTGTGATGGATCTACGCCATTCTCATTGCGGCGACAGTTGATTGTAACGTAATATATCTGCGTGAAAGATCGGACCCCTCCATTATCTCATCGACCAGTCACCAGGGAGATGTTAATACAATGTACGCTAAGGGGAATATAATCGACGACGTGTGCAGTGTGAGCAAAACAAACATCACACATTGCCACGGCCATATGCAATGCCACATGATTCTAATAGAAATGCCATATTTGTGTTGTCTGATTACAAAACGTACTCTACCCTAGTACATTATAATTAATTATTTCCCTTTTCGAGAGAAGATAATCAGTTGCGCCTGAAAATGTCCGACTTCAATTATCTTCATTGACATATGTTCATATATAAATGTTCCTCTGGTGGGAGAAACACATTTTGCAACGGCCAATAAAATATTCCTTATTCAAAGAGGTCAGAATAATAGACATGTTGCTTTGAAATGAGAAACACACAGCCCAAACAGCAGCAGATAACGGATGGGGCGGGGTGACAAGCGTTTAGAATGCATATCATATAATGAAAGAATACCAATGAATAGCGCAATAGAGAGTTGTAAAAGTATTTGGAAGAAGCGGTGTTGTGTACGGTATAGTGGTCTAAACAGACCCAATGTCGAGTTACATAATGATGCTGAGAATTCAATCACAAACCACGTGATCAAAATTACTCAATCAGGAAGATGACTAATGTAGCACGTGCATTTCACGTAAGATGATGTAGTGACCGCAATGCTCAATTATTACTGTCGAGATAGTGTTATCTAAATATGAGCGAGTTCTTAGAGAAGATGAAGAAAATTGAATTGAGAGAGGAAGGTTGAATAGGAGAGAGAGAGAGAGAGAGAGAGAGAGAGAGAGAGAGAGAGAGATAGAGAGAGAGAGAGAGAGATAGAGAGACGGAGGGATGAGTGGGAGAGGGAGGGAGAGAGCGAGAGAGTGAGTGAGAGAGGGAGTAATGGCATTTAGAAGACAAGGGGTTGATTGCTCTTTCGCATTCTAAATAAACAAGAACCAAACATTAATCTAAATTAATAATTATTGGAACATGTGGTGGCTTTGTAGACATCTTAGCCTATAAGGGTTCAGAAATTTTCGATCACTCTGGGAAATCAGAATATAATGCGTTCTTCAAACCAGTAGACCTATAATATCTGCTTCACAAAAATAAGTGCATCTCCCACACACGCGCACGCACGCACGCACGCACGCACGCACGCACGCACGCACGCACGCACGCACGCACGCACGCACGCACGCACGCACACACACACACATATACATACATACATACATGTAAAGCCGGAATCTGATTCTTTCGAATTTCTAGCAACATGATGCATTTTAATTACGCATTCTCTATTCTATGTGATGCGCTGAAAAGTCGAGCCTATGCTTCTACCAGTTTTCTCCGAGGAGTTAAAACACACAACATGAATTAATAGGAAAATTCAAAAGTAGATAGTTTCACCTTAAATAAATTAGAGACAAAATCGGATCGTATATGAAGCGCTGGATCTTAAGCTAACAATGAGGATCATCCCAAGACAAATATGAATTGCAGCGCTCAAAATCGAGTATATTTAATTACGTACATTGGCATAACATTATGTTAGTGAACTAAAATTAGAATCTCTGATATTATCGCCCCAGCAGATCCACGCATTTTCAACATGTTCAAATTCATTGTCATTCTATTTGTGTATAATTTTTAAATCATGCCCTTTTTCGATAGTAACGAAGAAGCGTTATTTAGAACATTCAGAGGATGCCGATGAATCAGCACCCTACAGGTAAAATAGCATTTGGACTGAATGCTAATCAGCTATGTCACAAAGGAGCCCTATACTCACATTAAGCTGATATATAGAAAGACGGTGTTCAACAAGAGCAATCAGAGATTGCGGACCCTCACTCTCCCGGGTTGTCAAATTGGAAACAGTTATCGGATTTGCCATATTTGCCATTTTACTGAATACGTATTTTTAGATCACGCATAGCAATGTGTGGAACACTGGTGTATGGCTACACATTTTCAGTGGTTAAATCGGGATCGAGTAATGAAGGAATGAAGATGGGGAGAGAGAGAGAGAGAGAGAGAGAGAGAGAGAGAGAGCGAGGGAGAGAGAGAGAGAGAGAAAGAGAGAGAGAGAGGATGGGATGGGGTGAAAGAGCTAGAAAGAGAGTGAGAGAGCGAAAGAGAGAAAGAGTGAGAAAGAGAGAGAGAGGGGAGGGAGGGAGGGAGGGAGGGAGGGAGGGAGGGAGAGAGAGAGAGAGAGAGAGAGAAGAGAGAGGGTGGGAATGAGCGTGTTTGTGCAAAATCGGGTAATTTGGCAGCATAATTTTCTATCATTCATTCTTCATCCAGCCTCCTATACAATATTGATGAATTGCGTATAAAAGCTGTATTGGTTGACATTTGACTTCTTGATCTAAATGTGCCTAAGTGTATATTAATGGACGTTCATGTTTATCTGATAAGATATAATAAAATATTAATGTCCAAATATTCATATTCTGAGAACGATTAACAACAGCTCCCCATCTTCCCTCCTTCATTACTCCATCACGATTTAACCACTGAAAATGGATAGCCATACAGCAGTGTTCCACAGATTGGTGCGCGTGATCTAAAATACATATTCAGTAACATGGAAAATCTGGTAAATCCGATAACTGTTTCCAATTTGTCAAAACGGGAGAGTGATGGTCCGCAATCGCTGATTGCTCTTGTTGAACACCGTCTTTCTATATATCAGCTTAATGGGAGTATAGGGCTCCTTTGTGATATAGCTGATTAGAATTTAGTCCAAATGATGTTTTACCTGTAGGGTGCCGATTCATCTGCATCCTCTGAATCTTCTAAATAAGCTAGCTTCTTCGTTACTATCGAAAAAGGGCATGATTTAAAAATTATATACAAATAGAATGACAAGGAATTTGAACACGTTGAGAATACGTGGATCTGCTGGGCGATAATATCAGAAATTCTAATTTGCGTTGCAATTCATATTTGTCTTGCGATGATCCTCATTGTTAGCTTAAGATCCAGCGCTTTATATACGATCCGATTTTGTCTCTAATTTATTTAAGGTGAAACTATCTACTTTTGGATTTTCCAATTAATTCATGTTGTCTGTTTTAACTCCTCGGAGAAAACTGGTAGAAGTATAGGTTCGACTTTTCAACGCATCACATAGAATAGAGAATGCGTCATTAAAATGTATCCTGTTGCTAGAAATTCGAAAGAATCAGATTCCGGCTTTACGTGTATCTGTGTGTGCGTGCGCGCGTGCGTGCGTGCATGCATGCGTGCGCGCCTGGGCGCGCGTGTGTGGGAGATGCACTTATTTTTGTGAAGCAGATATTATATGTCTACTGGTTTGAAGAACGCATTATATTCTGATTTCCCAGAGTGATCGAAAACTTCTGAACCCTTATAGGCTAATATGTCTACAAAGCCACCACATGTTCCAATAATTATTAATTTAGATTAATGTTTGGTTCTTGTTTAAGAGCAATCAACCCCTTGTCTTCTAAATGCCATTACTCCCTCTCTCTCTCCTCTCTCTCTCCATCTCTCACTCACTCTCTCTCTCTCTCTTTCTCTTTCCCTTTCTCGCTCCCTATCCCACCCATCCCTCTGTCTCTCTCTCTCTCTCTCTCTCTCTCTCTCTCTCTCTCTCTCTCTCTCTCTCTCTCTCTCCCTCTCACTCACTCTCTCTCTCTTTCTCTTTCCCTTTCTCGCTCCCTCTCCCACCCATCCCTCTGTCTCTCTCTCTCTCCCCTCTCTCTCTCTCTCTCTCTCTCTCTCTCTCTCTCTCTCTCTCCTATTCAATCTTCCTCTCTCAATTCAATTTTCTTCATCTTCTCTAAGAACTCGCTCATATTTTGATAACACTATCTCGACAGTAATAATTGAGCATTGCGGTCACTACATCATCTTACGTGAAATGCACGTGCTACATTAGTCATCCGCATGATTGAGTAATTTTGATCACGTGGTTTGTGATTGAATTCTCTGCATCATTATGTAACGCGACATTGGGTCTGTCTATATCACTATACCGTACACAACCCCGCTTCTTCCAAATAATTATACAACTCTCTATTGCGCTATTCATTGGTATTCGTTCATTATATGATATGCATTCTAAACGCTTGTCACCCCGCCCCATCCGTTATCTGCTGCTGGTTGGGCCGTGTGTTTCTCATTTCAAAGCAACACGTCTATTATTCTGACCTCTTTGAATAAGGAATATTTTATTGGCCGTTGCAAAATGTGTTTCTCCCACCAGAGGAACATTTATATATGTACATATGTCAATGAAGATAATTGAAGTCGGACATGTTCAGGCGCAACTGATTATCTTCTCTCGAAAACGGAAATAATTAATTATAATGTACTAGGGTAGAGTACGTGCTGTAATCAGGCAACACAAATAATGGCATTTCTATTAGAATCATGTGGCATTGCATATGGCAGTGGCAATGTGTGATGTTTGTTTTGCTCAATCTGCACATTTCGTCGATTATATTCCCCTTAGCGTACATTGTATTAACATCTCCCTGGTGACTGGTCGATGAGATAATGGAGGGGTCCGATCTTTCACGCAGATATATTACGTTACAATCAACTGTCGCCGCAATGAGAATGGCGTAGATCCATCACAAGTGTGGTAATAGTTAATTACGTAAGCCTCTTAATTGTATGTAGTTGATTAATGTATAATCCAATAAACATTATGTTTACTAGATTTAAACTTATTTGATTGGGACATGTTGCCGTTAAAATTAGTTCCAAAGATTTTGCAGCCTACCTTTATCGTTGTCTTGCAATTTCGATTCTGAGAATTAAGTTTCAGATGGGGTCCAGCTGAGTCAAGTGGAGTGCTTTGAGCTTAGGTAGACCTTGGCGTGGTATAGTTAGACATAAATCCCTTCCTGGTTAACAGCTCCTGAGTGATTCTGTCTATCAAGTCATATCGGTTACTACCTCTTTCTTGTTGCACGATGCACAATACTATGGTCAGATAGTTTCAATTCGTCCAGTTTCAGTAATGGATCATACTTAACCTCCACCAATCCGTACAACCAATGTAATCATACTTAAACAACATGTATAACAAGAGACATATCGAATCACCTCAATGCACCAACTCAATTAACACAATTTCATCCCTCCTACCAACAAAGGTTGTACTACTATTATGCACGTGTATTATTTAATCAAATTTACGGTAGATGCACTAATGTCGGAATAATGAGAACATAATTAAAAGGTCGTGATTTTAAGGTTGAATTTGTGAACTTTAACAAACCTTTGCTCGACGTTCTTCATCATTACATATCGCGTGATCACTCGATGAAGCGGCACACAACTTAGCAGGCCTCAAAATACGGCCGATAAAAATAAAGCCTGACTGACACGTATATAGATGATCTGAAACAAGTCCCTGTGTTTCATATCACTAGTATCAACCGAGTACAAGATTATCACATTTTAGCGAGTGCAATGTGATAATTTTCGACGAAATTGATAATAGCGATATAAAACGCAAAGTTATGCACATATTTCATAACTAGGTAGAATTTAGATTGCAAAATTTATATAAGCAACATAACATATCCTGTCTAAACATTACATTTTCGCCGTCGTTATTGCTAAGAAACATTTGCGGTGTCACGGGCCATGTGGGCTTATTACACGTTATCTAACCCATGTCAATACTTCTTACATGTAATCTAACAAATACTCATCTTTCGTTGACTATTACACGTATGTTCATATCAAACAATAGGAACAGGCCTTCCTTCTATGATAAATATGAATTCCCACCCGACAGAACGAATGAGAGCCAGGCAGAAATGGAGCTATCCTTGTTGTCCTGGCATCATCAATAACGTCAGTCTATAGTGTAATTAGCTCTTATCTAGCTTTTGCTCGGCTCAATCCTAAGGGAATTCAGTGATAATAACGTATTTTTTCCAGCATTTATCATGGTTTTCATATTTATATTAGATTACCATCTTAGAAAATTCGATACTTGCCGGTTGGTTCGCCTCGCTGAGATCTAGAACCGACTGTGTTAGAAAGTGAGGATGGGGAGAGAATGAGAATATTATTAACTATTTAAACATTTGGGATTTCAATGTCTCATTTTCAATACCACCGTTCTCTGTCGAATTCGTTTCAAATTATTAAACAGAAAAAAGAATTTGTCATTTCTATTGTGTAAGGGTCAAAAGCTTAATGCAACAGTTTGTTTACTTGACTGAATGCATTGCAATATAATATCATCTGTATTTTTACTATGTCAATATTATTAGCTCTCCTGGACTGAAAGGCCAAGTGAGCGTATGTCGTGGCGACCGTCCGTCGTGTGTTCGTAGACCGGCATCCGTCGTCATCCGTCAACTTTTCCTTTAAAACGACTTCTTCTCAAGAACCTTAGGACGATTTCAATTATATTTGGCAGAAAGCATCCTTAGGACATACGGATCCAATTTTGTTCAAACGAAGCCGATCGGCCAATTTGGCCAGCGGCTATCTTGGATTTTGGCCGATTTTTAGAAACGTCTTTAAAAATCTTCTTCTCCGAAGCCGCTAGAGGGATTAAAGGAAACTTCATGAATTATGATCCAGGGCAAGAGCTCAACCAAGTTCAACCAGGGGAACGTGATTGGACAAATGGTTCGGCGGCCCTCTTGGTTGACCTAGCTTTAGAGAAAATTACTTTTTCTCCAGAACCGCTAAAGGGATCAGGCCAAAATTTGGCAGATATTATTACGGACTAAGGCCCAAGAAAGTTTGTTCAAGAGCAATTGATCAGTCGAAAACATGGCCACCGTGGCCCAATCAGAATATAACATATTTGGCGGCCATATTGGATTATTTTATTTGATGGACTTTGAGGCCGAAATTGTTTTTATATAGGTTTTGGGTATTCTGATTTCAAATTTGCAATTTTCGAAACTGTCGGATAAACGGTTTTCTGGCCATCATGAATCATTTTCCCGCCAAAAGCTCCCATACTAAAGCAATGTGAAATTTAAAATGTTCTCTTCTCGAGAACTGCTGGGCCGATTTCAATTATATTTGGCATGAAGCTTCCTTAGGACATAGAGATTTAAGTTTGTTTAAATGAAGCCGATCGGCTAATTGGCTCGGTGGCCATCTTGGACGTAGGACGTCATTAAAAATCTTCTCCGAAACCGTTTAAGCTCGATTCATAATTCATTAAATATCATTAAGGGCACAAGCTGATCCAAGTTTGTTCAAGGGAACTTGATTTGCCAAATGGTTGGCCAGCCATTTTGGATGGCCTGGTTTTGATGAAAACAACTTCGTCTCCAGAGCCACTGCACGGATTGGACCGAAATTTGGGAGACATGATATTGATGGCCAAGGGTCATTAAATTTTGTTCAAGAGAAGTTTGTTTCATAAAGAAATGTGGCCTCTGTTTTCCTGTTACAAGTCTGCTCCACTCATTAGAGTTCTACTTATTGTAAATGGTCATTCTAGTTGAAATGCCTATGGTCCAGGTGGGCGATACATGCCCCGTGGGCCTCTTGTTTCATGCTGCCTTCGTGATTCCAATAATTGATGAATGTCGCCATGCAGTGCCCTCTTCTTGGAGGAGGAGAGTGATAGTCTGTCACCGCGATGCATGTTGCTACTCTGTGTAGATATGTGAGGTGTTCTGATTCGTCAATGTAATCAGATTCATAATGCAAGTTGTTTGTCAAGAAACTGCTATGAATTTGATCAATATCACTGTGAAAGTTCATGATACAAAAATCATTACTTTCTGTTAGATCACTAGGTCCATTAGGTACATACGTGGTTATACGCATTGGCGGCTGTCTGTCTGACTATCTGTCTGTATGTCCGTCTCTCTGTCTGTCTGTCCGTTCGTCCGCCCGTCCGTCCGTCCGCCCGTCCGTCCGTCCGTCCGCCCGTCCGTCCATCCGCCCGTCCGCCCGTCCGTCCGTCCGTTCGACCAACTGACTGACTGAATAACTGTCTATCCGTCAGTCTGTCTGCCTGTATACTCGTCTGCCTCACTGTTTGCATGTATCTTTGTTCGCTTGTTTGCATACCTATCTATCTATCTATCTATCTATCTATCTATATATATATATATATATATATATATATATATATATATATATATATATATATATATATATATATATATATATATATATATATATATATATATATATATATATATATATATATAATGGTGTGCCCTTATTAATATTGTCACATGGTTGAATTCGTTTCCATCTTTTATTTGACGTGTGATAGCTAGCACATTCATTCTGGCCACGCTACTCGAATACTTATTTTGCTAGACGCGAACACATTCTGGCCGTAGAGAATATAAACTGGCTTTCTCAATTGAACAGTTAGATAGAATTATGATCTTGCCTGCTCTTCAGATCAGGTCGATTCATGCCACCATCCAAATACACCAAAACAGTTTCTAAGAATACACTTTATTAGCCGTTATTATATAAATGCGCATTTTACTGACGTGCTCACCCCACTTTCTCATCCGCGCATTGGTAGAGTTCATTTAAGCAGTGAATAGGCTTTCAATGAGAGCGCTATCACGTACAGACCGCGATGTATATCCATGCTGGAAAGCTAGATATATGTGCACGCGTTGCTAATAGAGTGGATAGAAATAAGAAAATCTCTGTTGAGATATTTTGAAATTGCTTTGACTGGAATCTATTGCTGGTCATGGGTGGAGGGGTGTGCTCGGAGGCCAGTGCTGCACGTGCCTGGTGGGAAGTGAGAGGGCAATGACTATTCATAATTGCTGTTGCATAGTAATAATGCGAGAGTTGTGTGACACCCTGTTGTATTAGAGTGTATCGTCCTGACTCATACCGCTGTCGTCAGCACTCAGTGTTTCTGTCAACTTACGACTCCCCTAGTTTGATGTTAGAGTTGCTAATTTGGTGCCAACCAAGGCTAATGAGCCTCATCTACCCACGCGCTTAATCAGATGTTATCTTCACCTAGATCGACTGCCTGCCAATGCTTTTTAATACCATCTACTTGGCAGCCTCGTAAAGAAATTTATGTCGCTAACGTAAATGTATTTCTCCTGCTGTTAAAATGTTATACAATGAATATATGTTAATACGTGTTTAATTTTTATGAGACACTCAGGAACTTTAAAGGATCGACTTCTTTTCTTGCACTTTGGTCAGCCCTCACTTGAGTGAAGCGTTATGATTGTAAAATAAGTATATTGTAAAAATTGATACGAAAATGAGCGATGTGAATATTTTAAACAATATGTTATGTGATAAATAGATTCTCAAACTCATGGCTATTCTATTTCAAATTTATCACACTTGTTTTATTATATCATTCCACATGAACTCATTCTAAACTCGTCTGATATTTTGATAGGAAATGACGATATGTCGCGATCTTCTATGATAATGTGGACCTATATATCTTTAGGGTTCCCTCTTAGCGCAGTTAGACACCTTGAAGGTTAATCAGGTTAGTTTTGAGATATTGACTTAATTTAAATTATGTAATGTTTGAATACTAATACTTAATGGATAAATGTCTATAGCAGAGTATGACAGATCTAGAATAGGAGTGTGGACACACGACTAAAAGTAGAAGATATATTTACTGCAACAGAAGAAGTGAATACTTTTTCCAGCGGCAATCAGTTTTTCTTCAGACTTCTTCATTATGGCTTATCCACTCCGAGCGACCTAAGCTCTTTTAGGTTCGTTCTCATCTGTAGTCGTCCTAGATTACGTTCTCTGAGGTCTGATCGCAAAACACTTAGCGAGTTGATGTTGGTGTTTGTATTAGTAGATGATTAATACACGGTCATCGATAGAATACAACATTCTGCAGTCCATTTGAACTATCTCCTCTGGAAGGAGGGGTCATTTAGAAATTAGGAAAAGCTGGTTGAAATGGCGATGGGCTAATCCTCATATACAGCCCCATCATCGTGAATTTTGTATCATGAATTACAACATTCTGGCTGTGTGTATGATATGGCCGCTTTTTAAAGCATAATTTAATACTATCACGTCTAGCACATTTCGTATGTCACCATCTGCCCATCAACGCGATATACCTGTCTTACAGTAAGACCCAATGTGTGAATAGTGACATAATGCCAAATAAAATAATTCTAGCTCTGGAGCTCTATGATTGTCCAGTGCATTGAAGGTGTTATTATTTAACCAGCTGCAGCAGACGAAATACAAAAGTCTGCTTAACTTCGGTGTAGATTGGTAGGTAAGCATTTGCAGCTGTCACCCAGGACACAATTATCATTTGGGTCTGTCGTAAAGAAGGTATTAAGATAATCTGCCGAAGGGCAAGTTATTCCCTAGATTGCTATCAACCGAGTATGAACAGTTTGCACAAGATACATGGTATGCTCTATTGTAACGTATCGAACAGAAGAAAGCTGCAAGTATCCTGTAAACGAAGACCAGGATAGTTGCCTTACGCAATAAGGGGTGTTCTAGATAGAACACCGGTGATGTATCATTTGGTGTGTGTGTGTGTGTGTGTGTGTGTGTGGGTGGGTGGGTGGGTGTGTGGGTGGGTGGGTGGGCGGGCGGGCGGGCGGGTGTGTGTGTGTGTGTCTTGAATACTTGTGCAGAGTGATAATGACTAAGAGAATGACTAATGAGTGGCTACCACAATGAGCTACATATAGAGCTACATAGAATACGAGAGGAGGGGGACGTATGCGATAAATAACACCATTATTTTGTTAGACCTATCATTTTCTAGCCAGATAGCCTACATTTGATCAAAAGACTGAAACCTCCAAACAGTTTTGACCTATGCATATTAATATTAATCAAAGCTTATTTCACATTTAACGTGATATGAGAACGCACGATCAAATATACATGTTCACATGCTTTTGCCCCTTTAATAATTGAAATATCACGTGTTAATATGAATATATTCAAATACAGATGGGAGCTAATAAGCGACATATCAGTGAGATTATGTATGCCATGGCTGTGGAGATAGCCGCAGCAAAAGTATTGGATACAGATGTTAATGAGCTTAGTGAAAAACAGTTAAATCGATACTAATCTAATCTGGCATTGCTATCTAGAAGCAAGTTAGATGTCTTTGCAGTACTTGTTTCTTTCAGTTGAGGAACATTAGCAATATCAGAAAATACTTGACGAACGAAGCAACTACTACACTCATGTATTCGTTGGTGCTATCAAAGCTGGACTACCGTAATAGTTTGGTCGCTGGCGCTCCAAAGGCACTCATTCATAAGCTCCCGTCTGTACAGAATACCGCGGCTAGAATTATCTCAGTCTCCGGTAAATACGAACACATCACTCCAGTGCTTCGTGACTTGCATTGGCTGCCAATAGAGCAGAGAATCCGTTACAAGATTCTTTGCTTGTCCTACCAATGTGTAAACAACACGGTGCCGACTTACCTGTCAGATCTCATACAGCCCTATGCCCCAGGTAGCGTTCTCCGATCATAAAACAACAGAAATCTCAATGTTCCAAAAGCAAAACTGGTAACATATGAACAGAAGACTTTCTCCTTCACCGCTGCTTCTGAATGGAATAATCTCCCTTTAGATATCAAAACATGTCATACTCTACAGTTTTTCAAATCAAGTCTCAAAACATTTCTATTCCGTAGATCTTCAAGCGCTTAGAGCATGCTATGTCATGGAGTTTTCCGCTATATAAATGTACTTATTATTATTATTATTATTATTATTATTATTATTATTATTATTATTATTATATATTCTCGAATCTAGATTATATACCATTCACCTTCAGATTCTGTAGTATATATTTGCCACACTATTTTGCGCTTTAACATCGCAATAATGTTGGTTCCTGCGGGTCACCATTTTGTATCCTTTTCTGTGATGACGTGTAGGCACAGGCACAAAGCATACTTTATGTGGTAATAACTATCATGAGGTATGCTACCTCGGTAGCCTACGTAAAATAAACGTGAAACTGTTGACTATTTTTAAAACTAATTTGATCGGAAGCTTTTGCTGTCTGGAAACAACACCTTCCACTCAGATTATTTTTCAATCGTCAACAGCTTACATGTACGTTTTCGTTTTCATCACACTTCCGCAAGAAGTTATTGGTTTGATTGGCGTATATCGAGTTCCTGATTCTGGGTCCCATTCACGCCATATCAAGGCTGGTTTATATTCCCCAGATTTTACACTGGTACCCATTCATACTCTTCAGTGGAGATAGACGACGAGGAGCAAAGGAGATTGCCTATGTTCACACCGAGGCAGAGAACGTAGTCCCTTTCTGATGGGTTGAAATATAAATCGTGGTAGCCTTCATAGACTTGAGAAAAAACATCAATATTTAGCTGTCAGTGCAAGATAGACACAAGAAAATGGCATGCAATAGTCTAGGTATATTTCTGCCACATGTAGTTCATCCGTTTGGCATACTACAGTATATTCTAGATAGTAAAAAGACCAATTAACCGCTTGATGGAGGAATCCAGTTTTAGCTATGCCCCGCCCATATTTAGCAAATTTCCACC
>CM067360.1:37126402-37171402 GCA_034401795.1 Chaetoderma sp. LZ-2023a | reverse complement strand
AACAATAAACATGCAATCTAGTATTTTCCGTATAATAAAATCGAATTACGCATGTATATAACTCAGTACGTTTAATGTTTACTTGTATATAAATGTCAAAATCTCATTTAAATACATATTTCTGGGTTGTGCTTGCACCCCACAGGAAATACATCAATTACCTTCTGCTGCAACATACATATAACCATTAATTCAAAGACACAGACTTTTAACTAGATAATGTGCAAATATGTTTACGTAGTTCTCTTCAGTATAATTACCAAATGTATTGCCTTAGACACATATTATCATTGGTTTTGGCCTGGGGTGTATTTGCACCACAAAGAAAGTAAATTTATTCACAGCTTACTGGGGATATCAACACTGGACTCATAATAATTAAATCGAGAGTCATGCTAATAGTGCTTTTGGGGTTTTAATTAGTCATAAGTTCACGAATCTGTATTTTACCAGGCATTTGACTTAAACCCAGTTCTCACAGAGTAGGATACTGGTACTATGGCCAGCGCAAACCAAATATTCACACACGTCATAACGTTTTCGAATTTTTCTATCAACAATTCGTGGACAGATATGGCATCTTCCCTGTTTGGCGGTTAAGCTGTTCTGTATGCCAATCTGCACATTTAGAAGAAATACCAACTGCCGCAAAGCATCCTTGCTTGGCTTACGTAAGCTGCTAGATGCTCGGACCATTTCCGAATCAAGCCGGATACAAGTTCATGTCCTAATTCTATAAGAAACTTGCGTCGTCTGCGCCTTGGTGCGTCTCTGTGCCAAGTAGGGTTATTGCAAAGCCAGACAATAAGAGCAGCTATGCCGGCAACGTCCATATTATCAACACGGCTATTGGTCTTATTATAATGAATGATCATTTCAGATTTTTGCAAGTCACAAACAACTGCAGTACCTTGCCGACAACAGAATGCCAGCCTTGCCTTTCTTGGGGACATACGATGCAAGAGAGAGTTGATCACTGAAACCGAACACAGTTGAATGCTCATCCCTATTTCCGGACATTATAGCCGTTGGGAGATCTGGCTTATTCTTTCGCACAGTTCCTACATATCTCAATCCCTCTCCCAAGAGTTCATCCACAGGAGGCTCACTAGTAAAAAGATTATCACCTACAACATTCCTACCACTCTTGTACCACAGACCGACTAATGCTTTCACAACATTGGCGCCCTGATTTTGTTCTCGCTGTTGTCCTGGTTGTTGGCCTAGGTAAATGTTGACAATCAATGGATAGGATGTACTGGCATCACACGCCCACCATATCTTGATACCATACTTCGCTGGTTTGCTGGGTATATACTGTCGAAATGGACAGCACCCATGGAATGGCACCAACTGCTCATCTACTGTTATATCGGTACAGGGTACATAAAACGTGCGTAGTTATATGATAAACATGTCCAAAACATCACGTATTGGCGCAAGCTTGCCTGTTGCTCTTCTCTCTGTTTGTGTATTTTATTATCAAACAGGAGAAAACACAAGATGCACTGACATCATTTCAGACTCATAGTAGCAAGAAAGATGAGTCTGCCAGTTTTAGAAGACCATACCTCTTCAAGCGGTTCGTCGCTGCCGTGATAAACGCCAGATAACATTAGAAGTCCAAGGAATGTAAACATTTCAACTCTAGTTATAAGCTTCCATGCTTTCTGCCGGTCAGGATGGGCGTCGTTCCATTCTCTGTACACACGTTCGCCCTCTCTGTTAGTTTTACGTATGACAATGGACACAATATCATTTGTGAGGTATAGCCCAAACACTTCAAGAATTGTTTCCTTGCACCCTTCTGCTGTGGTGCCAGGCTGTTGACGAATTATATCATGACGCCGTCTTCTATGCTGAGTTGGAACCTGTGTAGACCAAACTTTTCCATTTCTTCCAATCATATTTACCGCCCTGTTATGTAGAGCTTCGTCTCGGTTTTGAGTTACAGTTGCTTGTTCTGGAATTTGATTTGGTCCTCTACCACCGCCGCAGCCACGCGGTTGTCCACGGCCCCGGCGACCTCGAGCTCTGCCACGACTGCTGGGTTGAGCGATTGGTTGTTGAACCGATTCACCAGCATCTGCATTGTCGGTCCGGTTCTACCAGAATCTGCCTTTGTTCACCTAGTTACCGGTCTCTTGGAACATGTCTGTCAGCCTGTTGTGAGTCTGAATCTAGTGGAATAGGCACATCTTCATCACTAGAAAGTTCAGATAAATTATCTTCCGCTTCAGATAGAGACTCAATGCTAGGCATATACTTATATATAGAAGAAAAAGGCAATTTAATTCATTGCAAAATATTAGATGGCTAGCAAATCCGAAATGACATATTTTTCAAATGGGGTGTAAGGGCACCCCGTGTGTATTATTCTAGTACACCTAAATTTCCATCATGTACGGAGTAGATATTCGTGTTGAAATGGTAAAACATGTATAGGAACAATGTCATAAAAGCATAGAATCGCAAAGGAAATACATAAAGAATTATCGAATAAAATATTTGCATGGAGTGCAATTACATCCCAAAGGGTAGGATTGGGCTTAAACGATTTTTAGGATTCCTAGGTGTTCTTAGAAATCTACGACCATGTTCCAATACTGCTTGAGCAAACAGGTGGCTTAAGTGACTTGGTAAGTCAGCTATCTCAGTGCCCCCATTCTATACCGTACATGTAACACTTAAACCATAACCCTATCATATGAAACTCCGATGCACATCTGGTACACTTGCTGGGTAAGCTGCTTGCTTCTCATCTGTAGATGTATATTAATCACAATACAGATGGGAAGGGGGTGGTTCACGTTCCTTATACGCGCTGTATGCCTTACTGTAACATCAGAATTGGATTTCCGCTTCTTTACATTGTAAATAATTCTCTGACCAATGGTGAGGCCTATGCCTCCTGCCTGTCTTCATCCTTTAAATTTGGACCTTTTATGATGAGAGAAATGACGGTACTGAGTTCTCCTGTTAACATAATGGGGAACAATCAGTGAACATAAAACAATTGTGGCTGAATATGCCGTTTCTGATTGTGGTACAGGCTTTTAGTTAGGATACGAGAGTTTTCTCAGAAGTCTCCATCTTCAGAGCTTCATTCAATATATTTCTCTTCTATTCTCTCAAAATAGGAACTGTGCAACTGCCTGTTCTTGTTATCTGGGAAATACCCGAACGCAGTGCCCATCAACCGAGTCTTGTCTACAACGTTTTCTATGCCTAGATAATGTATCCGATCGATAAATAGAGTCTGTAGTGCTCATAGCCTAAAGCGAAATGTTCCGGAGTCTATAGCTTTCTCGTGGTAGCTTGCTAGCTATATAAATGCCTTAGACTCGTCTGAGTCTGTTTCCTTGATGAATGTTCTATCGAGGCTGTGATAACAATTTTGTAGCCTCACCTGACATTTTAGATTCTACTTTTCCTCCATTACAATTAGATATCCACTAATAGATCTAGTGAGAAACTGAATTTCCTGCAGCTCTGTCATCACGGGTCGCAGATGCTTGAAAATGAATAACCATGTGTCAGGCCATATTCTCAAAGTCCGCTTTTAGATAAGAAACGCATTTGATTGTTCAGTGACTGGCACTTAGTTGGCCTTTTTGTTCTTTTCTCCTATTTACTTTTGTCACTTTAGAATTGGTATATTTCAAAGATTGCAGGACTTATGCCACAATGCGCGGTGGGTTGCAAAATTGTCAGCACTTTGATCCTTTCGAACTCGTCTATATTTGTCAATGATATATACACATCTACATTATTGTCACTTGTTTTCTGGTGGGAATTGTGGTGTCAATCTGGATTCATGCTGTTCATTATCTGCAAATATTGATCTAGATATAAATATTTGATGGTTATTATACATATAAGTATACGTGCGGAAATGTGTTGTCCACATTCGGATTCCGGGACGTTGAAAATATATATTTAGACACCAACCTTGTCTTGCCACGTCTCCAAGAACGTGAGATGTGTGATATTTTGCATTACTTGGTGACCATCTTGGAGTTTGGCATTTCATGGGAAAAGCCTGGAAAATGTATCTATTCCCTTAGGCAAATATTAAACAACAGACACCAAGGAGTCTATATGCCAAATTTTGCACTTTTATCCATCAAATAACAGTAATCATTCTTTTGGCGCTAAGCCACTGGCAAATGGCACCATATTTAACATTGAAGCCGCATCAAATCTGGACTACTATTTTATGTTCATGTATTATTCAAAAAGATTATATTGAGTCCATGTTGTCAAAGTATGGCAACGGACACGTGGGCGCAGTCATGGCAGATAGAAAACGCAACAGAATCGGCTTTGCAACTTACAATATTTCTTTCTCTTGATGAGTGGCTTGCGGGAAATAAGGGTATGAGTATAGGCGGCTGATGGGGGTACACAATGAGATATTAACTTGTGGCTACAGAGGCTTACCAACCGTCTTTCAAGAGAGAATATGCCAAAGGCTAATAAGGATCTAGAAAATACGAACATATGTGATATTCACTCGAGGCTGTTCATCTGTTTGGTAATGTTCGAGTCATTTATTTTAATGATGTTCGCACACTCATATCCTTAGAAGAGAAAGAGAACACTGTGTTGTTCGGAAGCCGAAATACGATTCTAAGCTTTTGAATGACATTTTAATGAACATTTCCAAGTTATATCGATTATATGACGTCATAATCAACTAGGTAACGTGTATGATGATGTCAAAATCTTGACGTCATGAGTGATTCGATATAGTTTGTATTTATCACTTAATAGTCCGGCACGTTGTATGAGTTGTATGTCTTTAATATTTAATAAACATTATGTTGAATATTTTGAAACCAATTTGACTGGGGGATGTTGCTGCAACAGTACCCAGTCAAATTAGTCTCAACATGTTTAACAGCTAACGTGTATAGTATTCTGGAAATTAATAATCCATCGATCTCTACACGATCCAGGTGTGAGTGGAGCCTAGCTAGAGATGTGGCATGCATGTAAGATAACTATGGAGAAATGTCGTGGAATGCTTTGGAGTTAATAAGACTGATTTTGTTACATAGGCTCCCACCGATCCCAGTCAAATTAGTTTCAAGATAGACAGCATACTACCTTATATGACAATGAATTAATAATGGCAAATATGTAGGCGCATGGCTTAAAGGAGTAATTGTGATGGTATCAACACCATAGCATGACATTTCGATTAGCTGTCCAATCGGATCGAGTTAAAACATTTCTTCTACCTAACGCTTTATCGCATCCAGCTGTCCCATGTCGCCACCCTACTTGAATATTGTGTGTGCTAGCTCAATGACGTATAGTAACAAATATCTTTCTCAATGTAAGAAATATTGTCAAATGTTGCTTACAAAAACAGCTATCAAAGCAATCATTCATTTCTATTAGGACCGAGCATGTGTGCACGTTTACAATTGTACACGTTTTGGTGACGTGTACACGGTTACAAAAATCGTAAACGTGTACACGGGAAACACATATTTGCATGTCGAGAAAATACCATTTTTTGTAAATGTATCGCTGCAATGACTGACTCACCAAGCGAGCCAGTCATTCCCGTGGTAAATTTTTAAAATGTTATCTTGCCTTTGGCTGCAAATGGACTTTCACTTAGCCAATCTTGACCATAAAACGGTGAATCACTGTTGCTTTTATATTGATCTGTTCCGGACAGGAGCCAAATCGGAATTTTGTGGAAGAGTCGGTAAACAAGTTGCATAATCTTGTGTCAAATTAACCCTATTATGGTCAGGCCGGCCAAAGCGGTCTCCGTTAAATGGTCTCTATGAATTTCCATTTTCAGCCAACCAGAAAATTAGTTTTGTCATTTACCAATGCAATTAGTGGCTCGGTAACCGAGGCATGCAAAGGTAGGATTTTTCTTCATTTTCGTGTTAATGTTAAAGCCAGCCTAAGCACATCTACAGTGATCTTGAGAAATATTCATTTGAATGAAAATACTCTTTTTGTAAATTCCAGTGATAATTTTACAAAATGGTCGTCTCTTGATCTGCAAAATACACATTAACGGAGGCCAAAAATGTAATATTTAGTATTCGGTTAATAAAAATGGGTATCACTTTGAGCGCTGTTGACACAAGAGTGGTGGGGTGGGTGGGCTGGTGGGTAATAAATTGATATATATTTCTCGAACACCACATGGGAAAAGAGGCATGAGCCCTAGACATATAAAATGTAATTTTTGTCTTAACATTTGAATAGCTAAGTCACCGATGTTCGCCAAGCATGATGAGTGTACATGCACACATGCACCGTAATTATGTGTGATTACTGTAATCTGCGGCTGTAGTAGTAGAAGTATCATACAGCTGCAATCAGTTCTTCTTCACTTTTGACCATCGTGGCTTCTCTTCAGCCAAGACCATATTTTGCTTCTTTAGGTTCATTCTTGATCCAAGTGTTCCGAGTCATGTTTGTCGTGATGTCACCTCGAACAACGCTTAACACATTTATGCAATGACCTCCTCTCCTGGCTTTAGATTTGCTGTCGCACAGTTTGGCGAATGCTGCGCTGGTGTGACTTCTGGCATCCTTAGCACATGTTCAAACATGGATCATCTTTGCTAGATGGCTTTTGCTGACAGCGACGATGTATTGTACATCTTGCATAGTGTAGTGTACCTCTTAAATAGTGCATCGTTGGGAATTATGCTGTGCGTCCAGTGGTAGCGCGGATGTGTTTGTGATCAAGTTTACCTAGAGTTGCATTTGGAGCTGCCCAGCTGTTACAGTTATACAGCATCCAGGATACGCAGTTTGCGTTGTATAAATGTTATTGTAATTTGTTCTTGGATAATTGTCTTGCTGCTGGGTATTATTTTGTATGCACATATAGGGATCCAATTCTAGATGCGACCCGTAGGTAAGTTATGTCTATGATTTGTGCGTGTTTGGATCGATAGCCTTTTTGTATGCAATGTATCTGTTAGAACGGGCTGTAGCATGTTCCAAATGGTCACTCTGTTGAGACGCTGTTTATATTCGCATAAGCTACTATTTCACGTCAGCTCTGGTAATTCTCTTTCCATTTTATATGATATAGTCTTTCAGCGCTGTGACACATTTATGATGAGAATCCTGACAAATACACAACAAAACACTGTAACAGATGCAGCATCATATCACTAAAGGCGAACAATGCATAATCCAGCAGTCGCATAGCTCAATGAAACGATTTTAACGTCTCACAGCCATTTGCATTCCCACGGACATACTGGAAATCAGAACTCTATTATGTAAATACATGTTCAGAAAGTACGATCTGAAGCATTTTATTTGTAGTAAATGGTTGAAGCCAATCTGTCGATCAAGTCATAATCAATTACGTCTCATGTAGGCTGACATCGCAATCAATTGCGTAATGAATGGCATCCATCATGAACATTTACAAGTCTGAGCTATACGAATTGTATGTTTTTACTATTTGATAATCATGCTGTTGAATATTTTGAAACTAATTTAAGTGGGAACCCATAGGCATCAACAACCCCGAGTCAAATTAGTTTCAAAATATTCAACAAGGTGGCTATATATAGTTAGCATGACATTGGGATTCTGGTAATTCAGGATTCAAAGTATATGAATCTATCCCCACACGCAAAGTATGGGCGGAGCTTAGCTAGAGATGGTCGGGGCATAGCTGAAAGTGAAATCCATTACAGCGTGTAGATTGGCCTCTGGTGTCATCATCTTAAATTCATATTTTCTCGGTTTCTTGGCACAGTAGGGCCTATGGTCGCAGGGCTATTGATACGGTTTTGTGGAGGATCTGGCCACGTCTTGGGCGGATAGTTGCTCCTCATGTCCCAATGAAGTATCGTGCTAATGGTACCAAATGGTCAAATGCCAAGGGTCGAATATCAATGTCATTTAAAAGAGCGCTAAATGAGATAACGCAGGTTCTACCAAAGGGATTATAACCAACCCTGAGACGGAGGATATAGTTGGGGTCCCGATTAATCGACACTATTTTAGGGGCAATGGTCAAGGTCATCTAATAGTGTTGGTGGTGGAGGATCATTATTCTACGGAATACACGCCTTCTCATGTTTTTGATGTGCATGGCATTCTCGCAGTTCAAACACACGTTTTGCCAGTCTGTTTTTTAAGAACCCATTATATGAACTGATGTTGATCTGTCAGTGTGAATATAAATCAAAGGAAATGATACCACTATCGAGACAAATCAGCCAGCGCTAGATTGAATGTCTGAGTGATCTATCGCGCGCTTACAGCATCCATCCTTGTCAAATAATGTTGAAGTCAAAACACAAGAAGAGCTATTTAATCATCGCACACATGAATTACCATGCAAGAGAATGCATGGAAAACTGTTTGTTGCAAACAGGCATATGTGATGTGGGAACTTGCCAACAATAACAGCCAGTGTGTCTCATACCAACACTCATTTGAACACCGTTCTGTTACAGTAATAGGCAGGACTTCCTAGGCGAAATAATTTAGGCAGTGAACAGCACAAGTATTCAATAGCTCTAGTGTACCGTCGTTACGTACTCGAAGTATCACTACACGTTCTGATTGGATGATGATTAAATCATGAATGCATAAATACAATAAATAGATGCACCAAGTAGACAGTAAAACATGACTATTTTATTTGGCCATACGTTACTCAGCTGAGCATATTATGTGATTGGTTATATCATAGTTTTTCACCTGACGAAATAGTGTAAAGGTGAGAAAGACATCCATTTAAAGAATCATGTGTTGACTCCCCTTGTATCTGTCTGGAATTTGAATCCATTTTATGCGTTTATGAGGAAGAGAAACCATATTCCCTTGTGATATAAGTGGCGCTGTCAGAAATGACCATAAAAGGACAGGCAGACTGACAGACAGACATACATACATGCAGCATGACAGACATACATACATACATACATACAGACAGACAGACAGACAGACAGACAGACAGACAGACAGACAGACGGACGGACGGACGGACGGACGGACGGACGGACGGACGGACGGACGGACAGACAGACAGACAGACAGACAGACAGACAGACAGACAGGCAGGCATGCGGACGGGCAGGCAGGCAGGCAGGCAGGCAGGCAGCGTGATGCTTCTTGCAGAATTTCGCCCGTGCTGCTATTTGCTTGAAATTTGAAGCTAAGAAAGTATCGTTAACATAAATGATATTGTAGAAAGGGCTATTTCCAATTGAGATAGAAATTTAATGAAGACGATAAGTATGAATATGGGATAATGGAGTAATGAAAACATACTTGGTAGATATCCGAGCAGGAAAAGCGATGTGGGCTGGGAATGGTGAGATGTTGGTATCTGGTGGGATGTGAATACAGGCAGGCAGGCAGGCAGCGTGATTTAATCAACTTGTAGCCTATTGATGATGGTAGTGGTGGTGGTGGCGGCGGCCACGGCGGCGGAGCTCCAACACATGATAGGGAGATATATTTCATTGTAATTAAGATATTTCCCAGAGCTGGCACCTTGAACATGTATGGCTGTAATTGTTTTATAATATTTGTTCCATAAACATGCCATCTTTCCTTTTAAATATAATATACTGTTTATATTATCAAGTACGTTCACTAATGAGAGATACTTATATTTGTATGACTAGTTGTACATGAACACAAGAGATTGAACAATACCTTCATAAAAGCTACATATCCCATCGCACGGACGTTGTGTGGCAGCTGCAGTAGGACAGTAGATATATACCATTAAGTAGAATGGAAATGTGCGGAGTACACATGTTCCGCTTGCTAAACCTTAACCACGTGGACCACACGGTGCTGAAGCAATAAAATGTAGTAGATAAATTCTTAATGAAGAATCATGGTCAGAAATCAACATTGTTATGGATACTCTCAACTACCAATAACACAATGCGGTTAGAATAGTCGGTCATCTAAATTATGTGTATATCTCACAATCAAATTTTCCACACATACACACATAATACTTGACTCCGGAACTAGGTAACCTACTAATTTCGCCCACCAATCCATGTGTCACTTGCTACGGAGCTCCACCCAATACTCACAGTTATGCCATGCTTATGGCTGTTATATGTCCAGCCACTCACTGTAATAGTAATATTATCAACAACAGTGTGATAAATATCACATCTGCTTTCTCAGAAAATGTATGCTAGTCTTAATCAAAATGCTATGTTGAATTAACGGGATCTTTAATAAGAATGCTAATATTTGCCATCAACTGTCGCAGTGATATATGAATAAAGAAATGGATAGTGCATTTCAGCATCGACAACTATCATCATACAGATAATTCATCAATTGATTGAGTGAGCAAAATCATCAGAGGGTGAACAGTTTGGTAATAGAATGTGACTGCACATACTTAAAATTTTGTATCAAGTGAGAACATGTCAATGTTACAATATGGCTGAGGTTATTATACGAATTCTGCATTTCTCTTGAACCTCTTGATTTAGGAGAGTTTTTATATTTTACCCATAATCCTATACGCAGTTCAGCAAATTACCAGCTGCATGGTTGAATCAAAGCGCATGCATCTGGAAGGATACCATATGAAATATGCTTCTATGCCCAAAATGAAGAGTGCATCAATGCAGAAGAGAAGCGAGCATGCACTGCTTCTGAAACTGTTTATATATTCTCCTCCAAATCACCAGTTTCACAGCCATGGATTCATTTGTTTGCTACTTAATTTTACCGACACTGTATGTAACATCTACAGACACTGATTCATTTCCCAAGTCCTAGTCTTATCCAATTGGTTATAATCTTAGTTGCCGAGTGGTCAGTGCACGTCCTGTGTCGGACTTTCATTTGTTCAATTCAACATTTTCGGTGGATATTATTGCAAAATCGTTGTCATTGGTTATTATTGTGAAATCGTCAATCCACTTCAATCTGATTTTCTCAGTAAACCTTCCCATAATAAACATATGGGGTGTTCTAAGTACTGGGCCTATGGGAGTCACCTGATCAGATTGTTCTAGAATGTTCGTTATGAAGCTAGATCCAGTCGGCATATCACTATATCTCTTCGTGCCCTTCTAGTTCGTAAATTGGACTGTCCCAGTGGGCTGATTTTAAATGAGTGCAGACATACTATAGCATCGAATTGGGAAATGTCCTTGAAATTTTAGAGGTGCTAAAATAGCTACGAGCAGACTATTTTTTTCACTACATTACCAGTACTATGCGTATGCTGTACACTAATTTGGCAGTGGCGGGGTGCGCGTGTGTAGCCTTGCGCGTACCGGCCTAGTTCGGCTGGGTACGAAACGGTCCAGTAGTAGATACTCCACGCTCACCTCTCAATTGGCCATATAAGCCATTTGAAAGGAAAACAGAATGACAGAGTCCGTGAGATGGTCCGATGTGCATGCGCAGCCATGAGAAGTAAAGAAACATTGATGCGCTAGCCTATGGAGACTGGCAGCTTACGTATATAGCTGCTCATATTATGGCGATTCCGTAATATGGAACCGTTCTCCTTGATTTTGATGTCTCATTACCAGAATTGAATGGAGAATTCAAAACTATGAACATAAATAGAATCGTTTCCGTTCTGGAAAAGAAACGGTAACGGTAAGACGGGCTATTGAGAGCTCCAGCTAAAGCATAGACATCGCCAGCGCGCGTATACGATCAGGTGAGAGCCAGGTACGATTGCTTTAGCTACATCGCCTCATACACAGCACGCACTCTGAGTGGCTGAGCCACTGGCGCAGCCTCTCACCGAGTAAAAAAGGCACTCAAAGTCAGACTCAGTTAGAAGCGAGGCGGTTTCTTATCTGCCTGCTGCATAGAGCTCGCGTTCTCTAATCTACACCAACGCAACTTATTACAGTCAGGTACCCTCTCAGGACACCCACGCTCCGCACCGCACTAAGTTTGTGAACGCTCCTGGTAGATCAACATGGGCAACATTCTATATTCTCACCACCGTCACCAGTGGTACCTTCATTGCGTTGTAAGACTTTTTGACTATTTACCAGCCAAATCAGCATGTAAGAACGGTGGTGTTCTTAAATGTCTCGCCAGACTTGCCATACCACAAGAGAAACGGTGGTAACAGTCACTGAATTCATGTTTTGACCATAGTCCAGACAAGGACATTGCTTTACGCGCCGCAAGAGCTAAGCGGCGTGGATCGTCTTGTGCCGAGAAAATGATCAAATAATATGTACTTACCATCTCTACACAAAGGAGGAATCCGTCACTTTTAAAAGCACAGCGAGTATAGCGGTGATACGATGAACTTTTCATTATGTGCTATGTATCACAAATTATTGACCACCAGTAATGGCTTTATTCTTCACTGTTCTTAAGTATGAAACATACCTGCCAGTATCCTGCAGTAATCCTCCAGGCGGCAGCTACACATGCATTAACTCACACTGCAAGAAGACGGCATAACGACTACATGCGACATTTAGATTACACTGATGACTAATAGGTGCACCACATAGGAACATATCATAGTTATGTTATACCGTTATTAACGAATATGAATTCCGCTTTAGTATGAAATCCACTATAGATGGAAATACGTTTCTCTCTCCCCACCATAACTAGGATAAGAACCGCTTTCTAAACATGCTTTTGTTAATGTGATTTGTCCATGTGCTGTTATTTGTGGTTGTGGTGCGGTATGTGGAGGGATTGATCTGCGGCTCTGAAGCTACCACCAGACAACATGTTGCACGCTGTTGGTCTGCGGGGAGATGCCCCGTGGGGTATCGGCAACGGTACCAAGAATCCTCACCAGGAGACGTAGTCGTTAAAGACAATTGGTGCTACACCATTTGCGGCCTAAAAATATGTGTTTGGACTCAAAACCTAACTAAAACTTTAGGCCCTCATAAGGTTCGCAAAACTTTGACTTACGCAAGATGACGGTGCTGAATGCCATAAGGTTCAGCCACCCCATTTTTACGTATACACCGTCACCCGAACATTAAAATAACTACATTAAGATAAAAACACATACTACTCTTTTTTTAGATTTGTAAGACAGGAGGGCGGCCATTTTTACCGCTCGCATCCTCCGCTTCAGCATTGATGGCATTTTCTTTTGACAGAGACCTGCGTGAGGCACTTTCCTTTCGCAAAATTTTATATTCTTAGCCATGTAGGTGTTAGGGGAAACACATTTTTCCTCCTCATTTTTATTGTGGGACGTCTCTCTGGCCGTCTGATCACAAACGGTGAGGGACCTCCATCCTTCCCTTGCATTTTTATAGTCGGTTTCCCACCGGCTTCCGTCTCACCGGCCACCACGATGTTGGTACCGTCATAAATTTTCTCGAAAGCAAACGGTAAGGGTGCATTCATCCCCTGATGGTTGGGTTCACCGTTTCCCTGCATGTGTATTGTAGGATGCTTCTCTCTCTCCTATCTTCCCCCTTCCTCTGCTGCAGTGTTGTAGGCATTTTCCTGTGATGGAGGCCCGCGCGAGGCACTTTCCTCTGGCAAACCCATACTTTTTGGCCAGCCTGAGGCAGATATAGTTTATATTAAACCAACTGATTGTCCCCTGCCCGGACTTTACCCCACAGGTGTGCCTTTCACGATACCCTCTGTATATGACTAGATCGGTTAGGTACCGCTGGCGAGATATAAAACTAGCACACCACTTTTTGTTTTTGCATGCACCGTCCTAAGCAGCAAGAAAACCCAAATTGTTTGCTACTTATTATTGAGCAAAGTAAATTGTGCTAGCACCGTTCTTTCTACCTTGAAATGATGGCTAGACACACAGGGGACACGAACAGCCGGGACAATACGGTGGTGTTAAATTTTCGCTACAATGGCTGCACGAGCCCACTGGACCGTGATCGTTTCACCGGCCCGGGAGGTCGGTTTTTATGGACACCGGAGATGCGCGGCGACCTATCCCCAACCCCGAGGCTGACTGACCAGCAGCGGCAGCAGCAGCAGCGGCTGTGGCGGCAGCACCGCCCGGCAGCAGTAGCGGCGAAGCCACGCACGCCCCCGGCGGCTACATGTGGGAGGGAGCGTGTTACAATTTTTGGTGCTAAATTATGATTGGTAGAGCGGCGTTCGAGGTATTGACTTGCATGATACAGCACAACCGACCTACACCAAACTCTCACATTGCACAACTTTAAACACTGATGCCCAGGTGCAAGATTATGAGCATGTAATGGCATGGTTATATACTAAGTGCTAATGGAGTTCTGTATCCTCCATTCCCATCCTCTCTCTCTCTCTCTCTCTCTCCCCCCCCCTCTCTCTCTCTCTCTCTCGCTCTCTCTCTCTCTCTCTTGTTCTCTCTCTCTCTCTTCTCTCTCTCTCTCTCTCTCTCTCTCCCTCTCTCTCTCGCTCTCTCTATCTCTCTCTCTCTCGATCTCTCTCTCCCTCTCTCTCTCTCTCTCTCTCGCCTGTCTCTAAGTCTGTCCCCTATCTCGCTCTCACCCTCGCCTCTCTCACACTCTCCTTACTCTCTCTTAATCTCTACCTCTCTTTCTCTCGCCTCTCTCTCTCTCTCTCTCTCTCTCTCTCTCTCTCTCTATCTTTAGCTATCCCTATATCTCAATCTCTCGCTGCTGCTGTTGCGGTGGCTGCTTCTGCTTCGGTTGATACTACTGCTATTGTTGCCGCTCTAATTTGTGTAGATTCATACACTATATTGATCCCGTATGCCACTAAAATTATATCATGTGTCGGATTGTCCTTTAGTGAAAGAATATTCGCATGTACTTTATTACGGTCAAATATATGTGTGTGGTAAGAGAAGGGTACAAACTCCATCCAGCATTTAACAACATCATCAAGATTTTCTGTCAATTTTCTTTCAATTTATATGCCTCAACCGGCTGGTGATGGTTGCAATAATATTTTTCGCACTGAGTTAAAATAAATAATAATAACTAGGTACAATATGAACACCCTGCTTGACGCGTCTCTGTTTCCTGCTACTCAGTTGTAACATCTCCTTGAATTGTATTCGCCTACTCATACCCTAAATGTTTGGAAATCCTCCTTTTTTATAACATTCATCCCATCATAGCTATGCAGCATGTATCATAATAAGACGCAATCACATCTTAATCAACAGTTTAAGCTCATCTAAGTATATCATTATTTCCAATGATATTATTTGACACCATCTGACACCAATGCTGTTTCAGCAAAGAGAATAAAGGTGTCGGGGGTCTCTTTAGCCTATGTAGCGGGAAACATGCAGATAGTTAATTAATTTGCGTCACGCCTTCAGAAATCGTGTGGAATAACACAAATACATACAGATTGGCGAGGGATGTAACTACACATAATTATACAGCTTCTACCACATGAGAATATATCAGTGACTAATAGAATATTGCCTTACCATTGAGGCTCGTCAAATAACATGAGCTTTTGAGAGTTTTCCCACAAGTATGTGTTCATTCGAGTATTCCAAACAAATAGGCGCCGGCGTAAAAGTGCATTAAACTAGAACGGTATCGTATGAAAGATACTTCTAAATCCTGGATAGCATACTAAATTGAGCAAGAGTTTTGCGCACGTGTAATAGCCATCCCAACGGATATTGTCTGCTAGTGATGTTTGTGTGGCTGTGCACTGCTATGACATATGGATTAGATGTTTAATCAAGCTAGATTCATCCTTGCTTCAGGGCAGCTCACGGCCGCAGATCAATCCACCAGTCCGCGTTGATACACTATTCCTTGTGGCAGGTCAACAACGTAAGAAGTGTAATAATTAAATAATTTTACGTGAATGTATGAGATTTATCCCAAGATGGTTTCTATCATGAAAGCAATAACTGCGAAGCTCCCTCTTATTACATTGACGACCACAAGACACAGATTATTGTCAGATAAACTGAGAGAGCGGCAGGTTATGTAAAAGAGGCTTGAGTTATGGCCTGTTTACCGAGACAAACATGTGATGAAGAACCTAACCTTATTGACGTCGCCAGAGCCTAGTGCCCATCATGTTTGATGACCTTGAATCCAATAAATTTTCCATAAAAATTTGTTTCATGACTAATTGAATGAATGATTGAATTGATTTGAGCCAAACAGTAAATTGCAACCAAATTAAGCATTATCCCCTACAAATTTACCCAACCTAAGCCATATCTAAGTCGTATCTTACAGATTTGCTTCATTGATGGCAGATCCCTCCATCAGCCGTCATAATGACATATGTCACAATCATGTTAACTGACGATGCACTCCAAATAGCGTATCTCCGTCGCGATGGTCTAAATGGTCCATCAGGAAAGTGGTTGAATTGCATATCTTTAAAATCGCTTCAAACGCACCCACACATTTGCCGAAGTTTTGCTCTGGTTATACTTGTTGTAGTTGCTGCTACAGCCGTTGCTAATCCTTCTGAGGCTGATTCTGCTATTTCTGCTGTTGCTACTATGTCTACGGTTGCTGCTGCTGTTGCTGTTTCTGTTACTGTTTGTGCTGCCGCCGCCGCCGCCGTCGCTACTATTGTTGTTGATGATGGTGATGATGATGACGCTGATGCTGTTATTTTTGCTCCTAGTATTACTGACACTGTTTCTGTTGTTGCTACTTCTGTTGCTATTCTTGCGGTAGTTGTTGCTTTCTTACAGATTGATGATGGTAAGAGAGGAATGCTAACCCGATCAAGAAGTTAACTAGAATCAGCGAATCCCAGTGTCTATTTATATGCTTCACCGCATTGCCGTTTGTAAACAGCATAGCCATGAGTAGGTGAAATTTAGTGATAGGTTTTCCTTAAGCAGTATGTGACACGGCAGAGGTGTGGCTATCCTGTGTTCATAATATAAAAATCTGCATCGCATCAATATTCGTTCTTGTAGCTTCAATAATTTGCTATGAGTGATGTACAGCAAGATTCATACAAAAGCAGGTTGAAGTCTTAATTACTGTGTATTTAATATCATATCATTTTGTCCACTGATCATCTATAGCATTAACTACCATAATCATGTTTCCACGAAATGAATACATAGATGCTGAGTTCTTAAGCATCTGTAGCTACGAGCATATAGGTAGTTAATCAATTCTGTAACTGCCTTAAAAAATTGAGTGGAATCATCGGAGTATGTACGGGTTACAAGGTCGCAAAAGGCTGAGATATGGATATAATCACACATACTTATGCATCGTATGGCAATGACTGGAGTTGGTGGGAGAAAATAGCTATTCTTTGAGGCGCTTCAATTAATATACAATTTTAGAGAGCATCGCCGTAATTCTGGGTTCATTCAAGTATGTCAAATAGATACGTAGTTGAATCAAAGTACATTAATTCGCAACGGCACCAGTTGAAATGCGCTTCTAAATCTGGGATGGCATGTTAAATTGAGCGAGAACATTGAGCAATGTGACCCTGTGATCGTTTGATTGCTAAGTCACAATGTACCGCAAATTACACATGGATAGATGTTTTATCATGGCAGATTCATCCTTGCTGTAAGGCATCTTATAACTGAAGATCAATGCTTCGGCTCGGCATTCTGCTAATATTTCGTGCGGCAGGTCAGAACTATGTAGGAAGACTATTAAATAAATTGAACACATTTATAAATGTAAGATATGTATCTCAATATGGGTTCTATCGTTTGATCTGGCATGCAATACAAAACTACGAAGCTATTCACCCATATTACAAGCAGAAAACAAAATTGAATTGAACGTCAATGCACCAAATTTGGATATAGCACCTACTCACGCAGTGTCCATAATCAGGCTCACAGACATGGACGGTAAGACCTATCAATAAATCTGGTTACTCTTTAATATAAATGATTGCATGAATTGACATGGTCAAGAATGCGTTATTTCTGAACAAGTCACAATTCAATAGAACATGCTGTGATATTTAGTTTTTCTGTTATTAGATGATTATTGAATCATGAATCTGACAGTGATGTTTTAGGAAGGCAGAACTGGTTACGCTGAAAGGAATTAAGCTTTTTGGATATAGAATTGAAATAATTCAATAGAGAAACAATATAATATAGTTGTTTCTCGTCCAGCGGCCGGGGACAGGCTGCGCTCTAAAATGCCATTGCTACCAACATTTGCCATAAAGTGTTGTCTCCCTTTAGTTGTTAGACGCACGAAATAATGATCCTAATTTCTGCTGTGTATTACGCCATTAGTATATGCATAAGTACACCCAACACCACCCGCACTGGGCACAATTTTGCAGAATTTCGGTGAACCCGTCCACATCACAGCGACGATATAGTGTATAGTGTTATCAGAAATCATATTAGTAATGCCTGGTCTGTTACGGCCATTATAGTCCAGAGTAAACATGTTGTTTTAAGTCATAAATAGAGTTTTCACTGTAACTATTTATTCTGTTGAAATATGTAAAACCTACGAAAATCATGAAAAAATTGTCTCCTACGGCACATTTACATGAAAAACATTGTCCCGAAATGGTTGATATGATATTCCAGACACGTGTGCGCAACGCAAGTGCTTGCATGATGAGTATGGTATTATGATGGACTCATCTCTTGACAAAGCTGGTAAGACGAACGTCAAGGACTGTTAAATATGACAGAGGAGGCTCAGGTGGTGACGTGCCGAGTTGTGAAACCGACAATCCTGGTATCACATCTCTGGCCGGCCATCTAGTGATCGGCGGAAACTAACCAATCTCTTTCACTCCTCGTTGCATCTCTGCATCCAGGATTATAAATGCGTGTAACGAATGAAGTAATTGGTGTAAGACTTACTAAGACACCAATAATAGACTAGATATGGCGTGAATGGGATCTGTAACCAGGAACTCGATAGACGCCAAACAAACCCAACAACCTTTTCTGTGAGACTATGAGGAGAACATGGGCGCTACCGTAACCCAATACCAAAATGTACGTCTTACTCGCCTTACATATGAATCAGAAATCGTAACTGGACTGTATTCTCATTTACTTTAGCGATTCGCTAGAGATGAAGTATTCTATGAAAGCTGTAATAACAGTATAAAAGGTACCGTGGTAAGCGTTTAATCTCAATATACTTGTAGTACAACAAATTCAACGCACACAGCAATGGGCATGTGCAATTTCCTCGCAGAAAACGCAAAATTCATTGAGAAATCGAAGTGTGAAAAGTGAACAGAACAATCTATTCTATATATGCCGCCGGCCAGAGATCCTTTGCGATATACAGTTTGGGGTCGTTAGTAATGTTTTTTTACATAATTATAGATTAGATATTTTATCATGGCCAGATTCATCCCCGCTTCAGCAGTTATGCTAATATTTAGAGTGGCATGTCATTAATCTAATAGGAGTGTTAAAATAATTAAAAGTATTGATAAATGTAGGATATTTATTTCAATATGGCGTGTATGCTTCAAGCTAGCATGAAAAAAACACAGCAAAGCTGTTATTACAAGTAGAAAAAAGCGGGATGATGTATTGATGGTTAGTCTTCCCGATATGTATAAACACACCCTGTGCGCAATGTTCCTCTTGTGTACTCTCATGCTCAGTTTAGGACACGTGGAAGAAAAAACTCAATAAATATTATTCGTCTTTGATGGACATAGTTTGGTGGATTGGCATGGTCGAGAAAACTTCACAAGATAGACAGAGAGAGAGAGAGAGAGAGAGAGAGAGAGAGAGAGAGAGAGAGAGCGAGAGAGAGAGAGAGAGAGAGAAAGAGAGAGAGAGAGAGAGAGAGAGAGAGAGAGATAGAGATAGAGGGATAGAGAGATTGAGAGAGAGAGATAGATAGAGAGAGAGGGATATATAGATAGAGAGAGAGGAGGGAGAGAGAGAGAGCGAGAGAGAGAGAGAGAGAGAGAGAGAGAGAGACACACAGAGAGAGAGAGAGAGAGAGAGAGAGAGAGAGAGAGAGAGAGAGAGAGAGAGAGAGAGAGAGAGAGAGAGAGAGAGGGGAGAGAGGAGAGAGGGAGGGAGAGAGAGAGAGAGAGAGGAGAGAGAGAGAGGAGAGAGTGAGAGAGAGAGAGGGAAAGAGGGAGGGAGGGAGGAAGAGAAAGAGAGAGAGGGAAAGAGGGAGGGAGGGAGGGAGGGAGGAAGAGAGAGGGAGGGGCGGTAGGGCGAAGGGAGAAAGAGCAAGTGATGGAGAGAGAGAGAGAGAGAGGAGAGAGAGAGAGAGAGAGAAAGAGAGCGAGAAAGAAAGAGAGAGGGGGTGGAGAGAGGGGAGATATCAAGGTAAGTAATGGGCCATAAGGGGGGCGAGAGGTGGTAAATTAAAAAATGTGACAATGAGAGAAAGATGTAACACATTTTTTTTTTCCAAACAACACACAGTTGATGCATTAATTTAACATCTGAGTTATTAATATATTTATGATAAAACTAATCAATTCTCTATTTCAGATAGGTGATAGGCGCCTAGCTTTATAATATGATATGAAAATCAAATACTATCAAACTATCTTGTTGTCACGGCAATTGCTGAGGGAATTACCATCTCTTGAAATCATAAGCTTAAATTCACATCTATACATGTCATGCAGGACACGGCGGAGATTTACAGTTGCCTAATATTAATGTGTTTAAATTCCCTATGGCACTGGCGACAGCAAGATACTGGAATCATTTTGCTATGGTCTGACAGTTGTCAATGTGTTTGGGGGCACACACCGCGGCCGCCTAAACGCCATGCTAAAAGACATTAAACCAATATTAGAGCTGTTATAAATATGAAAAATAAGAAAAGTCTCATGAGACATCCTACAATGGAATGTAATCCTGCTATACAATTAATAGTTAAGCAATATTTCATTTTTTCTACGCGACACTATACATCAGAGCCACCCATAACGGAATATACAGTTTTTAGCAGACTACGTTTTTCAAAGATTCTAGACCCTGTTCTGTATTATGGTTTCTTTTCCTTTCAGATTTGGGACAATTTCTGATCGGACGTGATTGGCTAAAACTTTAATATTGGGATGAACATTAGCTCAAGTAAGGAGTGTATTAGCTGCATATGCTTTATGATCAACCCAATGAATCTAGTTTTGGGAAAATTCGAAAGATTCTAAATTTGTGTTGGTACACTGTCCCATAAGTATTGTAGCATAAACGAATACTCGACTAAATTAAAAATTTCACATCAACATCCACATAGTTTCGCATTATCCAAACACAAAGATAACGGGAATTGACACACTATGCTGGTTGTACTTTTAATGCTAGTGTCGCCCGGTTGGTGATGTATTGGGAGTAATTTTATCACCAATACGTACATGTACACCCTCTCCTAGTGTACTGTATGCGTATCCCAAGTTGACATTAACAAAGCTTATGTTATACAAACCAAGAATTTGGAGCCCATGCCCCTCTTTCTCAGCATCTGCCACACTTGAATTCAACTCTATCACTCAATCCCTTGAGGGACACAGACATAGAGATAAAGCGTGCGTTGTTCATTGAAATCCATCTTCCAAATGGTTTCTCTTGTACTTGATCAAATAAGACTTCAGTTATAGGGGTGAAGTGGGTTCTATGCTATAGAGAACACACATCTTTTCTTTTGTTTTATCAAAACAGAATTCGTCTTACAATTTAGTGCACATTTATCGAAATTCAAAACTTAGTAATTTGATGTTATGGCGTCCTTTGCATGTCTGATACCGGGTAACACCAACCGTTGCCAATTCGTGTGCATTCCGATCAAGAATATTTTCTGTCAGTCCAAGAACAGAACATTACTGTTGCACTACCCTCACAAATAGTGGCTTAGTGGTACACGGGCTGTAGAAGGTTGCATTTGCTATTATACTTTATGGTCAGCGACGTTTTAATGGCTCGCGGATGATTGCTGTGACATGCATTAAGTATACTCAAGATGACATTTGGAGTCGCCCAGCTGCTGCAATTGCATAACTTTATCGTGTAGCATAATCTAGCTGTATCCGGAATTGCATGGGTATTTTAGAGCCACGAATCCACAACTTGCAAAAATATTGTAAGGCGACATATCCTATTAAATAGCGAGTTCAAATCCCGGTGATAAAATAAATAACATCTTACATACTCCATCTCGGAGTGGCATATCTTTCATTGAGATTGGTGGGTTTGGTTTTGTGGGGATGTTCTCGAACAGATGGAAGTACTGTGGAGAGAGAGAGAGCAAGTGAAAAGCCTTGGCCATACACCATCACCTTTGGGGATCCGAGGAAGCTTTGATTTATTGAGAATATTTAATTTTGTGTTTATCAATACATGTCTCATCAGGCGTAGTTCGTAATTACTGTAGATATTGATGGAAGGATATGTGGCCTCTGAATGGTTGCCAATGTGCGTGCCATGTCGATTTCCATCTTGTAGAAGTATCAATGAATTGGGAGAAATACTGATGTCAGCGGTTTCGAATGCAGGGTGTTTTATTTAACCAGTTTCACATACATAATTGCCAATTGAATCATTATTTCATCAATAGGTTAGAAATTCAATTTATCTTGCACACATTACAGTAATCACATTCTTTGGATGAGTAGACACATTTAGTCCAATTTTCTCATCTCTTTATATTAAGTACTACTTATTGTTTCTCTTAAGTGGCATCGTTCTAATCATGTATAACACTTGCTATATATTTAAGTCGGCTTGGTTTGACGTATGTGACATGCATGATCAGTTTATCCCAAGCAATTAATATAAATGCTATCTTTTGTATTTGCATCGAGTCAAACTAAGTTTCCATCTTTAACATTATTTATTCAAATCAATAAGGACACTTACGGGATGTCGATTATTTGTGAATATGCTTACAAGAATTAAAAGATATATGTATGAACAGTTTAAAAAAAACTAATATATTAATTACCATTACTCTATTTAGACAGGAATCAACGCCATCTAAGATTTCGTCTATCAATAATTCAATCCATGTATTATTTCTGCTGGAACATTTCATTACATGATTTCAGAAACAATAGCTCAGACTTATTTGCACCAATGTTTAATGGGATACTAATTTCATCGCAAATCTTGAATTGTACTGATAAACTATTATTCCATTCCGTTCACTTCCATTGCCCGGGGTGTTCTTGTATCTGTACCGTACGTCTTTGATTTAGAACATTGCGATAATATTGAATTCTAGCTGTACCTGCAACAGCGCCGTTGAATAGTAAACCATGACAGTGTTCATAGACAGGGAAAATGTCTCAAGTTTTCAATATTAATATCTGAATATCTTCCTTTGACGAGACGACAATGATCTTAAGATGGCATGCCTAGTATATGTGTATCATGGTGGGTTGCTTGCAAGGATAATATAAGCTGAGGTGAGATTTTCCTTAACTTGTTTATTTCGCTCTACATTCTCCATATCCGCTTACTTATATCTCTTGGCCACAAATGACATATTCGTAGGACTTTCGCAACTTTATTATTTTAGATATCGTATTTATAACTGTGCCTGCTCATTGAGTGGCATGCTTCCCTTTATCTAGAGCTGACCTCATAGGAATGGATGAATCCACTCGTAACTATGACAAGCCCATATGTAGCTATGCTCCACTCATCCTTTGCGCATGTTGGGATCGATTTATGTACCTTGAACTGAATTCTCAGAATACCAATTTCATGCTAACTATACAGGTAACTGTTGAATAGTTTGGGACTAATTGTGTGGGGGGGGGGTGGGTGGGTGGGTGGAGTTGGTGTTGCTGCATATGGCAGCAACATCGGCCATTCAAATTAGTTTCAAAAATGTCAACAGATTATTTATTAAATAGTAAATTCATCAGAGACATACGATTCGTACACTTGGCGGACTATTCCCGCTTTATGAAGGTGTTTTCTGTCAATTAGCATTGTGACGTCAGCCTACATGTGACGTCATATACGTGATCGGCAGATTGGATTCATCAAATCTATAAAATGTGTCTGATAGCCCGTCTCCATTTTAAAGGTGACTTATAGGTCAGGTGAGCCAACTGTATGTGACAAACCCAATGCCTTTTTAAAGTTATGTTTGTTTAGAACAATTCTGACTGAGGAATTCCTTTGAGCCCACTGTGGCAACGTACGTTGCTCAATCTTTCAGAGAATATTAGAAATTCGAATACCGAAAACATGGTGTCACGACCTCAGTGGCGCATGAGTAAAACGTTTTTACACATGGTATACCATCTTGGATTTCTACAGCGGGATGCTATTACTGTGCGCTTGCAAATTCCGTATCATACACATATTATCTAAAGTCATCATAGTGTACTGAAAAGACGAAGCACATTTCTGATGATGTAGTGGCTTTATCCTATCGACGACCCGTTCCTTCACAAAAAGTATTGTACTGTTACTTGGTGCGCACGCCGCGTGCGGATAATGTGGGTTACTTTCAGGAATGGGTCTTCAGTACCAGCTATTGCGACTCCTGCCTGCACCAGTGTAAACGGATCAAACTAAAACAAAACAACAACGATCTAAACAGAGCCAAAATCAGACGCGGAAAGTAACATAATCATATAGAGCAAAGCAAATAATGAAAAACAGGACGCACCTACAATAATACAAATAAGATAGAGAAACTAAGAAAAAGAAGGACTAGGATGGCTACAATCTAAACATAACTCGTTAAAACACACAATAAAAGCAACAATAACATAATAATAAGAAAATATATAAAAGGAAATACTATAGTACACATAGTCAATAATGGAGGAACTCGGTTCATAGGTCAATCATATGACTTCATTGTCAACTACAGCGTATATGGGTTAACATAAAAACATAATAATTAAAAAATATGTAAAAGGAAATATTACTGTAAACATAGTGGATAATAGAGGAATACAGTTTATAGGTCGATACTATGGTGTCATAATCAACTACGGCACATATAGGTTACCATCACAGTCCAGGATCACAATCCACAATCATAATTGTTAGGAATAGTACGCCATAAACCTGGAATGGTCCATCAAGTTGTACGAATTATATGTTTGTTACTATTTAATCAGCATGCTGTTGGATATTTTTAAGCTAATTTGAATGGGCGATATTGCTGCCACGGGCAGCAGCACCACCAAGTCAAATTAATTTCAAAATATTCAACAGCTTGCTATATAGTTTTCTAGAAACTGAGATTTAGATACTGCAGGGATTGATTGATCCAAACCTGGCATCGTGTGGGTGGAGCTTAGTTAGAGCTGGGGAGTGACATAGCTAAAACCCGAGTCAGTCATTAGGTAAATCATTGTAAGGTGAAGATAATTTAAACTATGGTCATATACTGAATGGAGAGGCAGCTTAGGAATGTACTGGTATATCTGAACTCATGAACTAAGTGACTTTGGAGACTGGATATTGCCAAAGATAAATACTGGAAGCTGGGCACATAGGTACTCCATAGAAGCACGCCCACGGGGAAAACAGGGATGGCGGGATGAAGTATCAAAAGGTAGGTAACCTACCGGGAAGTATGAAGTACTGGGAGAAAGATGCATAACCCCTCAAATAAGTATGGGCGAGGTGATTGGGAATTGAGGTTAATATATTAGTGAATTAGAACACCACTACAAATAATGACGCTCACTCTCTTTGCCGATTCTCTAAGTGGGCGATGCCCTCAGCGATTCGCTCAGCAAAAAGAAATTGAATTGACGATTTAATCGAAGACGCGTTATCCCCACTGCAGCCAAAAAGGCGACTTCTTTCGCTTGTTCTGTAGATCCCTTGCATTTCACCTAGACGACCCTCAAATAATGTAAAGTCTCCAGCAGAGGGGCATGCCACTTTTCTCTGTTTAGCTCCCGTTCGAAGCTCTCGCATTCGGCGCATGACTTATGGCACATCGATCTGGCTACTTCGGCTTGGCCGCGAGCTGCTTTGAGTAGGAAATACCATTAGGACTAGGAAAGGTGAGTCCTGTGGTTCGCCTCTCCTCTCAGCTAACCTTATCCATGCCTGAAACGCTCGTCACCAACTCCCAACACCATAGCAAATGGTGTTGACGTCACAATATTTCAGCTCGCCACGCAACACCTCTCCCATGGATGCGTCTTGCACTAGGCTTCGATAACACCCGCTATGCTTTTGACTGGTCCAACGGGTCTTGCAACCCCTGCTTTTTCTTTGCTATAGAGAAGGTTTCGCCGCCTAAATTCTGCACAATTCACTAAGACGCACCCGTCATATCCCCTAGGCAAGAAGGATTAACATTGTGGCGTAATCCTCTCTGTTGATTAGTGAACCTTTTCTTTTTAGACCGCTTGGCCAGCGGTCAGTATGAACGTAGTAATAGTTAAACAATACTGCAGTTAAAACTGGTTCTTGGCGACCAAACCAGATAACTGCCACATCACCAGAATCTTGTCCAAGTTTGTACCGCCTTCTCAGCCGGTAGTCGTTTTATAATTGCAGCGACACCAAAACTGGGCAGAGGTTTCACTAACCTCTTTTCTCTTTAATTACATAGGCCGGTTTGCACCTCTGCAACTCGGAATGGTCGCTCCTTGGTCTGCGTCAAGATCATTTTGACGTCGCTGAAGTCGGTCTAGGATCGGAGCCAAAGATTCTCCCGACATTGCGAGGTTAGACGTTCTCGCTTAATCTAGCCAATCGGTATGAATTAATATAAATTTTTCAATTATCAAATTGAATTAGAGACAAGAGCCCCTAATTCAAATTCACAACTAAACCTACCAAATGTATTTATATGGAATGAAATCGTCATATGTTAAAATGTATTTCGTTTCCTTGCATTCACGTACGCAATTTAAGCCTCTACAATTACACAACTTCAACAGATTTTATTTTGAAGTATTTTGGTGTGAATACGCACCTTTAAACAATATAAATTCGACAGGGCTCTGTGAGTGTCAGAGGGCCAAGATATAATTAGATTAATATATCCGTCGTTTAATATTTATTAAAATATAAAAATGGTTTCGTTAAACCTAAAAGTAGGAAAGAAAACGTTTCCATATGGTTTTCGTTTTATCAGGCAAGAGGGGTATTGGGCCCACTCATCGCGCATAATGTCCTGCGATATGTATGTAACATGGACTGGTTACTGATTACTTTTGTGAATTTAGAATTTGAAATTTAGAAGTGTGGCCCACCCTTATATTTCAAAGTCATTACTCCTCCGTTATTGACGAACTGATCTTGATAGATCTTCAAGGATGTATTCTAGCGGTAATTATTTACATCATAACTGCTCCAATTTTCATATTCCTCCCATGATAGCGGTTAGATGAGTGACTGACCTTAAATGTTAACAACTATAGAAGGTGTGGAACAGTCCGGGTCTTAGCTCGTACGAGCCTTTTCTTGTTGTGTTTAGTAATTATGTTTCAAAGCATTGATCTGGCAACAAAACCTTCAATAACCGACATTATATGGTACTAAAACGCGGTATAAAAGAACAGGCCATTGCTGAATACAACTAAGTATCGATATTATATATCTTGGTGTCCAAATTATGGTGGCCGACTAACAGGCTGATCTTACCACTACCAATCTGAAAGAACGGCCATACTCTGAACCACACAGCAAGTGTATGAAGAGATCCGATCTGTTACTCACGTATATGACGCTATACTTATTCACCCGATGTGTAGGCTAGCGTAACAATATATAGTGCCGCTTCTAGTTTTGGCATTCACATTAGCAGGTTCCTCAAGTGAACAAATTGTATGTCTTTGCCGGATTCAGCCTTTGGTAAACATTATGTTTAACATTTTGAAATCAATTTAACTGGGAGCAACAGCCCGTGGCCAAATTCGATTAAAAATTCTCAACTATATAGTTACCTTGTATTTCAGATTCTTAGAAATGTATAATGTGGGTGGAGCTTAGCTAGAAATGGGTGGTGCATAGCTAGCAATGGATACCTCTATTGTGTAAAGACGTTTCACTGCAAATGGCTTGCATAGAACCATTCATGATTTTCATCAAGTCTCGTTTCCTCATCTTAGATATTATGAAGTGGACGATGCTGTATATATTAATACAGTACTATTGAGTTGATGACGACTGCAATCCCTTTAGTCAATAGATTACATTTTTTACACTCTTTTGCACACTGTTCACAAGGTGCCTAAATGCCATATTGGCAGATTTCAGCTCAGGTTGAGAATCAAGCAGTAACGATCCCATTGTTAAATGTTCAAACAGTGCCTGTGATTGATTAAAACGATTTAAGCAATGTGAGCCCTTTGCTTGACGATGTTTTAATGAAATATATTTTTAATATATCCTAGACACGGGTTGACTAGCTTGTTCTGCTTGGCCTGTGGCAGATCAGTTGTAGCTCATGACCAACAATGGCGTCGGAAGTCAAGTACGCATGTGCATGATTTCTCGGCTATCTTGGTCAGAAATTTACTACATAACAAAGAGGAGATGTTTCCTATTCTATTTATATCTTGTTTGCAAAATAGCACATATGCCCGGAAAGGAAATTTTATTAGCCATTAGTTGATGCAGATTATAATAATCTACATAAGTTAGAAGTTACTTCCTTTTTATATCACCTTCCCGCCCATAGGAATATATGGGAAATCCACAAATATTCTAGGAAAATGGGAGCACCTGTGTAATTTGAACGAGAATTTATAACATTTAGAAAAAGATCTAAAATTAATAACCAAGATTATGAATCTGTAAAGATTCTATTTTTGTGGTAATTCGTTGTTACCTCCTTTTGCATTTGAATGTTTGAAATCATATTCAAATCATATTCAAATCAAAGATATTTTTTGAAACAACAATTTGGTAGGCAGGTGCGAAAGGCCGCCACTCTGCGGTGATATCTTTACCGCACTAACAATTAAAGTCGCTACTGATTCACAGGCCGTACGGCACTGACCCATCCGGTTTGGATTGGAAATCGATGAATGTGTTTGGTGGAGCGGTGGAAATAAATACATAAATCAGAAAATGAATGAATGAATGAATGAATAGGTGGGTGGTGGGTAGGTGGGTGGGTGAATGGCCTTGGTGGATTGATGGATAGATGGATGAATGAAGGGGCCGCTGGAAAGAAAGGCAGATGGGCAGATAATGGATTGATAAAAGGGTAAGTCATGTTCATGTAATATCAGAGTTTAGTGTCCGACCTTACAGATCTGCTGATAAAACAAATCCGTTTATCAATGAGTTTGGAAGTGGTGAAAATCAATGCCTTATTTTTCCTGTCTATAATAGGTAGTTTCTGGATCATAAAGGCGAGTTCATTAAAGACATGCTTTTCGCAGTGAATGTTTTGGTGTCCACAGGATCGCGTATTTCCTAGGATACGTGTTCTTATGACCACCTACATTAAAGAGCTACCGCTGTGTGGCCCTCTAAAGTGGGTTCATTATAAATAGTTTCTACTATATACGTAACACGAGGGTCCTGCTATCTACATCATTTAGAGGCGGGGAGGGCGTGAATAGGGTAACCCTTATTGCCTTTACATTTTACCTGACCGGTGATTTTGTAATATAAGTTGGCTAATACAGAAAATATCTTTCCAGGTTAGAACACATATGATACTTGGTAGGCATGCTTGAATGGAAAGGAAAAGAAAAGAACTAACGCTTTTATCCAGCAATCATCGTACTTTGCATTATTTACGATGTGGGCATTTAGTTGCTGAATATTTTGATTATAATTTGGTTTAAAGGTGCCGATTACAGTTAAAACAAGAACTTATAGTAGAATCGAATTTAAACTATTTCACTTGTTACCCCGATATGAATACTGAGATATCAAGGTTGAAAATGGTTAGACGTATATCGTCCTAGCCCAGATCGTAGGCCTGCTAATACATGGTTGCCACTGCATAGCTAGCACTGGAAACATAGGAAATCGTCCCAAACTGGAAAGGTGTGAACATAATGTATGCCGTTACGGTACACTGGGTAGAGATGGTGTAGTTCATTGTTTGGAATGCATCATCAACACCACCATCATGTAGGCCGAATGTTCTAACATAACATGTGCGTTATCAATCATCATCGATCAACATCATCAATTATCATCATCGATCAATAGCGTTAATCATCATCATAATAATCATCAATCATCATCATATAGCTGCGTAATGTAAATACATATATACGTTACTGTAGCCCGAGATTCGTACGCTGGCGCGCTATAGCTAACAATATGTTTGGGTCAGCCCAGCTTTAATGGTTAATTAGAATGGACATTCTAAGTGTATGTTCACTCCGTTCCAGCATGATCAATTTCTTTCAATCTATATGCCGGTGATTGGGTGGTTATACACACAAATTTAAAATATGTATATTTAAATACGAATTTGACTGAAAGTCAACTCTCTGTCTTGATCTATTCAAAATAATTGTATGTGCATTTGATATGATGTAAGAAATATTATGCTGAATATTTAACTCTATTTGGAGTGGAAGCTGTTGCTATCGCAGGCGGGAGCAGTTTCTGGTCAAATTCCTGTCAAATTACTTTTAAAATATTCAACGGTTTTCAAGTGTTTATTTTGAAATTTTGATTTCAGGGTATACTCCCGCCTACGGATTTTCGGCATAAGACGATATATTATAGGAAATTCCAAATCGACAGAACTGAGCTGAGATGACAAAACAGCGGTTTAACACGCTAAGGTAGCATTACAAGTAGACCTAGTCGTGGTATCAATGTATGTTTTATTTCAATGGGTAGAACTGACAGACACCAAATATCTGGCAGATTTGACAGCATGGCTGGAATCAAAGGAATTCTCTGTGTTGTTCACGGTCAAATGGTTAGTTGCGGGGAAAATGGCAGCGCCACTTAGGTTTCTCAGTGAGACGGCGAAAATACGAACTAGAGGCAGATAACTCGTATGGCAAATTTGCCCTACCATGGTAAATCTACCTTTGATACAGTCCATGCTGTAGCAGTGGTTGCTCGCCAGAACACTCGGGACTTTCATTCTAGCACAAGACTGCCTCGCTGATTGCGTCTCATACTTCAATTACTGCACGGTTTTAACCTCATATTGACATTGATAAATTTCGTCAGTTTCCATAATGGCATAAAATAGGCGTAGGCTGGCCCACGCCATGTGTTTCACCCAACGTGAATAATACGTGCTCATACTACCACCATCATTTGACTAGCTATCTGGTATTGATATGGATCTGGTAGTGTTTTTATCAAGCCCAAAGATGGGCGTTATTCCAAACGAATGATCTTGTGATAACTCGGATGGTGACAATATGGAATTTAGAATATCAGTGCATCTCTATGAGTATACACGTGGTTATGCTAACCAAATAGATAAGAATGTTTTGCAATGCTGGTGTCAGCCAATATAAAACACAAAATTGTGTTAATCATAACATCGATTAACCAAACTAAATAGCTCCATGCAAGAATCGCAAAACCAAAGTAAATGCACATTGCTGTTACTCGTAGAAATTCAAACAATCTCCAATGGCATAACCCGCACAAGGCACCCGCGTATCATGGCCTCTGATGCAATACAATCACGCAAGCCATAAACACTGCCCTTAGTAAGTAAAAGGCTGGTGGTTAAAGGAATGTCTTCTTTTTAATCAAATATCAGTAATGTTGCCATAAGAAATGTGCCACAATTTGCTGGCTGACCAAGGGGGGGGTGGGGGTGGTATTGCTTATTTTAATGATAAATTACCTACCTGCTGGTCCTTTATAACCGAATAATCTCTGAAGCCAGTCGTACTGTATTGTGCTGCTTTCTTCTTCTCACCTTAAATAGTGATAGTTGAACGTTTTCTGTAGATTTATTGTACATTGATTCAATAAAGAAATGTCTCGTGTGTAAAATCTCTAGATTGCTTTCCCTAATCTGGTTTCTTGCTTTAATGCGCATTCGCTATTCTTGTATGGCCCTGATCGAGAGTTAACTGTTGCGTTTAAGTTTCTGCTGTTTGATGCCACCGCATCTCTGCGGATGTTGCTTTTACTATCACAAGCACACATGCTTCCACGGTGAAACAATATCGATACTAGTCTGAAAATGAATTTTTGCTGGAGGGCGCTCAGTTTTCGATGGTCCACCAAACGTTACAGTTGGAGAGGCTACATGTCGCATACATCACTAATTACATCTGTGTAGTCCGATGCACGACTTCGGAAAATCTCACATCACATGGCATTTACTGCTAATATGGAATAAGGAATTGCTTTTTCCTCCTTCAATTGGAATAAGTCGTGTCATGAAGTAAGATTCCAATGGCAATTGACTGAACAAAAGCTAGAGATTATATATGATGAAGTGACGTATGTATTATTGTGTGCGTAGCGAATCAAAAGCTCTAGAATGGTGGCTAAACGAAACCATGATAAGATTAATATAGCCCTGCCGATTTCGATTAATAATGGGCTGATCACCTTAGTAAACAATTTCAACATTCGAATGTTGCTACACTGGTCTTATTAATGGTTCAATGTTGATTAAGCTGAATGATTAGTCAGTCCTACACCTCGTACTGACGTATACGTATTAATATACAGAGCCTATGTCTTGTCAGAAAATTATTATTCATATTTCTAGCCAACACGAAGCATCACTATTAGTTTCGGCAAACACAATCGAGTTGGTCTCAGCTAGTCTGATTGCCATATTCGTGTATTAGATCACGCCTTCCATATGCGGTTACTCAAGCACATAATTGTTTTCGTCAAATCCTTTTACATCACAATAAGACCAGACACGGCAATGGAGTTGCAGTTGCTCTACCAATCATATGACGTCATAATCAACTATGTGATGAATGTCTCGATTTAGGTTGCTAATAATCCGTCAAGTTGTACGAAGTGTGTGTATTTCACTATTTGATAAACATGCTGTTGAATATTTTGAAACGAATTTTGCTGGGCAGTGCTGCAGTCATAGGAAACAACATCACCCAGTCAAATTAGTTTCAAAATATTCAACATCCTAGCTGTAGAGTTTATTGGAATTTGATATTTAGAGAGTGCAGGGGCTGATTGATCCAACACTGGCACAGTGTGGGTGGAGTTTAGCTAGAGATGGGCGGGGTATAGCTAAATCTGGATTCGTCTATTCCCAACATATTTGAATGAAATATACTATTCACATGTAATCCGCTTCACGTGTATTACACTTAGGCTACCGAGGTAGGATATGACGGTACATAATAATAACAATTATTATGGCGAGAAAAGTGACCAAATATACAGTGATTGCCACTTGGTTAATAAATAAATAATACTAATTACATTAATAACATCGAAAATAGATTTGTTGACATGCCATATAAAAGGTATTTGCACATTTTTGGAGAACTGGTCTGGTGCATATTTAAAGAAGTCCTTAGCTTTTTCTATCAAGGTATTGTTTAGGTAATAAGAAGGAATAAATGTTTCACTTTCATTACTAATGCTTGTACAATAAGAAAGAAAATGAAATTCGTCACCTTTGCAATTACACGTATTACAGATGCCCCAAGGTGTTTCAACACACACGCACGCACGCACGCACGCACGCACGCACGCACGCACGCACGCACGCACGCACGCACGCACGCACGCACGCACGCACGCACGCACGCACGCACGCACGCACGCACGCACGCACGCACGCACGCACGCAAGCACGCACGCACGCAAACACACACACACACACACACACACACACACACATCTCTTGGTCTCGATTGCTAGATGGCATTCGATGCTCTGAAATGTTATACCGAATCATCAGATGTTATTTGAAGGAGAAGAAGCGCTACCATAATGTATAACGATTTGCGGACTTGTTGTTACTAGTTGTAGTTAATTGAACATGATCAGCATAAGCAGGCAATCAAGAATAATTGAAATGTCACACGTCTTTCATGTAGCAAGATGCGTGCGATTAATTACCATTACTTAGCTGATATAATCTTCCTAACTAAGGGAGAGGGAGTTCAACTGGTTAACAATTTCAAAGTAGCTGTGCAGGTAAGATGTTGAATTCCAGTCAAATTAGTTTTAAAATAATCAACCTAATATTTTTGCATTGTAGATCATTTTTCGTGTTTGACCTTTCAGGTTTAATGGTTTTAACAAATATCACTTCCATAATGCCAGTTAAGCTGCAGTTAATGAGCATTCTATGGGTGCGGGTGTGTGTGCGTGTGGCTGATCATGCATGTTTTCCATCCATCAGCCTCTATAGCCTCTATGGCTTCGGCGTGAAAGGTTTAAATATATCTAATTTTATTCTATTCTCGAGCACCGCATATTACGATTTAATGATTAGTCCATCCCTGATCTCAGGTTTGTAAACTGATCTAGTCGTTGCAACATAACCAGAATCTATCAAACATGGTCCATTCCTTTCTCATAAGCCGTTATTCATCCATCGTCAAAGAAATGTAATGCCAAAGAAGATGAATTGCTTTGCTATTAATCAGAGAACAGCATGTCATGGAAGGCAATCCCCGTGCTATTGTACATGTTTATAAATGATGTATTGATTATGTTTTAACTTAACGGGCCATATGTCTGGGTCCATGTCTCTACACACATTAACACCTCTCTAAGCATATCAAATTGATTCAAAAGCCTTTAGTGTCGCCAAATCCATAGAGATTTCCCGCCATCGCCGCAAATAATTTGTATTAAGAAACTTCGCATAAAAATTGCGCAATACGAAATCTACAGCGACTCTCCCCAGGAGATGTGATGTAGTTTAAATACTCGTATCTCTGTTACTAATGGACGCCTACGCAGCATCATGTGTGCATTAATCTTTCTTCAAATCTTATCACATGCACATTAATATCCACTAATATAGGCCTAGCTCTCCTTTACGTCCGAATATGCTGTTGTTGTCAGGAGGAGTACCCGACAGCTATACATTATACACGTGTCAAGTTGCAAACCAACGTAAGCAGGACAGCAACATCAATGTCGCATGCCAGCAACAGTGACGTCGCGATGGTAGTCACTGCAAATCTAAATCCTAGACAGCACTAGCAATTCGTTTAACCGGCATTGAAGCAAATCTAATTTTGTTTTGCTTATTATTCCCGAATAGTGAGAGTCAATTTCATTGAATATATAGACTTCGATCTACGCATCGCAAACACGAATCTTTGTTACTCTATGTGCTATAACTCGTATGGGAGAATGTATTTTGCACAACACTATAACAGTGTGAAATAATATTAAACGTGTCACCAGGTCTCAGAGGCATTAAACTATGCATCAAAACACGAGTCTATAAAACATGTAACATTACACTTCCGTGAACGGTAATGTGTCCTGTGTCAAAGAAACTCAAAGAAGAGAAGATGGATTGCTTGGCTATTATCTTGGGATCGGCAGGCAATCCCCGAGCTATTTCCCTATTTATAAATGACTGACTGACAATGCTTTAATCTAACGCTCGATTTACCCGGCATCGTCCTCTAGTGCATTGCTAACTTCAAGATCACACATTTACAAAGTGATTCCATCCACTGTATCTAAGGCTGGATGTAGAATGGATGATGGAAATGTACCGGTATGCACATTCCTCGATTTTCCATAATCCAGCCCATATCATCTCTCTTTCTCTCTCCCTCTCTCTCTCCATCTACCCCACCCCGCCCTCTCCCTCAATCGCCCACTCTTTCGCTCTCTTTCTCTATATTTCATTCTCCTGAATGTCTCCTGTGGAAACCGGTGTTGTTCATCGTTGGTTACCTTGTATACGCGGCCAGTTGGTAACGAATTTGGCCATTCTACAGTCAGTCGCCGGAGTGTCAACAAGTGTTATTAGTAATATTTTAATGCCTTTGTTTTGTTTTGAGAACATCAAGGGCAAAGATGTGCATTGGTGATGCATCATGTGGTTTTGAAATAATTTCTTTCTCCTGACTGTCTCCTGTGGATACCGGTGTTGTTAATCGTTGGTTACCTTGTATACGCGGCCATTTTGGTAACGAGTTTGGCCATTCTACATTCAGTCGCCGGAGTGTCAACAAGTGTTATTAGTAATGTTTTATTGCATATAATATGGTTTGAGAACTTTAAGGGCAAAGATGTGTATTGGTGATACATCATGTGGTTTGAAATAATTTCTGCGCAGAAAATATTTTACTTATATTTTTCAGGATGCAGTCCGGCATCCTATTTGAGGTAGGCTATGTCATTGAAAGCTACGGACACAGGTTTCTAGAAATAGCCAACCGGTTTTTCCGGGCGTCTTGCACACCAATGAAGGTTACTGTAGTTACATTTGTAACTGTATTTTCAATTGAAAATATTAAACGACTAAGTAAAGCAAAACAGTTGTTTTGTCCTGTGCATATAGGTCAGGGGAGACGAATGTATACCATTTGATACCGGTATCTGATTATGCCCTGGGTGTTCGGATATGTAATCGGGGTAACGGTGACATTTCGATAACATATCCGAACCGCGCCATATATACCGAGACAGAGCCCTTAATCCGTTTCTGATTGGTTAAAAAATAAATCAAGGTAGCGTTCATAGACCGGAGAAAGCATTAATATTTAGCTATCAGTGCCTGCATATCAGTATTTCATGGCATGATAGAAATACAAAAAAACGGCGTGCACTCACTTATGTATGGTATATTATATCACCTGAAAGGATAGTAAACAGATCAATTAACCGCTTAATGGAGGAATCCAGTTTTAGCTATGCCCTGCCCATCATTAGCTAATCCTCACACGCACATCGCCAATGTTGGTTTCGATCGATCCCTGAACTCCATGACTATCAATTTCCAGAAACCTATACAGGTAAGATGTTGAATATTTTGACACTAATTTGACTGGGTACATAGGCAGCAACAGCGCCCGAGCAAATTAGTTTTAAAATATCCAGCAAGATATTTATTAAATACTAAATGATAGAAGTCATACAGCGACGTGGAGTCATCAAGTAAGCATTCGTAGCGAACTTAGCTACGTTGTTTATGACTCAATTGAGTATGGCGTTATCCTACCCGTTACGCAGTTAATTATGACGTAATATGCGAGACTGCGAAACTGTAATCCTTCATTATAAATAGGAAAATAGCTACTGGATTGCATGCAATGACATGATGATTCACAATACTTGCTAGCCAGTCTAACCTGTCAATTTCCCAGATTTTGTGAGGCATAATATTTTACCGTCAAATAAAAAATTAACCCACCCGATTTAAAAGCTTTTATATTTATTTGTCCTTAATGCGGATGAGATCGGAATATCGATGTTAATAAAATTCACACCGTTGTAGATGCCTAGTGCTAAAATGTCCCTTTAGAATTATATCATAAATGATTAATGCAGTATTAGATTGGAAAACTGGCAATGAATTGGAATACAATCATGGGATTTCAAAAGTATATTAAAAATCTCCATTCTGATGAAAGAAATCAAACATAATCAAGTTTGATTAAACAACATAGAGCAGGAGAGACATGTTACAAACAGTTTGTGACACGTTTCTGTGATCATTGCCAGCATTGCATTCCTGTTTTTGCCATGGCTCGTGTTACTATGGTGTTACTTTGTCTGTTGATGTTGTAGTTTTGATGGCCTTGTATGTCTGTTTTCTGTTCATCTGTCTGTCTGTCCGTCCATCTGTCCATCTGTCCGTGCATCCACCTCTGCCCACCCGCCCGACCGACTGCCTGCCTTCACGCCAACCCGCTCGTCCGTCCGTCCGTCCATTCGTCCATCTGTCTGTTTCTCCGAGGCATATCTCCAGAATCTTATACGGTAGAATCACCAAATTTGGCATATACATTCAAATCTTTAGGTTGCCATCAAACGGTCACATATCGTGATCAGGGGGACACTATGCATACCTAAATACACATTGTCATCGATAAATCTGCAATGCAAGCAGGTAGAATCACAAAATCGGAAACCTACATTCATATTGTAGTTGGTTAGAAGCGGAATATATTTTCATGTCAAATCTTCAAATATCTAGGTCACGAGGTCACTGAGTGCATCCCTAAATACACATTTGTAGCCGTAAATCGGGAACACAAGTATAGAATCGCCAAATACGGCACATCCATTGGTAATATAGGCGGCTAGAAGTTCTATGAGTACCAGGACAAAGCATCAAATATCCATCTCACGTGGTCACTAAGTGCATCCCGAAATACACATTTGTAGCCGTAAATCGTGAACCCACTAAGGTAGAATCACCGAATTCGACACATCCATTCACATTATAAATGGCTTGAAGACCAATGAGTTTCAGGACAAAGTAGTTAATATCGAGTTAACAGGATAACTAAATACATCCCGAAATATACATTTTTAGCCATACATCCTGAATGCAAGTAGGTCGAAATCCAAATTTAGCACATCCGTTCATAGTTTATGTAACTAGAAGTTCTATGAGGTTCAAGACAAAGCATCACATATCTAGGTCACATGGTGTAATACCGGAATCCATATTTTATCCATAACTCCGGAGTGCAAGAAGGCAGAATCGCCAGATTTAGCACACACATCCATATTGCGCCAGTTTATGACGGCTTTGGGGTTGAGGTCACCAGATCAACTTTAAACACTGGGAGGAAAGTTTACCGTGACAGATATTTCAGAGTAGGTCCAATCACAATTAAGATGAACCAACTATTTGACAGTCAGAAACATAAACAACCAACAGCACTATGCAAATTTGTGTATGCCACTATGCAACGATTCATATAATCAAATGAACAAAAAAGGTTATGCTAAGTGAGGCCTAGGCGCGATTTGGCGCCTTAGAGAACACGCGATGCAACGAGAAAATAGTCTAAGATACGAGTTCCATTACCACCTGGAAAGCCATGGCCTATGTACAGCGAGTTCGCCCCCCCCCCACACCCCACACCCCACCCAGCCCCAACATTAACGTACAGGACTGCAGGCATGGATACAAGCAATGTGTGCCGTAATCGACCAACAAATGAACTAGCCATCTTCGTACATATACATCAAGTGACTACTACTACTACTACTACTACTACTACTACTACTACTACTACTACTACTACTACTACTACTACTACTACTACTACTACTACTACTACTACTACTACTACTACAACAACAACAACAACTACTACTACTACTACTACTACTACCAATACTATTAATACTACTACTACTACTACTACTACTACTACTACTACTACTACTACTACTACTACTACTACTACTACTACTACTACTACTGCTACTACTACTACTACTACTACTACTACCACTATTACTACTACTACTACTACTACTACTACTACTACTACTACTACTACTACTACTACTACTACTAGAACTACTAGAGTTAAGCCAGCCCAAGCAATCACATTCATCTTTGAATGGGAGTAAGAGGTCTTCAGAACTGATGGCAGAAGTCACTCATCCCTTGGACGAGCGCCGGCAGCTGGCAACACAGTTTGAACATACTGACTGGACATATGCATGCTTCTCACGTGAGAGTTCTTGCTGAGGTTCGTCGTATGGCGCAAGCCAAATGAAGAAAGCAACGATTCTTAGCATGAATTACCCGCAGTTCTCGGGGCGGGGATTATGGATGCACTCAATTAGAATGGCTCAAACTTCTCCTTTGGCCTACAATTAAGACGTTTATAACACCAGCGTGCTCTTAATAGATTGCTTCCCATAGACAACGTGGTGCTCCCTAATAACTGGCTTAGCTGTGGTTTAATTGCCGCTATCCACGCTGCGTAGCTAGAGCACTAGAAGATTGTTATATAGATAGATAGCTCGTTAAACTGCAGTAAACACTCCAGGCCGCTTAGAAAAAATACAATTTTGTTATAGTATAATGATGGGTAAAAATCAAGGATAAACGTGAAAGCATATATACAAAATATTTGACGGAACATCTAAATTTCGTTTGTTTGCAGTTGATTGGTTAGCAAAAATACAACACATTATTATTAGCTTTGTAGGTGTGACTTCTATGTTGAGATAAATGCGATTCCATTACACGTTTTGAAACAGATCCAACAGTGACCCGCCTATGATCAGGCACCAGCGGCTCTCCCGCAAATCAGTTCGCAACAAACGTTGGTGCAGATGTTTGAGCTTTACACAATTGTAATAACAAGGTAGGGTATTTTCTCACTTACACTCACCTCACCCTACCCAACACCTAAGTCTCTGCTCGCAAGTTGACTGGTTTTGGCAGGTCATGGTTGCATCTCCTCGTTCCCAATGGGAAACGAAATGGAATGAGAAAATGGAGACTGGCGAATGCAATACTAGTTCGGTCCTTCCCCGCTACAACCAAATTAACCAGTGAAACAGTTGGGTGTCATTACAATACCACGTTTAAGCGCTTTCCCTTCCTTCCAACCAACCACCCTACACTACCCTACACTGAAGTCTCGCCCCATGCCGAAAGGTGTCGGTATGTCACTACAACTGTTATGTAAGTGTCACTGTCATTGGCGTAACCATTGGTTATTATTACGTAGCAGATTTTAATGCAGGCATACCCTTTTGATGAAGGGAAGTGGGGGATGGAGGAATTGAGGTAGTAAGATACCTAAAGACACTTACTGCATAACTATTACACATTTCCGTCCATATGAATTGTCAATTTCAACAGCTGAATATATTAATAACCATACATATACTAGTAGCCAGTATACAATTACAAGTATTGGTATATCCCTAAGCCGCCTGGCGATAATGACTGATATGGTCTTCGTCATAACTGTCAAAACGTGGGGAATAAGTTCATCATTCCAAAAGGCCGCATTGCACTCATCGAGCAAAACAATGTATAATGAAGACTCGGTATCTGTAACTTAGATATGTGTGACAGCAACGCACACGGACTTCAAGACGTCACACAGACCATGTGGATTGATCCGATCTCTCAAGTATATGAAGTCATAATCAAATATGGCACATGTAGGCAGGGGCGGCGTGAAAAACCACAATTTGGAAGAGTACAGATGGGAACTATTTCGGGTGACATAATTGCAACGTTAAACTCTCTGTGAGAAATGTGTGTGTGTGTGTCTAAAAACAGAGGGCAAATGTGTATAATGTGAGTAGTGTTTAAATGATCTTTAGGATTTCTAGGTTTGCTTAGAGATCTACGACCAGATTCCAATACTGCTTTCGCAAACAGGTGATCTAAGGGACTTTGGTAAACCAGTTATCTCGTGCCCCCATTTTATACTATACATATCACCGTTAAACCATAACCCTATCATCTGAATCGCTAATGGCTATCTGGTCTACTTGCTGAGTTATCTGCTTGCTTGTCGTCTGTGGATGTATTTTAATACCGATAAAGATGGTTCACGTTCCTTATATATTCTGTTTGCCTTACTTTCACATCATAATTGCGTTTTGGCATCTTTGCATTGTAAATCATTCTCTGACCAATGTCGAGGCAAGCTTGTGACGCCTGTCTGTCGTTGTCCTTTAAATTTGGTCCTTTGATGGTGAGAGAAATGACGGTACTGAGTTCTCCTGACAACCTGAAACATCTAATGAACATAAAGCAATTGTGGCTGAATATGTCGTTTCTAATTGTGGTACTTCTCAGAAGTCGTCTTTTTTTAAAGCTTCTTTCAATATATTTCTCATCAATTATAAATAAGAACAGTGCATCTCCCAGTTTACTGTTTTTGTCATCTAAGACATAATCGAGCATATCTCCAATCAGTCTAGTCTTGTCTACAACGTTTTCTATGCCTAGATAATTCAACCAATCAACACATAGAGTGTGTACTGATGATAAAGATAGGTTTTCCTGAGTCTACAACTTTCTCGTTGTAGCTTGCTAGCTTTATATAAGCCCTAGACTCATGCGATTTTTCTGCTTCCTTGCTCAATGTTCTATCGAGAATGCGATAACGATTTCCTGGCCTGGAATTTCAGATGATAATTTTCCTCTATTGCAATTACATATCTTTTAACAAATTTAGCGATAAGCTGAATTTCTTGCAGCTCTGTCATCATGAGTCGCAGATGTGTGCCAGCATCAAATAAAGAAACCTGATGCAGGCCATATAGAAGAGAGACGCATTTGATTATTCAGTAGCTGGCACTTAGTTGACCTTTCTGTTATGTTCTATTTACTATTGTCAGTTTAGAATTGGTGTATTTGAAAGATAGCAGGACTTATGTCACAGTGCGCGGTGGGTTGCAAATTTGTCAGCACCTTGATCATTTCGAACTGTTCTACATGTGTCAAGAGTGATATATACACATCTGCCTTATTGTCATTTGTTTCTGGTGGGCATGTTGGTGTCAATCTGGATTCATGCTGGTCATCATCTCACAATCAGAATTAAGAAAATGTTAGTCTGGATATAAATGTTGGTGGTTATAATACATATAAGTATACATGCGACAATGTACTGTCCGCATTCAAATTCGGGGACCTCGAAATACTATATTTATACATCAACCATATCTTGCTACAACTCCCAGAACGTGAGATGTGTGATATTTTGCCTTATTTGGCGACCGTTTTGGATTTTGGCACTTTAAGGAAAAAGGCTGGACAATTCACGTAGCCTCCTAGGCCAATATCAAACAATATAAAAATATTGCAACATTTTTTCTAATTGTTATCTTGATGAGCGCCTTGATGGAAATGAACGTATGAGTATAGGTGGCTGAGTGGGTAGACAATGAGACATCAACGTGTGGCAACGCAGGCTTACAAGTTGTCTTTCAACAGAGAATATGCCAAAGACTAATAGCGGTTTAGAGAAGAAGAAAATATGTGCTATTCACTTGAGGCGGTTTGTCTGTTTGGTAATGTTTGAGTCATTTATTTGAATGATGTTCACAGACTTCCAATATATCCATGGAAGAGAAAGGAGCACTGTGTTACTGGGAAGCCGAAACACGATGCCAATCTTTTGAATGACATGCCACTTGAGTACGGGCTTTAAAAGAGCTGTAAATGGCAAAATAGCAACTAATTCCTTTAATCTGTGAAATCCAAGTATCACGAATATAAGATAACCATAGAGAAATGCTATGGAAAGCTATGGAGTTCATGAGTCTGGTTTTGCTACATAGGCACCAACAGATCCCAGTTAAGTTAGTTTCAGGATATACACCATAATGCCTTATGTGTCACAGAATTTATAATTTCCGATCTGTAGGCGTATGGCTTAAAGGATTAGTGGTCATGACATAAACACTATGGCACGATATTTCGAATAACGGTTCAATCATATGAAGTTAAAATCGTGATTCTATATGACACTTTATAGAATCTAGCTGTCCCATGGCGCCACCCTCCTTGTTGTAATAGTGTGTGTGATAGCTCAATGACGTATAGGAACAAATATCTTTCTCACTGTAAGAAATATTGTCAAATGTCGCTTACCAAGACAGCCATCAAAGCAATCATTCACTTTAACGTTTATCTGAAAACGGGTCCTAGCCGATGGATTGATATGGGTGTTAGAACACCACATGGGAAACGAGACATGAAGTCTTATACATATAAAATATAATTTTTATCTTAACATTTAAATAATTTTAATAAGGCCAGCAATGTTCATCAAGCATGCTAAGTGTACATGCCCACATCCAGCGTAATTGTGTGTGATTACTGTATTTCTGCGGCTGTTGTAGTAGAAACATCCTACATCTGCGAGCAGGCCTTCTTCAATTTTGACCGCGGTGTCTTCTCTCCATCCAAAACCATTTTAACTTTTTCAGGTTCATTCTTGATCTAAGTGTAACGAGTAATATTTTTTGTGAGGTCACCTCGCACAACGCTTAACATATTTATGTCCTCTTATCCTGGCTTTCGATTTGCTGACGCACAGTAGGGCGACTGCTGCGCTATTGTGACTTCTGGCATCCTTAGCACATCTCCAAACATGGACCACCTTTGCTAGATGGCTTTCGCAGACAGCGACGATGTATTGCACATCGTGTATAGCGTATCGTTGAAATTATGCTATGCGTCAAGTGATAGCAGTGGCTGACATCAAGTTTTCTAGAGTTATGGTTGGGGCTGCCCAACCGCTACAGTTATACGGCATCCAGGCTAAGTATGCTGCGTTGTATAAATGTTTTTTTCGTAATTTGTTCTTGCGCAATTGTATTGCTGCTAGTAAATATTCTGTATGCTAATAGAGGGATCCACTTCGAGCTATTCCCCGCTATGCCTATGCTGTACGCGTGTCGGGATCGATTGATATTTTGCATACGATTTATCACAGGATTTAGTCACATTTCAGTTAGCATGGGATGTAGTGAATCAGATCTTATTAAACAAATAATAATTTGGATACGAAACGACCACTCTGTTGAGACGTTGTTTATAATCACATAAGCTTTTATTTCCCGCCAGCTTTGGTAATTCTCTTTTCATTTCATATGATATAGTCGTTCCGTGCTATGGCATATTTCTGATGAGAATTCTGACAAATGCTCAGAAAAACACTGTAACTAGAGTAACGGGTGCAGCATGGTATCATTAAAGGCGAACAATGCATAATCTCGCAGTCACTTAGCCCAACGAAAGGATTATATTGTCTCACAGCCGTTTACAGTCCCATTGCCATATTGTAAATCCGAACGCTATAATGTAAATACCTGTTCAGAAAATACGATCTGATGCAATGGACAATGATCAAGCGAGACATTTGTAGTAAATGGTTGAATCCAATCTGTCGATCAAGTATATGGCGTCATACTCAATTACGCCTCGAGTAGCCTGACATCACAATCGTAAACGTAGTAAGTCCATCATGAACTTTTACAAGTCTGAAACTAATTTGACTGGGCGCTCTTGCTGTCATACACCGCAACAAACCCCTGTCAAATTAGTTTTAAAACATCCAACAGGTTAGCTATATAGTTAGCATGGAATTGTGATTCTGGGAATTCTGGATTCAAAGTAGACGAATCTATCCACACACGCTAAGCATGGGCGGGCCAAAGCCAGATTTGGTCGTGGCATAGCTGAAAGTGGAGTCCTCCATTACTACATGCAGATTTGTCTCTGACGTCATCATCTTAAATTCATATTTTCTCGGTTCAAAAGACTCAGTAACTTACCAATAAGCATCACC
>CM067360.1:36846402-37121402 GCA_034401795.1 Chaetoderma sp. LZ-2023a | reverse complement strand
CATAATAAAGTTAGCCCCTCCTGTGTCAACAGCACTTAAAAGCGCTCAAAATACTAATTATAGCAAGTGACCCATTAATGGTCAAGACTTTTCAAGAAAATTTAGATTTTGACAGGTCAAGGAGACTACTTTTTAAATTTATCATCGAAATTTAGGAAAAAAGGCTTTTGGTGTCCTGCAAATAGGCTTTCGTAAAAGGTGCAATGATCAAGAGAATACGCATTGTGCTTACCCAGTGTACATTGTAGGCAAAGAGAAGAGTATTATAAATTTACTGCTAGGATGACTGGTTCGGTAACAGAGCCAGTCACACCAAAAGTAAATTTTCAACAAACTCTTCTCTTTAGCCAACAACTGGGCATTCTTAATATCACTGCAGAGACCTATTTTGACCAACTTGTCGAGTAAAGGGTTAATTTGACACAAGAGGGGTTAATCATGTTATAATCTAATGGTAGAGTCCACAACTATCCAAAATAATGTGCCCTATGAGTAAACGTGCGATGTATAGTTCAGTTCTAAACCATTTGTTGTGCGTGCAATGCCGTGTATCAGTTGAAAGGGGGTGGTGGTGGCGGGTGCGTATGCAGTGGTTTAGTGTGTTACTGTTCTAATATTTAAGTTTGAATTATGGTAGGACGTTGGATTGTAAGTGTGCTTAGCTGGTGCGCAGTTGATAGGTTTGTCATTTGAGCGCATGAAATGAGTGAGATTTCTCAAACCGCGTCTTCCAGAATAATTCGCAATAGATATTAGCATCCCAATGTAGGGATGGACACAATTATCACATGCAACTAACTAATAGAACAACACTGCATGTGGATCGCTTTAAATCGTACAACTGTTCAAGGTGCCAATGTGGTAACTACGATGAATACAATTGGCTAATAACATATTCATCATTTCCATCTGGCCTCAATGTTGTCCGAATGAATCAAAACAATCTGAGACGAAGATACGATAATTGTACCATAGTATGCACAGAGGGATCATATAATAACGCTATGCCTTGTCATGACTGGATCAATCGCTGGTTGCAACATTGTATATTGAGCATTATGTTTATATGTGAATACACGAACAAGGTAAAAGAAGCAGAGGACGAAGAAAAAGAAGAGGACACGTCTGCACTAAGACAACTCGTTCGTCTACTGCCTGTTGTTCAGGTGATGCAACATGTATCATTTTGAAATGTTATCAGGTGCTATCCAAAATATTGCATTGGTTTAAGTGGAACATATGCTTCATAGCAGAGGATGTGATATAGTTAAGTATCCCATTAGAAACCTGGTGATACAAAATATAGAAGTATGGAGCAAATACCCGCCTGCGCTTAAGTAGACATAAATCTCGGGACAAACACCTACATTGCGTGTAGAAGATGGGAAAACGGTGTTGATCCCTGGTGGCGGTTCATTTGGTATGCACTGTGTTGGAGATCGTTCTAAGTATGCTCCAGTTCGACTGCTTCCAGCAGAACCCCGATAAATGACAAGAGCACTACGCTGGAAAGAGAGCAAAGGAAATGCGTCTCTAAGCTCGGGGTGATATGTCAAATGAAGTGAGGAATTGGTGCAAGTTGACTAGTCATAGTTGTGCTTTAGCGATGGAGACTGCTATGATAGACGGTTGCGACATTTGTATCCGTGGTCCAATTAAGTCAGAATTATCTTTGCTGTAGGCCAGCTCGTTACCGCAGCCTAAGACCACATTTCGCCACCCACTCCTAATCTGCTACTCGACGTTTTATTTCATGTAGTGGGTGAATAACCGACGTTTGCGTAGAAAATAAATTAAACACAAAGAAGAACTAATATTCAAGCGTAATTTTCAACGATGCACCCAGCTGTTATCAATGTACCAAGACTATCGCGACCTGTTCCTGCCTCAAGGTATAGTAACAATGTGCAACATTATACACAGATGTGAAAGACGCATGTCAGATCATCAGCTGTATTCACACACAGCTTCAATACACATACAGCTTCTGTCTGCATTAACAGGGTAGTAATAGTTTTGTAGTGCTTAGCTGCTGGAACAGGTTGATGTTTTTATCAACTTGTAGCCTATTGCTGATGCTGGTGTTGGTAGCGCCTACATCGGTGGAGGTAGCGACGATGACGAGGATGACGATGACGACAACGATGATGACGACAATAATATTCATTCACATCACGACGATGATATTGCTGTAGCGGCTGCTGTGGTGACGACGACCACGATTGATTCACATCACCTTTGGAGAGTTCTGTGTGGGTGATTCTAATTCTAAGATGGATTGCATTATGGCAGTGCGAGGACCACACAGAGTGATATCCTCGGAGTAAACTGTAAAGTACACCACCAGGCATATATACGGCTTGCACCTGGCTTGCAATTGGTGTATGAGAAGAGTTGCCCTCAATCTAATATACGTCGTTGCATCGATAGCGGTTTGGATATCAGCGTGATTTGCTATGTGTAACCTGCCATCAATTAATGTATACATATAGAGTTCACATTGATGATCCAACCATTTACGCCTCTGCAGAGTGCACGACAATTAATCGATCATGATTATTGACCCAACACATGATCGGAAGATATATTTCTTTGTCTATTAAGATATTTCCCAGACCTGACACCTTGAGAATTTATGGATATAATTGTTTTATAATATATGTTTCATAAACATGTAATCTTTCATCTTAAATATAATATAATGTTTATATCAGATACATTCAGTAACGAGAAATAAGTAAACTGCCCTGACTAGTTGTACAGGAATAAGTGGGTGAAATATCAACAGTACATCTTCCATCTCTTGGGACGTGCGAGTAGGCAGCTGGCAAGGTGTATTAAGATGAGCAAGATAATTTGAATAACATGCAATCCTTCTTGATAATCCCGACTACCATAAATCCTGAGTGCACCATATGCCAATATTTGCTTCCCAATTCATGCTTTCCTGTATGCACTATTGGACAACATGATCAATTAATTACATCTGTTTGATGTTACGCTCGGAAAACAGCATATTTGTTCCAATATATGCCAGCTCATTCAATACCATTACGTATATGGAATATATCTAATACATAATCAATGATGGCATTATACATATCCTGTTCCTGATAATAAGTTACACATTTGATTAGTTATTAAGCATTGCTTTTAATAAAGTTGACATGAATATGTTATCAAGTTTACATGATTAATATGTTGTTCTGTGTCTTTGAGTGGTGCGAAATCGAGGTGTGCGATGTTGGCATACATTAACTGGAGTATAGCGAAAAAAATATAAATATAATTGCAAATCTGTGTTGAATTATAGGGACAATGCCATTCGGCTATAAAACACAATACTGCATGTAGTATCAAGGAGGGTACATTAGATAGCATCGCCAGGTGTAAATGCTGATATAGGCTCTCATATTACACATCAATCAAATTAAGGCATTTTAGTCGATACCGTTTGCTTAAAGCGACATGTGACGTGGCGCTGAGAGTTGGGTTGACCACTTAACTAGAATCAAATTTGACGCTATTGTGAAGGGTGTGGAAACGTTATCATTGTATCGCTTTATTATTTTAGTGCATCTGATTAGCACTCAAACATGATCAGGCTGGCGAGATAAACTTATCACGAGTTCCATTACCACATGCCATTCCATATACCTTTGTATAGATGTGTTACACCCCATTTATTTCTGCAGATTAATTTACAAGGCACCTGCTGTTAAATCCTGCAAATGGAATCAATCAGACTCAGTAAATTGTGTATGCGCTGGGCTGCTGATATTCTGCTGGATAATATACTAACAGTTCTATATTCATCCAAGTTTAGGCTTGTAGGATGTGATCCATATCTGCTCTCTAGTGAAATATAAAGGCTTTATTGAAAGTAACAGCACAGATTTATAAAATGTTGACAACCATAAGCCCTCTGAATCTACATTTGACATGTCCAATCTGTCCTACTCGTAGGAGTTTGTTTGCACCCAGTGTCTGACAATGGGATGTATAGTGTTATCTCTATATCCGTTTCCGTCACATCTTGTTAAGTGTTAGTGCGCATGTGTGATTTCTGGCACATAACCCCCGGAGGTTGAATACAGCTAGTGGTATTTTGCAAGGATGTATTTATTACTGAAGAAAATGAGATCAAATCAATGCCTCTAGATCATTCTGCATACTCTATCCTCAGAGCCTTCATCAGTGATTCAAGAATCCAAAGTTCATACCCCATCGCATGGCAGTTGTATAGCTAATGCAGTGGAACCGTGGACATATAAAATTAAGTAGAATGCAAATGTGCGCAGTGCAGATATTATGTCTGCAAAACCTTGATCTCATAGGCCACATGGCGTTGATGTAATAAAACGTAGTAGGTATATTCTTAATGAAGAATCATGGTCAGAAATCAACATTGTTATGGATACTTTCAACTGCTAATAACACAATGCGGTTAGAATAGTCGATCATCTAAACACTGTGTATATGTCACAATCAAGTTTGCCATACATACACCTCATAATAGTTGACTCCGCAATTAGCTAACCACTTGAAACAGAGCTCCCAATACTCACATTTCTGACATGCTTATGGTTATAATATTTACAGCCAATTACTGTAATACTATCAACAACCTTGTGATAAATAGCATATCTGCTTTCTCAGAAAACGTATGCTCGTCTTAATCAAAACGCTATGTTGAACTAAGGGTATCTTTATTGAGAACGATACTATTTGCAATCAACTACTGACGTGATATATGAATAAAGACATGAATCACACCTTTCAATACCGATAACTGTCAGCATACACATAATTCATCACTTGATTGATTGAGCAAAATCATCAGAGGGTGAACAGTTTGGTCATAGAATTAGGTAATTGTATGGGTATGCACATTCTTACCATCTTACTTGAACCTCTTTATATATTTTACACATAATCCTATACCCGGTTGATCAATTTAGCAGCTGCATGGTAGAATCAAAGCGCCTAAGGATAGAAGGATACCAGATGCAATATGCCTCTATACCCAGAATGATGAAAGCAGCAATGCGGATGAGAAGAGAGCATGCACTGCGTCTGCAACTGTTTATATAACCCACTCCAAATCACCTGCCCCACTTTTAGAGGGAAACACATACACTCCTAACCACTCATAGCCATGGTCTCATTTCTTTTCTACTTAATTTTAACGACACTGCATCAGAGAATCATTTTGGATTAAGCAATTAGAAACAGAATGGCCGAGGGGCATTAATGTGGACCCCGGTCCAGCTGATCAGCGTGAAATAATTCCATTCACTCTGACATATAATCGAAAAAATGTAGAAATTTCCGAAATTTTGAAAGATGAATATCATAAATTACAGAATAATTTAAGACAGCCTCTCAATTTGCGCCCAGTAATAGCATTTAGGAAAAATCCGAATCTAATTGACATATTGTTAAAATCCAAATTAACTGGACAAACATCATCATCTTAAAGTTGTCCAATATTTGTAAGGCCATCTCGCCTCTATAAAACAAAAATAACAAATCTCAGGCAATAAAATAAATAAAAAATATGTTCAATTTTTTTAACATTCTGAGCCAGCGCCTTAACCATATTACTACCTACCTATCATCTATCTACCTACCTATTTAGCTTTCTACCTATCTACCTAACTACCTACCAACCTACATATCTATATCTCTATCTATCTATCTATCGATCTATCTATCTAACTATCTATCTATCTATCTATCTATCTATCTATCTATCTATCTATCTATCTATCTATCTATCTATCTAATGGGTGCATGACTGTCGGCTAAGTTAGCACATGGAAATTGAAGCCGCACGTTGCCAGTGCGTCAATAAAATAAAAATACATATACTGCCAGAGCCGTGCTGGAGTCAGAGTACAATAGGCGTAAAAGCCTAGGATTGAATTGTGGCAGGTGCATCCACAGATAGTCCCATATGAATCGTCAGTGTGTCAGTATATCAGAGATGTGAAAGCTGGTCGGCCAATCCTTGACTTTTACTCTTGGTGCTGTGGTCCAGTGGAAAGATGCCTGGATGCTGATGCTATGCGGAGTTGCAGAATAGCGGTTAGATCCCCCCGACCGGGAGATGGTGATCAACAAAGTAAACTAATGGGTGCATGACTGTCGGCTAAGTTAGCACATGGAAATTGAAGCAGCACGTTGCCATTGCGTTAATAAAATAAAAATACATACATACTTATCTGGAGTCAGAGTACAATAGGCTTAAAAGCCAGGGATTAAATCGTGGCAGGTGCATCCACAGATAGTCCCATATGAATCGTCAGAGTGTCAGTATGTCAGACATGTGAAAGCTGGTCAGCTAAACCTAGACTTTATAGTCTTGTCGCGGTGGTCCATGGGAAAGATGTCTGGTTGCTGATGCCATGCGGAGTTGCAGTATGGCTGTCCGATCCTCGGCCGGGGAGATTGTGATCAACAAATTACACTAATGGGTGCATGACTGTCGGTTGGCTAACATGTGGTAATTGAACCCGCACGTTGCCAGTGCGTCAGTAAAATAAGATACATATATTGCCAGAGCCGTGATGACACCCAGATAGCCTGCTATCCAGGCTCAAAATTGTGCCATGCTAGGGCCATGATCAACAAATACATGGACTCCCATTAGCCAGTGAAAATCAATTTCTCTCTCTCTCTCTCTCTCTCTCTCTCTCTCTCTCTCTTTCTCACTCTCATCATAAACATAAATAATAAGGATGAACCTATGTCTGTAACTGCCCAACGAGTCCAACTCCTATTCAGTACCATTCGTTCAAAATTTCCAGATTCAAAGGTTTATTTCACTAAACTGAACTACTCTCAACGTCTAAGTGCGCAGCAGAAACGGACCTTAGCATTTATCAATTCATCCGTAGAATCCCTGCGAATAAATGTCTCAGTCATCCCTAGTCTACTAATTGCAGATTTTGAAGTGGTCCAGGATAATATTCATTGGAGTGAGAAAACTGCTAATGCATTGTATTATAGCTGGTTAACTTTTCTTGAATTAAACTAACTGAGGGCCAGGGTACTAACCACCTCGGTATCGGGCTGGGTAATGATATTGTTAATCTCACTAGCTCTACATTATCTGAAGCAGATAAATCAATACTCAATCGTGGCCAAACCTTTGTACCAACTCCTAGGCCCAAATTAGGCATAGATGCACTTTTAGATAATGGCTCAATGGAAGTTCTTGAATTTTCCCACCATGTCAAATTATCCGACTTTTTTCGAAATTCGAAAGGTAATATTCTGCCATTGGTTTAAAAAATCTGGCTGGGCACCAGACTCAAAATTAGCCGACCCAGCGATTTCCGACAGTATAAAAATTGTAAAAGAATGTATTGAAAATGTTAAATTTTCGAAAAATCATCAAAATTTATCATATGAGGAACGTCAAGCCTTAACAGGATTGCGTAGACACAATGACATTGTCATTAAACATGCTGATAAGGGATCTGCTGCTATAATAATGCTTAAAGACAACTACATTCGCGAAGCACATCGTCAACTCAGTAATCCAAAACATTACCAAAAATTAGACGACCCACTCTGGCAAAATAACTGCGACAATTTTAATGAAATTCTCCAAAATATGGTTGATAACGAGAGTTTAACGCAGAAACAGTTTAAATACCTTGTTGCAAAACGAGATTCAAAACCCCGTACATTTTATCTGTTACCCAAAATTCATAAGCCTATTGATTCTTGGTCAGATCCTATGATACAACCAGGACGACCTATAATATCGGATTGTGGTTCTGAATCCTGTAGGATCAGTGAAATCATTGATTATCACCTACAACCAATTGCGAATAGACATTTTAGCTTCTTGAACAATACTGAAGACTTTCTATCGCAGGTCTCTGAGATCTCGATACCTCCAAATTCATTTTTGATTACGCTCCACATCGATGCAATGTACACAAACATTGACTTCGAAAAAGGTCTGAATTCTGTCCATAAAGAATTTGAAAAATACCCTGATAACAATAGGCCAACTGGCGAAATATTAGCTCTCTTAGAGCTAAGCTTAAAGTGAAATGATTTTGAATTCGCGGGTGAAACATAGCAACAAATTTGTGGCTACGCAATGGGTAAGCGTTTCAGTCCAGGGTTTGCCAACATCTATGTAACAGAGTGGGAGGAGGATGCGCTTAGCAAATGTCCAAAACAGCCGCTCTTTTAACGCAGGTAACTCGATGATATTTTCATTATTTGGCATCATACAAAGGAAGAATTTAATGAATTTCACGTCATTTTGAACAATCTGTGATTCCACTCATCAATCAATATGGTCTGTCTTCTCAAATTGTGGTTTTGTAATTGGGAGTTGGATAGTATGGATGGATGGATGGATAGTATGGATGGATGGATGGATGGATTGGTGGGTGGATGGGTGGGATGGATGGATGGAGGGATGGATGGAGGGATGGATGGGTGGATGGATGGGTGGATGGGTGGATGGGTGGATGGGTGGATGGATGGATGGATGGATGGATGGATGGATGGATGGATGGATGGATGGATGGATGGATGGATGGATGGATGGATGGATGGATGGATGGATGGATGGGTGAATGGATGGATGGATGGATGGATGGATGGATGGATGGATGAATAGATGGATGAAGGGATGAATAGATGGATGAAGGGGTGAATAGATGGATGACGGGATAAATGGATGGATGGGTGGATGAGTCCAAATGTCCAAAACAGCCGCTCTTTTACCGCAGGTATCTCGATGATATTTTCATTATTTGGCATCATACAAAGGAAGAATTTAATGAATTTCTCGTCATTTTAAACAGTCATGACCCGAATATCAAACTAAAAGCCAACATTGACCAGATGTCCGTAGACTTTTTAGATGTAACTCTATACAAAGGTGTAAAGTATGACACAACGGGACACCTTGATTATAAAGTATATTTTAAGCCCACAGATTCTCACCAACTACTTCACAAGAAATCTTTCCATCCACCTCATACCTTTAAAGGAATTGTAAAATCACAAATCATCCGTTTTCATAGAAATTCGAGCGATAGAAAACACTTTGAATCTGCATGCTCTCTTATTCAAGGCCCTCAAGCCGAGAGGCTATTCGTCTAGATTTTTGCGCAAAATTAAGTCTGAAACTTTACAGGATTTGGAAACTATCCCTGATAATGCTGTGGATCACAGGCCTACCGAGATTCGTCACAATCGTCCAATCACTGGCGTAGGAGAATCTCAGAAATGTGGAAAGCAAAGGTGTAAATTAGACCTACTTCTTCCAAATCAAAAATCTATTATGAGCTTTCAGAACAAAAACAAATTTCTAATTCAGTCTAATTTAGATTACGATTCCGAAAACGTGATTTATGTAATATCTTGTAAATTGTGCCAAAAGCAATATGTCTGTGAAACCAAATGCCCTTTAAGATGGCGAGCTACTAGACACCTTTGCGGTATTAGACATGAAAAAGACACGCATGTCGCTGAACACTTTAACCTTCCTGGCCATTCAGTCACTCGGGACTTCGAAATTATACCCATTGATCAACCACCTCTCTCTAATACCACTGACGAAACTGATAAATAAAGGAAACTTAGAGAATCATTTTGGATTAGGCAAATAGAAACAGAATGGCCGAGGGGCATAAATATGGACCCCGGTCTTGCTGATCAGCGTGAAATAATTCCATTCACTCTGACATATAATCGAAAAAATGTAGAAATTTCCGAAATTTTGAAAGATGAATGTCATAAATTACAGAATAATTTAAGACAGCCTCTCGATTTGCACCCAGTAATAGCATTTAGATAAAATCCGAATCTACGTGACATATTGGTAAAATCCAAATTAACTGGACAAACATTATCATCTTAAGGTTGTCCAATATTTGTAAGCCCATATCGCCTCTATAAAACAAAAATAACAAATCTCAGGCAATAAAATAAATAAAAAATATTTTCAATTTTTTGAAAATTCTGAGCCAGCGCCTTAACCATATTACTACCTACCGGCCAGTGCCATTTCTATTATTTTATTGACTTACTAACCGACTAATTATGTGCACCTGTCTATACCGTCAGGCAAATCTGTCATTCCACTCATCAATCAATATGGTCTGTCTTCTCAAATTGTGGTTTTGTAATTGGGAGTTGGCTGGCTGGCTGGCTGGCTGGCTGGCTGGCTGGCTGGCTGGCTGGCTGGCTGGCTGGCTGGCTGGCTGGCTGGCTGGCTGGCTGGATGGATGGATGGATGGATGGATGGATGGGTGGGTGGATGGGTGGATGGGTGGGTGAATGGGTGGATGGGTGGGTGGGTGGGAGGGTGGGAGGGTGGGAGGGTAGATGGATGGATGGATGGATGGATGGATGGATGGATGGGTGGTGGGTGGGTGGGTGGGTGGGTGGGTGGGTGGGTGGGTGGGTGGGTCAATTCATATGTAGAATCCCTGCGAATAAAGGTCTCAGTCATCCCTTGTCTACCAGATGCTGATTTTGAAGTGGTCCAGGATAATATTCATTGGAGTGAGAAATAACTGATGGTCAAGGTACTAAGCACCCCGGTATCGGGCTGGGTAGTGGTAGTGATATTGTTTTGGCTCCACATTATCTGAAGCAGATAAATCAATACTCAATCGTGGCCTAACATTTGTACCAACTCCTAAGCCCAAATTAGGCAAAGATGCACTGATAGTTAATGGCTCAATGGAAGTTCTTCAATTTTCCCACCGTGTCAAATTAGCTGACTTTTTTCGAAATTCGAAAAGTAATATTCTGTCATTCGAGAAAAAAAACTTGCTGGGCACCAGACTCAAAATTAGTCGACCCAGCGATTTCTGACAATGTAAAAATTGTAAAAGAACGTATTGAAAATGTTAAATTTTCGAAAAATCATTAACATTTATCATATGAGGAACGTCAAGCCTTAACAGGATTGCGTAGAAACAATGACATTGTCATTAAACCTGCTAATAGGGATCTGCTGCTGTAATAATGCTTAAAGACAACTACATTCGTGAAGCGTATCGTCAACTCAGTAATCCAAAACAGTACCAAAAATTAGACGAACCACTCTGGCAAAATAACTGCGACAATTTTAATGAAATTCTACAAAATATGGTTGATAACGAGAGTTTAACGCAGAAACAGTTTAAATACCTTGTTGCGAAACGAGATTCAAAACCCTGTACATTTTATCTGTTACCCAAAATTCAAAAGCCTATTGATTCTTGGTCAAATCCTATGATACAACCAGGACGACCTATAATATCGCATTGTGGTTCTGAATCCTGTAGGATCAGTGAAATCATTGATTATCACCTACAACCAATTGCGAATAGACATTTTAGCTTCTTGAAAAATACTGAAGACTTTTTCTCGCAGGTCTATGAGATCCCGATACCTCCAAATTCATTTTCGATTACGCTCGACATCGATGCAATGTACACAAACATTGACATTGAAAAAGGTCTGAATTCTGTCCGTAAAGCATTTGAAAAATACCCTGATAACAATAGGCCCACTGGCGAAATATTAGCTCTCTTAGAGCTAAGCTTAAAAGGCAATGATTTTGAATTCGCGGGTGAAACATACTAACACATTTGTGGCTGCGCAATGGGTAAGCATTTCAGTCCAAGTTTTGCCAACATCTATGTAGCAGAGTGGGAGGAGATTGCACTTAGCAAATGTCCAAAACAGCCGGTCTTTTACCGCAGGTATCTCGATGATATTTTCATTATTTGGCATCATACAAAGGAAGAAGTTAATGAATTTCACGTCATTTTGAACAATCTGTGATTCCACTCATCAATCAATATGGTCTGTGTTCTCAAATTGTGGTTTTGTAATTGGGAGTTGGATAGTATGAATGGATGGATGGATAGTATGGATGGATTGATGGATGGAGTGGTGGATGGGTGGGTGGATGGTGGGATGGATGGTTGGATGGATGGATGGATGGATGGATGGATGGATGGATGGATGGATGGTATGGATGGATGGGTGGATGAGTCCAAATGTCCGAAACAGCCGCTCTTTTACCGCAGGTATCGCGATGATATTTTCATTATTTGGCATCATACAAAGGAAGAATTAAATTAATTTTTCGCCATTTTGAACAATCATGACCCGAATATCAAACTAAAAGCCAACATTGACCAGATGTCCATAGACTTTTTAGATGTAACTCTATACAAAGGTGTAAAGTATGACACAACGGGACACTTTGATTATAAAGTATAGTTTCAGCACACAGATTCAAACCAACTACTTCACAAGAAATCTTTCCATCCAGCTCATACCTTTAAAGGAATTGTAAAATCACAAATCATCCGTTTTCATTCGAGTGATAGAAAACACTTTGAATCTGCATGCTCTCTCTTATTCAAGGCCCGCAAGCCGAGAGGCTATACATCTAGATTTTTGCGCAAAATTATGTTTGAAACTTTACAGGATTTGGAAACTATCCCTGATAATGCTGTGGATCCAAGGCCTACCAAGATTCGTTGCAATCGTCCAATCAGAGGCGTAGGGGAATCTCAGAAATATGGAAAGAAAAGGTGTAAATTAGCCCTACTTTTCCAAATCAAAAAACTGTTATGAGCTTTCAGAACAAAAACAAATTTCAAATTCAGTCTAATTCAGATTGCGATTCCGAAAACGTGATTTATGTAATATCTTGTAAATTGTGCCAAAAGCAATAGGTGAAACCAAATGCCCTTTAAGATGGCGAGCTACTAGACACCTTTGCGATATTAGACATGAAAAAGACATGCATGTCGCTGAACACTTTAACCTTCCTGGCCATTCAGTCGCTCGGGACTTCGAAATTATACCCATTGATCAACCACCTCTCTCTAATACCACTGACGAAACTGATAAACAAAGGAAACTTAGAGAATCATTTTGGATTAAGCAATTAGAAACAGAATGGCCGAGGGGCATAACTGTGGACACCGGTCTTGCTGATCAGCATGAAATAATTCCATTCACTCTGACATATAATCGAAAAAATGTAGAAATTTCCGAAATTTTGAAAGATGAATATCATAAATTACAGAATAATTTAAGACAGCCTCTCAATTTGCACCCAGTAATAGCATTTAGGAAAAATCCGAATCTACGTGACATATTGGTAAAATCCAAATTAACTGGGCAAACATTATCATGTTACAGTTGTCCAATATTTGTAAGGCCATATCGCCTCTATAAAACAAAAATAACAAATCTCAGGCAATAAAATAAATAAAAAATATTTTCTATTTTTTGAAAATTCTGAGCCAGCGCCTTAACCATATTACTACTTACCTTGAGTCAGAGTACAATATGCTTACAATCCAAGGATTGAATCGTCCCATATGAATCGTCAGTGTGTCAGTATATCAGACATGTGAAAGCTGGTCGGCTAAACCTAGACTTTATAGTCTTGGTGCGGTGGTCCAGTGGAAAGATCTCTGGTTGCTAATGCCATGTGGAGTTGCAATATGGCGGTTCGATCCTCAACCGGGGAGATGGTGATCAACAAATTAAACTAATGGGTATATGACTGTCGGCTGGTTAGCATGTGGAAATTGAAGCCACCCGTTGCCAGTGTGTCAATAAAATAAAATACATATACTGCCAGAGACGTGATGGAGTCCGAGTACAATAGGCTTAAAATCCAAGGATTGAATCGTGGCAGGTGCATCCACAGATAGTCCCATATGAATCGTCAGAGTGTCAGTATATCAGCCATGTGAAAGCTGGTCGGCTAAGCCTAGACGTTATAGGCTTGGCGCAGTAGTCCAGTGGAAAGATTTCTGGTTGCTGATGCCATGCAGAGTTGCAGTATGGCGGGTCGCTCCCTAACCGGGGAGATGGTGCTCAACAAATTAAACTAATGGGTGCATGACTGTCGGTTGGTTAGCATGTGGAACTTAAAGCCGCACGTTGCCAGTGCGTCAATACAATAAAATACCTACCTATCTATCTATCTATGTATCTATGTATCTATCTAATCTATCCAGCCAGCCAGCCATCCATCCATCCATCCACTGCTGCTGTTGCAGTGGCTGCGTTTGCGTCAGTTGCTGCTACTGTTCTTGTTGCTGCCGTATTTTTGTAGATTAATATACTTTATTGAACCCGTATGCCTCTAAAATTTTATCATGTGTAGGATTTTCCTTTAGTGAACAAATATTCGCATGCACTTTATTACGTGTAATACTATGTATGCGGTAAGAGAAGTGTACCAACTCCATCCAGCATTCAACAACATCCTCAAAATTGTCTGTCAATTCATATGCCTCAACGCGCTGGTGATGACTGTAATACTATTTTCTAAACTGAGTTAAAATAAATAATAATAACTAGGTACGTTATGAACACCGTGCGCGAAGCGTCTCTGTTTCCTTCTACTCAGTTGCAGCCTCTCATTGAATTTTCGTCGTCTACTCAATCCCATAATGTTTGGAAACACTACCTTTTTATAACATCAATAATTCACCCCATTATCGCTGTGCAGCAGGCAGCATAATGAAACGCATTCACGTCTTAATCAACAGTTTAAGTTCATCTAAAACTACTTATAATTTGTAATGATATTCTTTGACACCAACTGCCACCAATGATATTTCAGCAAGAGCATAACCGTGTCTGGGGATGTTTAGCATATGTAGCGAGGAACATGCTGATAGTTATTTAATTTTCGTCATGCTTTAAAAAACGTGTGGAATGACAAAAATGTATACAGATTGGCGAGGCATGTAACTACACATAGTTATACAGCGTCTGCCGCACGGGAACATGTCAATGACTATTAAAATATTGCCGTTCCCTGGAGGCTCGTCAAATAATATGAGCTTTTTGAGAGTTTACCACAATTCTGTGTCATTCGAGTACTTCAAACAAATAGGTGGCGATGTCAAAGTGCATTAACCTAGAACGGTATCGTATGAAAGATGCTTCTAAATCCAGGATACCGTGCTAAACTGAGCAAGAGTTTTGAGCACGTGTAATAGCCATCCCAACGGATATCGTCTGCTAGTGAAGTCTGTGCGGCTGTGCACTGCTACGACATATGGATTAGATGTTTAATCAAGCCCGATTCATCCTTGCTTCAGGGCAGCTCACACCTATAGATCAATGCACCATCTCCGCAGTCCGTCTTGATACAATATTCCGTGTAGCGGGTCAACAACGTAAGAAGATTACTACTTACATTTGCGTGAATGTTTGAGATATATCTTAACATCGTTTCTATCATTCAAGTCGGAATGGAATCAATAACTGCGAAGCTCCTCCTTATTACATGGACGAACACAAGACAGAGATTATTGTCAGACGCATTGAGAGTGTGGTAGAGTATGTGGAAGTCGCCACGAGGCTTGAGTTAAGGCATGTTTACCGAGACAACAATGACATGGAGAACCTAAGCTTACTGATGGTGGAGAGCCTAGTGCAAATCATGCTTGATAACCTTGAATCTAATAAATTATCCGGAAACACAAGCTTCATGACTAATTGAATGAAAAATTGATTTGAGCCAAACAGTAAATTGCAACCAAATTAAGCATTATCCCCAACCTAAGCCATAAGATCAGTCTTATCTTGCAGATTCGCTTGAATGATAGCGGATCCCAAAATCAGCCTTCATAATCAAATTTGTCACCTCCATCTTAACTGATGCCGCAATCAAAGCAGCGTAAAATCTATTCGAGCACACCTACAACGTGGGCGGAGTTGTCTCTTGCTGTCTCTGTCCGAGCAGCTGCTAATTCTCCTGATGCTGTTGCTGCTATTTATGTTGTTTCTGTTGTTGTTGTTGTTGTTGATGCTGTTGATGCTATTGATGGTGTTGACGCTGTTGCTGCTGTTGTTGTTGCGGCTGTGGTTGTTGCTGCTTCCGTAACTGCCGCCGCCACCGCCAACACCACCACCGCTGCTTCTGAGGCTAATGATTCTGCTGCTGATGCTGTTTTTGGTGAACCTAGTGGTACTGATACTGTCTCCGTTGTTGCTGCTCCTGGTGCTTCTCTTGTCCTAGCTGTTGCTTTTTCTTGTAGATCGATGATGTTATACACTCTTGATTTCATTAATATCAGTGGCGTTAAGAACAGAATAAAACCCGATTAAGAATTTAACTAAAATTATAGAATCCTAGTGTCTAGTCATATGCGTCACCGTGTAAACAGCATAGACATGAGTAGGTGAATGAGATTTAGTGATAGTGTACCACTGAGCAGTAGGTGATACGTGAGGGGCGCGGCTATCTATAATCTGTATCGCATCAATATTCGTTCCTATAGCCTCAACAATTCGTTATGATTAATGGATAGCAAGATTAATACAGGAACGCATACAGGTCTTAATTAATGTGCATGTTGATAAATGAATATTAACTACCACAATCATATTTCCATGATATGAAGAAATGTGGGTGGGGTTCTTAAGCACATGTAGCTATCAGCGTGTGAGTAGTTAATCAAATTGTACCTTTCCAGTGTATCCATCCATTACATGGCGTCATATGACGTCATTATGAACTACGTGACATGTAGGATAATGCCATTATAATTACGTCATAAATGACTCGATTTAGTCCGTCTTAAGTGCGTAATAGTCCGTCAGGATGTATGTCTTTACTATTTAATAAACATGCTGTTGAATATTTTGAAACTAATTTGCCTTGACAGAAACAGCAGCCAAGCAAATTAGTTTCTAAATATTCAACAGCTTACCTGTATAGTTGTATGAAAATTCAAAATCAGGGAATTCATGGATCGCAAGATCCCAACACAGGCGAAGTGTGGGTGGAGCTTAGTTCCATTAAGAAACTGAGTGGAATCATCATACTGTGTCCAGATTTCAAGGCGGCGAACGGCTGAGATATGGATTATGGATACACATACATTTATGTAGCATGTAGCAATGACAAACATTGGTGGGAGTATATAGCCTTTATTTGAGGCTTTTTAATAAAGAAGCGCTTTTGGATAGCATTCCCTTAATTCTGCGTTCAGTCGAGTAGTTCAACCAGATACGTGGCCGAAACAAAGTACATTAATTTGCAACGCCATCAGTTGAAATACGCACCTAAACCCGGGATGACATGCTAATTTGAGATAGAGCTTTGAACAATGTGATCCAAGGGGCGTTTGATTACGAGTCCCGAGTCGCCATATACTGTTATAACATATTGATTAGATGTTTTATCATGGCAGATGGATCCTTGCTTTAAGGCAGCCCGTAGCTATAGATCAATGCTTCGGATCCGCAATCTGCTAATGTTTTGTGCGACGGGTCAGCTACGTACGTTCATAATAATTGAACACATTTATAAAGCTGTTCTCCCATATTACAAGCAGAAAAGAAGATGGAGTTGAATGTCAATCCGCCCAATACGGATATAACACCTTCATGCGTAGTGTTCATACTGTGTACGCCCATGATCCGGCTCGGGCACATGGAAGAGAAGATCTATCAATAAATATGGGTTCTCTTTGATAAAAAACAAATAATGGTTGGATGAATTAGCATGGGGCGAGAATGCGTTATTGCAGAACAGGGCATACTTCAACAGAGCCATTGAAATTGTACGTAATTCACACCACGGTGTGAATGTTTGTGTTTCTGTTATTAGATGACTATTGAAGCTGAATCTGAACTTTATTTTTGTGATAGAAACTAAGATTTTTGGATATAGAATTGAAATAAATCACTATAGAAACAATATAATATAGTGTATCCCTTGCGTGCCTACAACGACTGAGGACAGCCTGCACTCTAAAATGGCAGTGCTATCAAACAGTTGACGTATAATCGTGTCTCCATGTAGTTGTTAGACACACGCAGTAATGCTCCTAATTTATGCAGTGTATTGCGTCATCAGTATATGCATAGCTGATATATCAAGAAAGTACACCCAACACCACCTGCACTGTGGCCAATTTTGCACAATTTGGATGAACCCGTTTCCATCACAGCGATGATATAGTGTATTGCGTTATCGGAAATAATATTACTAATGTAGGACTCGTCTAGGGCCAGTGTCGTCCTGGGTGGACACGTTGTTTTTAGTCATAAATTGGCATTTGAATGTAACTATTTATTCTGTTGAAATATGTCAAATTTACGAAAATTATGAAACAAATTAATCCCCCACGGAACAATTACTTGAAAACAGAATTACGAAAGTGGTATATATAATAGTCCAGGCACGTTTGCCCAATGTAAGTGCTTGTTTGATGAGTATGGTATTATGATGACCCATGCCACAGGATGAGATAGCTCAGGCGGTAATGTGCCGAGTTGTGCGACCGGCGATCCCATGATCGCGTGTTTGGTTGGAAACCTAGACAATCTCATTCACGCCTCGTTGCCGCTCCGCAACAATAATTATAAATGCATGTAACCAAGTAGTTAATTGGCGTAAAACTTACGAAGTCACCTATAATAGATTGAAATAAACTCGTCTATCTATGGCGTGGATGGAATCTGTACGCAAGAACTCGATAGACGTCAACCAAACCCAATATCTTCTGTGAGAAAATACTATGAGGTGAACAAGAGCCACTACCGTAACCCAATAGCAAAATGTACCTGTTACTTGCCATACTTATGAATTATGAATCATAACTGAACAATATTCTTGTTTAATTTAATTATTCGCTTGAGCTGTGTTAGACTTGGGAAGCTTGAATAACAGTATTACAGGTGACATGGTAAACCTTTCAATGTGAATATACTTGTAATACAACAAAGCCAATGGACATAGCAATGGTTATATGTAAAAAACGCAATATTAGAAATGTTAGTGTAAAATGTGAACAGAATAATCTATTCTATGCACGTGTCCCGCCAGAGATCATTTGAGTGTGAAGTTTGGGATCGCTATGAAATGTGTTTACATAATTACAGATTATTTTTATCAGCGCCCGATTCATCTTTGTGACTGCAGATCAATGCATCGACTCTGCAGTCTGATTCGTGGTAATATTTCGAGTGGCAGGTCAACAACTTCAAAAGAGGGTTAAGATAGTTAAAACCATTGATAAATGTAAGATAGTGATATCGGTATGGCGTCTATACTGCAAGCTGGCGTGAAATAAAAATCGTATTGCAAGTAAAAACCAAACTGGATGATGTATTGTAGATTAGTGTCCGCAATATGTATAAAACACACCCATGTGCAGTGTTCCTCCTGTCTGCTCTCATACTCAGTCGAGGGAACATGGAAGAGAAGCTAACAATAAACATGATTCGGCTTGGATGGACATGGCTTGATGGATTGGCACGGTCGAGAAGACTTCACTTTTCTACATTGGATGGTTCAGCTAGTAATCCAGCCTAGAAAATAGTGCCATCAAAATGCTGTTCTTCGTTCAAAATATTGTCGTGATTTTTTATTTTTCTGTTGTCAGATGCTTATTGAATTTTACAGATAACGGTGATGTATTGCACATCTTGTATAATGCATCATTAAAAATTTTGCCGGAGTCAATAATCAATACTCCCTACACTGCGTGAACAGGACATATGCTGTAGAGGGCTCAGTTACCGCCATCAGACAGAGAGGTATACAGAAATCTGGCATAGTTACCTGCAGCTGCAATCAGTCCTTCTTCGCCTTTGCCCACTGTGGCTTGTCCTCAGCCGAAATTCTTAGCTTCCTCAGGTCCATTCTTGACTTGCGTGTACCGAGTTCTGCTTTCTTGAGGTCTCATTGTAGCATGCTCAGCAGATTTATGCAACGACACCCTCCCCTGGCTTTGTATTTGCTGGCCCCGAGTAGGGCAGATTCCAAGGCCCTCTGTACTGGCGTCTCTTTTGGCATCCTTAGCATATGGCCAAACATTGACCATCTTTGCTGGGGGACTTTTACTGACAGCGGCTACGCATTACACATCTTGTATAGTGCATCATTGAAAATTATGCTGTCTGGCCATTGGTGTCCAGTGATGGTGCTTAGGTGTGTGCGGTGGCAGGGATTGAGTTTGTCTAGAGCTGCCTTTGGAGATGCCCAGCTGATACAGTTAAATAGCATCAAGGACACACAGGTTGCATTATATAAACGTAGTCTTTTTTCTCAAGGGCATCTTTGATCTACCAATCCATAGCTTCCAGAAGGATTGGAAAGCTATGCCCCCACCGCCAAGACGCGGCGTGCAGCAGTGTCAGTAGTGGTTCGCGGCCACGATGTGGATCGTCATTATCTTTAGTGCCATGCTTCGTAGATAGGTATACGGGAGGGGGAGAGAGAGAAAGAGAGAGAGAGAGAGAGAGAGAGAGAGAGAGAGAGAGAGAGAGGGAGCGATAGGGGAGATAGGGGAGATGGGGAGAGGGGAGGGGGGAGAGAGAGAGCGAGTGAGAGAGAGCGAGAGAGAGAGAGGAGGAGGCTCAATGAAGCGAGGGATGTTGAATATCCACACAAGTAAAAATGAGAGAAAGATGTAGAAAATGAAATTATTCCAACAACACACAGTTGCTGGATTAAATTTACATCGGAGTAATTGGCATATTAATGATAAAATTAATCAAACCTGTATTTCAGATAGGCCTACCTTTATAATATGCTATGAAATCAAAAATTAATTTTCAACCCACCTTGTTGGCACGGCAATTGTTGAGTTGATGGAATTGCCATCTCTTGAAATCGTACGTACGTAAATTCGCATCTATATATGTCATGCATGCCATAGAACACAGCAAATATTTACAGTTGCCTAGAATTAATATGTGTTTAAACTACATATGGCACTGGCGACAGCAACACAATGGACTCATTTTGCTATGGCCTGCAAGTTGTCAGTGCGTTTGGGGGCATACACTACGGCCGGCAGAACGTCATGGTACATGACATAAAACCAATATTAGATCTGTTTTAAATTTGAAAATAAGTAAAATCCCATGAGACATCCTACAATGGAATGTAATCAAATCACATTAATAGATGAGCAATATTTCTTTTTGCCATGCTCTTATGAGACACTATACATCATAGCCTGCCATAACGAAATATTATGTTTTTAGCAGACTACATTTGTTCAAGTTTCTAAGACCCCGGTGTGTGATGTGGGAGGTTTTGTATTCAGATTTTGGAAAATGTCTCATCGGACTCGTATGTGATTGGATAAAACTGCAATACTGGTATGAATATTAGCTCAAGTGATGTGTTTATTAGCTGCAGATGCCTTATGATCAACCAACTGATTCTAGTTTGAGAAAGTTAAAAACATTGTAAATTTGTAGTGGCACACTGTCCCATAAGTATTGTAAGAATAAAGAAATACTCGATTATTAGATTGTTTTGTGAAAGATCGGATAAATTAAAATATCACATCAGCATCCACATATTGTCACACTAATCGACACACAAAGATAACATAAATTGATACACTATGCTGACTGTACTTTTAATGCTAGTGTCGCCTGGTTGGCGATGTATTGGGAGTGAGCGTGGATGGCTGTCATTATCGATGTATTGTTTCCGTCAGTGGTGGCCTTTATGCTATGGTGTTGGCGTATTCGCATTGGCATGCATTAATATGGCTATTTTGCTATTGCCACTCGTGTCGTGTAGCTGGCGATGTCTTGAGAGTGATGCTTGCTTTACCACACTTTGCTTCCGGTTACAGCCAAGAATAACTGGCGTTTCGAAACTGTACTACAAGGCTGCTTTCCCTGATAATATAGTGGCTACTGGCTAGTCATTTGTACAATGAGCTGACTGTTATTCGGATTATATCCAAGGTATGGTGAATGGGCGAGGGTGTAATGTATCAGAAAGGTCTCCCAATATCTCCCAGGATTGTATCACCTATGTGTAAATGTACACCCTCTCCGACCGTAACTAGTAGTTATCCCAAGATGACTGTAACAAAGATTAGGCTACATGAACCAAAGAATTGGAGCCCATGTCCCTCTTTCTCAGCATATGTTACACTTAATATTCAACCATATCACTCAATCCCCACGAGATCTACAGAAATATAGATAATGTGTGGGTTGTTCATTGTAATCGATCCTCCAAATAGTATCTCTTGTACCAAATAAGACTGAATTTATGGGCGTGGTGTGGGTTCTATGCTATAGAGAAAAAACAATTTTTTGTCCAAACACCATTCGTCTTACAATTTAGCGCACTTTTATCGAAATTCAACACTTAGTAATTTGATGTGATGGTGTCTTTTACATGTCTAATACCTGCTGACACCTCCAACTACCAATTCCTGTGCTTTCCGAACAGGCATATTTTCTAGCAGTAGACTAACAGAACATCCCTTTTGCACTACCCACACAGATAGTGGCTTAGTGTTACACAGTTTGTAGATGGTTATATTTGCTATTAGACTGCGTGGTCAGCGATGATTTTTAATGTTTGCTCAAGAGAGCTTTTGGAGTCGTTCAGCTATTGCAATTGCATAGCATTATCGAAACACATATAACATCATAGAATCTTATCTTGACTTTCATGGGTATTCTAGAGGCACGAATCCACAACTTCCAAAAAGGACTAGAAGGTGACATTGCCTGTTGCACAGCGAATTCCAATGTCGGTTATAAAATCTACACTCTCTGCATACTCAATCTCTAGTGGCATACCTTTTATTGGGATTGGCGGGCTTGGTCTTGTGGGTGCTCTCGAACAGATGACAGTGCTGTGGAAAGAAAGCAAGTAAAAATCCTTGATGATACACCATCACCTTGTGGGGATCTGATTGATCATTCAAACAGTCACAGGGCAGAAAGCGTTGTCTTGTGTTTCTCAATAAGTTCGTCATCATCGCAGGCGACTTGATGGAGAAATTGAATGAACGATATATGGCCTCTTAATGGTTTCAAATGAACGTGCCATGCCGTCTTATAGAAGTATCAATGCATGGCTTGAAACACTGATGTCAACTGTGTCGAATGCAGGGTGTTTTAGATCACCAATTTCACACACATAAATGCCAATTATATCACTATTTCGCCAATAGCTTAGAAATCCAATTTCTCTTTGCACACATTACATTAATCACATTCATGGGATGTTTAGACACTCCGAGTCCAATTTTATCTTTATTTTTTCTAGTAATTATTGTTTCTATTAATTGCTATCGTTCTAATCATCTATATTACCCGTTATATATGTAAGTCAGTTTGGTTTGATGTATGCGTCATGCATGGTAATCAGGTTATCCCCAAGCAAGTAATACAAATGATATCTTTTGTATTGGCATCGAGTCAAACTAGGTTTCACTCTTTAACTGTATCTATTCAATTCAATAGTAGAATTTATCAGATGTCAATTATGTGTGGAGATGCTCGCACGAATGAAAGTTTGTATGTATTAACAGTTTGAAAAAACTAATATAATAATGACTATTACACTATTTAGACAGCAATCACCGCTATCTGAGATTTTTGTCCCTCGATAATTGAATCCAGGTATTATTTCTGCAAGTACATTTCATTACCTCATTTCAGAATCGATAACTCAGACTGCAATGCCCCAAAGTTTAATTGGATACGAATGCCATCGCACATCTTGAATTGCACTGATTAGCTATGATTCCATTCCATTCACTTTCCAGAGGATTCCTTTATCTGTATCGTAATTCTTTGATTCAGAACAATGATAGCGAACGCAGTGAGCGTATATAGAAAACATGTACGTACGTGTAATGAGGAAAGACCAACAAAAAATGAGACAGGGAACCAGGCTAAAATACATATACCATGCGACTGAGAAAGCTTCGTTTCCGGTCGCGAGCTTTTTTGCTTCCGGTTTTGGATTAAGATATAACCTTTGTGGTTTATTCATGGGCCCCCGTTGCATTATGGGATATGGGTCTTCATTATGCGTATGTTCCCCTAGTTATTTTAGGGCAACCTACTGCGCATTTTCAATGTCCAAAGTTTGTGTGATATTGTTATCACGAAATAGCGTACATTTACTTCAGAATGTAAAACGGTTAAATCGCCTGATGCAGACCAGATAGAAGCTTTATTTATTCCTATTTATGCGTCTGTAAATGCAATATGTTTGGTTGACTGTCTCGTATTATTTTTAATGCTCATGGCCGTGGAAAGTAGTTGTTGTCAATGTCGTATGTATTTAGCGCTGATAGCAGGAAATTTAAGGCTGGGTACCACGCGATTCGCACCGGGATGGAATGTACATTCGTGTATTTATTCGCAGACATGCATTAATTTCAATTTTTTGTAGCGTATGTCTGGATAAACGCGATCTAAAAATTCTAGCCGACGACATTTCATTATGACGTCATAGTTCCTATGGACTTGTTTGTATTTCCCAAATAGCGAGGAGCCCCGCGATACGTCGGTACCCATTTTATAACGTTATTGGACTGGCGCAACTATTTAATGGTGCAGGCCCCCGTAAAAGATGCAATAATGCTGGCGGATATCACTGACAATGGGCAGATGCATTGTTGTGAAAATCGGGGACTGGATTTACCAGAATGCCGTCCATGTATGAGTAAAAATTACCTTTGAATGTACTATACATGGGCATACGGATTTAGGACATTTCGACCCTATACAAAATTCGTCCTATTTATTTAGGCAATAAATGATGTCTGCGTTCGCTTAAAGGCAACACCTATTTTCATATTAGCGTCATTGAATAGTAAACCATGACAGTGTTCATAGACTGGGAAATGTCAATCGTTTTCAATATTAATGTCTGAATCTTTGTTGGCGACAAGTTAATGATCGTATGATGCCGTGCCTAGTATATGTGTATCATGGCGTGCCACGTGCATGGATAATATAAGATGAGGCGAGCTGTCCCTTTTAAACTCGTTTATTTGGCTCTCCATTCTCCAGGTCCAAATACAATATCTGTTTAAAGACACTTACGCATAATACAACGGATGGCTTAAGTTATGTTTGTTTTGAACGAATCTGACCGAGTAATTCCTTTGAAACCACTCTGACAACATGAGTTGCTCTATTTTTTCAGAGCATATTACAAAATCGAATGCTGAACACATGGTGTTACAAACTCAGTACTTTATGTGTAAAACACGTCTTTTACACATGGCATACCACCTGAGATTTGTAGAGCAGGATGCTATCACTCTACGTTTGCTCTGTTAGGTCAATTCCGTATCATACGCACATTATCTAAAGCCATCAAATAACAACAGTTCATCGTCAAACATTGGTTGCGTGATAATAATGATGTTTATCAGTATGCAAATATATCCACTTATGTAGAGCCCTTTATTACATTCATTCACCCATTGTTATAATTGTGTATTTCGTTACATTCTCGCAGAGTGTGTCCATGTTTTATTAGATTGCCCCATAAAGCCCATTGTTATGCCGTCATGGCAAGTGTTTTAAGTGCATATTGGTGGCAGACATAACGCCAATAGACGTGGGATGCATTTGTTTTATGTAAGAATAATAATAACAACCATAGACCGAGTTAAGTGTTAAGTGATATGGGTTGGAACCGATCTGCGAATGTATCGGTTCATTAATATAATGACGCAATTGGGAAGCTATCTTCGTATTGGGCTACACTGTGTCAGGTAATCCATTCCATTATATGAGTTCTACATCGACAGTTATTGCATGTTTTAGTTAACCTAATATTGATTATATTGAAAAACAATTGATTAAATATAGTTGCAGTCAAATTGACCGGTCCAGTTTATCCATCCATCATCTGACGTCATAATCAATTAACTACGTGACGTGTATGCTGATGTCATGATCAATGTTGTTTTGAATGACGTATGTAAGTTCGTCACGAACGCTTAATTGATGACGGCCTACGCGTTGGTGTACGGATTGTATACCTTTATTATTTAATAAACATTTTGCTGACTATATTAAAGCTAATTTGGCTGAGCGATGTTGCTGCCATCGCTAGCAACAGGTCCGATTAAAATCTCCCAGAGTCCCAATTTAAAAGTAACAATGCAGCCGTTGAATAGATTGGACCTAATTTCAATGGGGAGTTTGTATATGGTAGCAAACACTCCCAGTTAAATTAGTTTCAAAATATTCAACATAGCGATAGACGCCAATCAAACCAATAACTTCTTCGACAAATGATCCGTGTCCAAGAACAATCACTCTCATCGCATTATCTTTTGAGAAAAGAATACTCACAGTGGAGGAGTTCGGCCTCGCAGTCAATTATATGACGACATGATCAACAACTTCATATGTAGACGTCTTAATCAATTACGTCATGAATGACGCGATTTAGTCCATCATAAACGCGCAATAGCCTGCCAAGTGATACGAATTGTATAACTTTACTAGTTAATAAACATTATGTTGAATAGTTTGGAACTAATTTGACGGGGCGCTGTTGCCGCCATGGAACGCGCAGCCAAGTTAGTTTCAACAGCTTTCCTGTATAGTTTTCTGGAAGTTGATATTCGTGGAGTACGCGGATCGATCAATCGATCCCAACACTGGCAAAGCATTGTGCACCTTAGCTAGAGATGGGCGGGGAATAACTGCAACTGGTTTTATTCCTTCCTTTGACGAATCACTTTCATAGAGAACAATTGGCCAATAGAAGGATCCGTTTCTAGATATGGTCCACCTATTTCTAGCTATGCCCACCTATTTCTAGCTATGGCCTGAATATTTCCACCTATGACCCGCCTATTTCTAGCTATGCCCGCCTATTCCTAGCTATAGTCTGCATATTTCTAGCTATGCCCCACTTATTTCTAGCTGTTCCCCGCATATTGCTAGCCATGGCCCGCCTATTTCTCTCTATGGTCCGCCTATTTCTAGCAATGGACCGCCTATTTCTAGCTAGGCTCAGCCCACTATTGTACACGTGTTTAATATCGGTCTATATACTTTGAATACCGAATTACAAGCAACGTTTTTGTTGACTATGGCAGTAACAGATCCTTGTCAAATAAGTTTCAAAATAATCAGCAGTCTGTTTTATTAAATTGCAAATCCACCAAAGACGTACAATACATACATTTGCCGATCTTTTCGAGCTTCAGAACGGAATAATGATAGCTCATTAAGATCGTGAGGTAAGGCCGCATGTGGCGTAATTGATTATGACTTCATATACTTGAGTGACAGCCCGGGGCCGCTATTAATTTCAGTGAAGTCACGTCTCAAATGCGCGTTGAAATAGCAGAGCAATGCGCGTTGTGCTTAAGAGGTTTAGTACAATGTCATATATTTGTAGATTTAATATAAGGTTTTACGGTGTTTTACCTGTGGTTCGATGCCAATGTTCCAGTAATCATTTTTCTCAATCTCATTTCAGCATCCAGCACGTGTCCGAATATGCTTTATATGAACGAACTTGCGTAAAACGTGATTGATATTCACTGTTACAGCTGACCTGATGAAATCTGCTGCCATTTATTTATTACCAATAATGTGTTATTCCTGATTGAAAATCAGCACTGTGGTTACATAGCGAGATACAGCTCCAATACTTTAATGACAAAACCAACTCAGTATGTCTATTTACTCAAATGCTTGTTACAAAACGGTAATTGAGTGCAGCAACTTGAACATTCAATCTCTAGCCATAAATATAGCAATTATATGTGGATTATATGTTATGATATTAATGAATTGCCGTACTGGACAAGTGTTGACGCGGTGCCGAATCAACTGGCTCTCTCTATCTCTCTATGCCCCCCCCTCCCACCCCCTTCCCTCCGTCCATCCATCCCATCCAATATCTGTCTTTGTCGCGTTCTCTCACTCACTCTCCGTCACTCCACCTCCCTCCCCCCCATTCGCCCCTCTCTCTCTCTCCCTCCCTCACTCCTTCCATCCTCCCTCCCTCCCTCCCTCCCTCCCCCTCCCTCCCCTCCCTCTCTCCCTCCCTCCCTCCCTCCCTCCTTCCCTCCCTCCCTCCTTCCTTCCCTCCCTCCCTTCCTCCCTCCCTCCCCTCCGCTATCTCTCTCCCTCCCTCCCTCCCTCTCTCCCTCACTCCCTCACTCCCTCACTCACTCCCTCACTCACTCCCTCCCTCTCTCTCTCTCTCTCTCCCTCTCTCTCTCTCTCGCTCTCTCTCCTTCTCTCTCTCTTAAAATCTGTATCATTATGTTCTAACATCAATTACTGTGTTATTCCCACTGACATTAGATAGTGGCGTTTATAATCGATGTTCCAATTTATTTTCAGTTCACTTTTTTTTTTCATGCGTCTTAGAACCTAGAGATAAGCAACGTCAGTAGAATCGGAATCTCTACCCGCAACTCTTAATATAAGCACTATGCGCCCTATCTGACACAGAGAGGGATTTTATTGTTAGCAATCTATTTTATTCAGACGAATACTTGACTACATCCCATAAACCGATAGCTGATTTACTTTACAGACCTCGGTGTGCCATCTTAGTTGATGAAATAAGGAAGCTGTTTTATGGACCACCTAAATAAATACACAAACACACCATCTCGTGCAGTATTATTTTACTACAAACTCTGTTCAGAATCTGCTATGGTGACTATCTTACAGTATATAAAATATTGTTAAGCTGATTGTAGATCATTCTCCAATAATGAGCCATAATTCATTACAATATGTGAGCAGTACCATAGATGACTTAAATATGCATACATTAACCTGGCCTTGGAAACATTACCTCTAGGGTACCTGTGACACAAGAAAGTCTTAATTGAAAAGCACTTGTTTAAGAAATATATTGAATCCAGCTAATTACATCGAATATAACTCTATAGAATGTATTGAGATGAGTTATTGAATTGGCATTCTAGACAGGATAACCATATATTAGAATGGTTATTACACAGTGAACGTACACCAATGAATCCAGAATCCCTAGAATTCCAAGTGCAAGTTTATTATTCAGGTAGCATGTTGAATATACATGGACAGAGACAGATCCCAGTCACATGGACCTTTCCAGTGTATCCATCAATCCGATGACGTCATTATTAAATGCGTGATGGATATGATGAGGTAATAGTCAATGACGTCATGCAGGAGATAGATACGTTCGTCACGAACGCTTAATGGACCTTTCCAGTGTATCCACCACTCATATGATGGCATAATCAACTACGTGACTTGCATCATGAAATAATAATTAATGACGTCGCGAATGACGTAGATAAGTTCGTCGCGAATGGTTAATTGATGACGGACTAAGCATTGTTATACGAATTGTATGTCTTTACGATTTAATAAACATGATGTTCGATATTTTGAAACCAATTTGACATAGGCAGCAACAGCAGCAGTCAAGTTAGTTTTAAAATATTCAACAACTTATCTGTATAGTTTCCTGGAAATTTCTAGTCAGGGAGTGCAGTGATCGATTGATCCCAACACGGGAATAACGTGAGTGGGTTTAGCAAGAGATGGGCGGGGCATAGCTAAAATGGATTTCTCCATTCGTTTTTTAATAGCCCATATAATAATTCTTCTATTGTAACTGAACTTTCGAATTCGGCCTTCATGTTTTAAATGGCTTAAGCACATGTTTCCGGGTAGTCAGAACTTTCTGAACTGTTCACATTTTCCAGATTTTCTATTCACCCATATAGTTCCCGACGCCTAGTCATAAAAATATAGCCGTACTGTGTGTTGTATTAAAATGTGTATCAAATAGCACCAGTAGATTTCTAGATCCATAGATGTCGGATCTCGATTCTTTAATCATGGTCAAGATTTTGAAATCACGGTAAATCTTTTGTTATATTAAACACACAGGCCCGAATCCCTGAGGGTGCATGCCGCTATTCAATACATATCAAGTAGAGCAAGTGTGCCGACTAACTACTACTGACATCTTAAAGGCGCACATTCAAATTAATTTCAAAATATTTAACAAACATGACACATGCTTTTTCGCATTTTGCCCATCGGTTTAAAAGGCTTAGTAGTAAACGACCACATTATGGAAATACAACGCGTGATCCTTACCAGTGGCATGAGCTGCTAATTTAATGTATTACTATGAGCAGTCGAGTTATCTAAAGAACCGTTTATCTCGTAGCAGTGGCTGCTCCCCTAAATGCTACACTTTGTAAATGATAATGATGATGTTAATATTTCGCTGCTGTAGTCACCTCTAAATATTATGTTTTCTTGACATAATTCTTGGCAGCTTTATTAAGGGAATGTTGCATGTGATGCTGATGTTTTGATGGAAATCAAATGCGATTCACCGCGATAGGATGCGGTCCATTTCTATCTATGCACCACCCCACCCATCCCCATTTCTAGTTTAATTTCATGGTCAAAATCGTGAAATCACGGTAAATCAAAAGAAGTAAATTCTATGAATGGCTGCCAAGCTCTGCAGGACTATCTTGAGAATAGCTCCTATTCGTCAGTACCAGTAAATGTTCAATGATGCGTATTAGAGGAAGTATCGATTTCACATACATACTTAACGGTACACCCCTTCAAGCATGCGCCAATTAGAAGGACTTGGGGATAGTAATGTCAAATGTCCTCAAACTGTCCAAACATAGAGGATATATCATCTAGAGCCAATCAGGGACGTAGTATGATCAACGCTGCATCACAGACCATTCCCAAGTGGCTCTCTCAAACTTGTATAGAGCTCCTCTGATGCGACAACTTCATCACAAAGCTTTAAAAAACATACAGCGCCGCTGCACGAGATTGTGTGGAGCAGAGTTTAACAACGTGAGCGAAAGCTGAAATAAGGCAGATTTTAGAGAGAAATATAAAACCCTGAACAATTGTTACAGACCCAACAGCGTAGACTTCTCTCAGGCATCAGTATCTAACACACGAGGGCATGGCGACACTCTTTTGAAGACACATTCCCAAACAGATATTATTACAAATTTCTTTCTTAAATTAAGTGCCGGCACAGCATGCACACTAGATATTGAGCACTTAACCCACTTGCTGGAGCGTATGCATTATTATATGCTCAGAAGGATTCAAGTAAGATTAAAGTAAGATTCAAGTAGGAAAACATGATGGACGTGTCTTTCTATGGCGAAATTTATTATTTAGGAATTCAACAAAATGCGAATAATACTTCTTATGTTTTCTAAATTATAATAAAAAAGCATGATGATTTATCGATCAGTTACTCATAACATACTGCCATTCATTGACTATTGATCTCCATTGCGATCCACCAAATATTGCGCTCGTATTAAATTGAAATGTTTAACTTTCGCATTGACATGCTAATGGAGGGATGCATCCCAGTTGTGCTCCGGCAATCTAGCTAAACTCCACCAATTGTGTATGCGCATTTGAATCGAGTTTAACGTGTTGGACCATGCATTCTTAAAAACGTCAATTTCAAGTAAACAATACAGATAAGCAGTTACATATTTTGAAACTAATTTAACTGCTAGGTGTGGCTGTCTGTGTTTTAAGATACTCTATAAAATATCTATTAAATTGTAGGGTCAGCAAGGAAATACAATTCATACGATTGCTGTCGGACCTTTCTTGCTATTGTGACTGACCATATTATGATTATGACGTCAGTTAGCGTAGCCTGCTTATGTGTGATTTGATTAGTCCTATATGTCCGCGCTCCCGTGACAGAGTCAATATATAAATATGCGCCAATAGCTTCCCAGTCAGAACTCTGCTGGACAAATTAGAATGTCAGATGTATAATTAGGAATCGACTATGTCTGATTAGAAAACGAAAGGTGATCGCCGTACTCAGTTCTCATATTTATCTCGTATATGTATTCTGTGTGATTGTCAATACATCCATAGCACATACACATGGTCCAATTTGATCCAATCTCGCAACAGATCTGTGATAATGCATTCGCTTTGGCTATCATGATAGCTTGCCCAATTCCACCAGAGAGATAGGAATAATTCAAATATGCGGTGACTTGTTTTTCTTAAGCTAATGAACGCATTGCCACTGTCAATTGTTCATGTCGCGCCATATATCTAGCATCCAAATATGCGATATCAACATTGCGGACAGCAGAAGACTTCATCAAGCTATACCAGCGAGAAGCCTGTGTTTAACCACGTTAACTATTACGTCACTCGTAAAATGGCAAAATGCAGTGCGTTACATTTTTGGCTAAGATGAATTATGTCATTCATGGGAGATGGCAGTATATTCTGCATCTTATGTGCAAGTATCTGTGTTTAAATAACCACCCGTTCGTACAAATCGAGTGTAGCAAATGACATTAAGCACAAACTGATATATGGTTTCGGAGACATAAGGCAACATCTGCGTTTACTGTGCGTTACCTCAAATAAACTAGTAAGTAATACTAGTTCCCACTATTTATATCAGTAAAATAACTTTATGAATTTGATTACTGCTATTTGCCTCTGTATAGAAATACGATTTGTGAATGAGGTTGGCTGATACTGCTTTAAAATTTCATATGAAAGCGAAAATTAGAAAGAAATAAGCACGTTTTAACCTTTTTCCAACATGTTTTCCTGTGGTAGACTGTTAACTCAGATGGTCCGTATGTGGCATCAGGAATGTAAACATATCATATTAGTATTCTGTATCATAGATATTAAATGTATGCCCACAGAGCACAATAAACTAATATACATCCACCACAACCACCAACCACTAAGCACGCAGGCACGCACATGCAAGCACGCACATGATGGCAATATCTAGGGGCAAGGGTAACAATAGCAGTGCGCATGCACCCACGTGCGTACGCATACGCACACGGTACGCATAATGTATAGATAAATGGAATCATCGCTTACATGTATCTGATGGCGTCAATTGCAAATAGTGAATCCTTTCAAATTGCACTATCCCTTTTTTATAAAAGGAGAGAGAGAGAGAGAGCTAGAGAGAGAGAGAGAGAGAGAGAGAGAGAGAGAGAGAGGGGGAGGGAGGGGAGGGATGGGGAAGGAGAGAAGGAGATAGGGTAGGGTATATAGAGGGGAGGTGGTGTAGAGGGAGAGAGGTAGAGAGGAGAGAGATGGAAGATATGGAGTTATGAAGCTTATCCTGTTGTTGGCAAGCCATGCAAATTTTCTTCAGTGAACATAGTCAGGAACAATATGAAACATGTACTGAATCTTAACTTAATACGACCACGAATGATCATCAATTTAACATCCAGGGCTTAGGGGGCTACATTGAATGTTGGAACTGAAGCCGTTCCAGTTGGTGCCAAAACATGTGCACAATGCAGAGTTTGGTTATTTAAAAAAGTGTTACTGGAATAAGCATGAACATGTGTTAACCTGATGTAAATGGCCAGGATCTTAGGATACTAATGTTAGAAATGTGGACCTTCAAAATGTCAGAATGCTCCCACGCACGAATTAAAATGTTCAGCAGTTTAAAAAACGTATTGCCGCATGTCCTGAAGCATTGCATCTGTTCTATTGGCACGCATCTGTAATTTTGTACGAATCTATTGCAGGCAAGAAACAGCAGGAGACCACACCACCATTCATTAAATCTATTCGTTAATACAAAAGACAAAGATGTTAAACATATTATTTATTAGTTGGACCATGGTTCACCACAAAACAAAAACTAGTGGGGGTTTTCATCACTCGTTTCAATTGTAAATAGCGACCACGTGCATTTGTATGGTATCACACGGACGGCGTTGAAGCCAGTCATACTTCCGCGGGTACAACATGGAGTCGAGAACGAAATGACACCCTGTGCATGTGGCAATGTTTGTGACTTTCCAGACTTCATAAGTTTTCCAAATTCAGGAAACATGTATGTTTTCCCGCTGTTAACTGGTGATGTTCGAGCATTTAAAAATATGGCCTTCAAAGTCAAAGATTAAGAAAGGCATGTACATGCTTGTAGATATAAGCACAGTACAGTTTAAGAGAGGTTCACAACTTATGTAATACAAGCTGAAACATGACGAAGTAGGCTTCAAATCCTTCGACTTCCTACGAAAATAATTTATATTTGATTTCACCTAGAACATTAGAAATGAATGCCAGGAAATTAAAAAAAAAAAGCAATAAGTTGAATATCATTTGGTAACTTTGTCCCTTGATAACATAAAACCAAGAGGCAATTCTGGATAGATCTCGATGCTGGTAACCAATCAGAAGGCCTCATAGCATGTTATGTTAGGCCAACGCCCCAAGAAGTATAATACATTTCTACGAAAACGGGGCAACTGATCTAACTCAATACTTGTACCCAATCGATTTGTACAAAAGCATACAACTAAATATGTTTAAATAAAAAAATACTTGAAATTAACTGCAGTGTCTTCTAACTTCAAAATTGTGCACAACATTATTAAATATGGCGTCCAATGTTTCCTAAAAATTATTTGAATTATTTTCAGTATTTCATGAATATAAAGAATAGATTCAGAAGAACAATGCAATTTTAATAACCAGTTGATGGTTAGGGTTTTAACGTAGAATATGTTTGCAATGATCTATTAGCATGCCTTTTTATGACACTAATGATACTAAAGTTATCATAACGTAAACGTGATTATGAATAAAAGGGTTACTGTCTTAAAATCTTTTGATTTAGCGTTGTGGTTGGATTAATTATGGTGAATCAATCTCAATACTGCTCTCTACCTCAGCAATGGACATTGGCTTCAGTGAGCAATACTGAGGCAAATAACAGTATCAGTTAGGTCTTGGAACTGAGACACTCTATGGTCACGAGAGGTCGCGGGAATGTATGCATGGAGTTAGAACACATACCTCTGTATACTAATTGTATTTCCAAGTACATATGATTTAACCAGATGCATGTAAAAACATACTGGCTGGAATCCATGCAATTTCTACTCGATGATATGTTCCGTCCAGGTTCATTGCGGATCTATTGTTCATATTCGTTGGTGTCCTGTATCCTGTCAATCTCACTACACCTTTGTCATCGTAAGGTGAGAAGAGAATTCACGATTGATGCACATTCATATTGGGGCAGAAATTCTTCCTTATCTTTGCTCCAAAATTATGGAAGAATGCATTTACTATACAATTATCGATCTCATCCAATGTTGAATTATATCACCCACTTTCAAATACATTTTTTTCGTTGATACATTTATTTGATCATACCATTGATCCTCTTAAAAAATACATGATATTAATCAGACTGTGGAAATATGGCATCGAGTAAGGTTTGTTCGTAACCGCAAGATGCCCCGAGGCACGGATGAACCCGGCTTGTTTAAACATCTAACACATGTGATAATGTAGTATATCAGGGTTCAGACTTGACACTCAAACGATATATGCATGGACGCGTATTCAACTTGCTCAAATCTCTCGCTCAATTTAACATTTCATTCCTAGCTTAGAAGAATATTTCCTCCGATATCGGTCCACATCCATGTCATTATATGATGTTTGAAGTACTCAAATGAGCATATATGTATGGCAAGACTCTCCAAAGATCATAGTAGACGAAGCACCTCGAGGGAAATGCTGAAATCTCTAAAAAATATTACTTGCTGGTATAATCTTCCCTGGTCTGGAGAAAGCTAGTGAGTCGTCTTGTGGATGTTAGTGATTGATTAATAACTATATGGGGCATATTCTGTAGCATATGATTAGAATAATTGGCCACTGTTTATTTATTTATAGAAGGACTTACTATGAGTTCCCTGACCAAACCTTACACTCAGTCAGTAAAATGGCATCAACAAAAACCTAGTACGTTTTTTAATCAATTTAATTACATAGAAATCTTGCCAAATTGTTTTTTAAATGAAAACTTCTTAACTTATAATCGATATATGCTTATGAATTATACAGTGGAGTACCTCAGGTGCCGTGTGACCTTCCTGTCTCACATAATTTATTACACACCAGATCTGACGTATTATAGCTAAACACGATAATAGAATACAATTACAAACCAAAACAAAAACACCTCGGCTGACACACGTGTTCAGTGCATATAACATTGAGTTTTCAGTTCACCCCAGTAGGACACACTACTGTAATGCTATCGGCCTTGCATAAGGGATATATGAACAAGAGATAGAAATCATCATGAACGTGAGAAAATGCTGAAAAGGTCGCATTTAAATACGAATCAAATACAAAATGTAATGCCAAGAGTCGTACCTAATAGCATGCTCGGAAACAGAACACTGTGATATTGGTCTCCTAACCCTATATAACACCTGCCATAGACTGGTACACTCAATTGAGGACTTCTACAGGTTTATGGGATCAATTTCACAAGTTGTTGCTTCTTTATCCTAGTTAAGAGTACTGGGGTGTTTGAACAAGGTCATTGCTCTTATCATCAACAAGCATATCCAGCCAAAACTTCTTCTTTGCTGTTGGAAATGAGATCAATTTCAAAATATTTTGTTTCTTTGTTGTGACTATTTCACATGGATGTCCCATTGCCCTTTGGGCGGTTTGTAGGTTAAACTGTGGTTTCAAAAAGTCCACCTCACTGGATCTTCATTGAAGGGAACGTTGTACAACATTGACCTTGAACCCTTCCTAAATTCAATTTCACAACGGCTGGCCAGTAGTGACCGTTTTGGACTGCCTCGTCATGTGCCCATTTTCCAGAGAAAAATCATTGCGGTGCATTGCTACAGGCTTGATGGTGTGGCCCACTTTGTTACACATCTCGACAAATTCATCAAAAGTGTGCATTTTTCGATGGTTTTTTTCTTCATTTTGGATCTTGTGCAGCCATGCGCACTATCAGCCAAGGTTCCTCATAGTGAGCTTCTGTGGACCCCATTCCTGAATTGCACACACGGTAAGTGTAGCATACAGAGTCCAATTCCTTTTCTGTGCAGTACAGTTATCTGCCATGACGATCACCGTGTCCATCCCAGAAAGGTTGATGCACCTTCTGTAGGCAGATGCGGCATTAGACACAAGTTTTCACGCAATCCCCTCATGACAAAAGACAACAATGTCACCATTGCTTTCAATGAATCGAATGTGAGTGCTCTTTGATTGTAATGTTGGCAATAAAATGACTTTCTGCATATCTGCTGCAAAAGTGTTCTTATTTGTATTGTTAGATTTCACATCCTCCTGGTAATTTGCCCTCGCTTCCATGTATCTCTTGGCGTGTTTCGTGGAGGCTTTACATACGTCGTAAGTATTTGCATAATGATCATCTTCAGGTGAAGATGTGTGCACTTTAAAGCGAGCACACGTATCACACTCATCTTTAGACGGCCTCCCAAATCCGATGTCCATAGATTCAAATATTCGGCGGTACACAGGATAGCTGACTTTGGCAATGCATACTTTATAATTTTCCCACATTAAAGTGATCGTTAAATCATGGTCCAGGTACTTTCAGTTTGGGGCATGCTCCAAGTGAGCTTCTGTGGACCCCATTCCTGAATTGTACACACGGCAAGTGTAGCATACAGAGTTCAATTCTTTTTCTGTGCAGTACAGTTATCTGCCCTAAAGACCACCGCGTCCATCCCAGAAAGGTTGATACACCATATGTAGGCAGATGTAACATTAGACGCAAGCCTTCACGCAATCGCTTCATGACACAGGACAACAAGGTCACCCTTGCTTCCAATGAAGCAATTTGAGTGCTCTTTGATTGTAATTTTGGCAGTAAAATTACTTTCTGCATATCTGCTGCAAACGTGTTCTTATTTGTATTGTTAGAGTTCACATCCTTCTGGTAATTTGCCCTCGCTTGCATGTATCTCTCGGTGTGTTTCTTGGAGGCTTTACATACGTCGCAAGTATTTGCATAATGATCATCTTCAGGTGAAGATGTGTGCACTTTAAAGCGAGCACACACATCACACTCATCTTGAGACGGCCTCTCAAATCCGATGTCCATAGATTCAAATATTAGACGGTACACAGGAGAACTGACTTTGGTAATGCGCACTTTATAACTTTCCCACATTAAAGTGATCGTTAAATCATGGCCCAGGTACTTTCAGTTTGGGGCATGCTCTAGATTTTAATGGCTGACCTGTGGATTGAAAGATTGAAAATGATCTTTGATTGACAAATTGCCATTTTTATTCCTTGAGCCAGCCGTTGCTGCCTTTCCCCGATTATCAACATAACTAAGCAAAGGTATAGGGCCTTGTAACTTCGCCTTTGCGAATTTAGTCACCATACCATCTGTCTTTCGGCCTAGTGTCCATAGAAACATGACAGTGCACCGCTTAAAACTTTGACACACCAGATACTGGGGATTTCCCCGAGTTTTACACTTATTAGTTTTTTGTAAATTATTATATTGCTGTTCGGTACTTACTAGGTTTATCACTAATCAATTGCAGCAAATGCAGAGCACTTATAATAAAGCTTGATACATTCAGAGATGTAAAATAACCCAGCAAGTCCAAAAATATACAAAACTCTTTTTTTTCAAATTTCGGACGTACTAAGTTCTCCAAGACCACGATAACTGTGTGTAGCTATATGTAGTCACTCTCTCACCATCTGTATATGCATATATGTATGTTATCAGTGCACACAATATGTGAAGGTATGATTCGAATCAATGAAATATCAACGTGCAGGATACAAAACATTGCCTTTCATTACATGTTTTCTTATTGGTAAATTGCATTATCAAGAAAGGGCAGTACTATTATATATTATGCCACTACTACGACGTACTATCTCCGATTACATCTTTGATAGTCAAAGACCAGATATTAAATATAATAAACAATGTGAGGAATACCTTTGGAATAGTTTGAAACTTAGTTAACTTTCAGCCCTTTAAATTGCATCCAAATTACAATGTTTGAGGATGTGGCCAAAATATTGAATGCAGCCAAATTAGATGAGTTGACAATTCTTGAATTTAGGAAATATTATCGAAATTGAAAATATTTCCATGCAACATGAACTCTTCATGCGCTAAAACTCTCAAATGTAATACTAATTTGTAGAAATCTAAATATGTACCTAGAATGTAAACTGCCGTTAGTTAAAGGTACTCGGTGTGTACTTCATAATTTTACCCTCTTTTTACCCTCGTCGCTAGACGTAGGGGTACATGCGAGCATGGAGTCCTTCTTGTCGTAGTTCTTGTTGTTGTTCTTAAGACATTTTGAAAATAACGCTGGTTCTACTGGAGGGATTTCCCCCAACTTTTCCGGAATCGTGTAGGTGGAGTCCTGAAGACGGGGGTGGGTGGTGGGGGTGGGGTGGGGTGGGGTGGAGGGCGAGGGGGGGGGGAGTGGTGTCAAATGCTAAAGGGCAACAGCATTGGACAATTTCCTGAAATATACATTTTTATGCATTCTACGATAACTCTGAATCTACTGGAGCGATCTTCCCTTAACTTGTCCAAAGATGGATGTATGGTAGAGCGGTCGGGAAGAGGTGTGCTAATTTTGGCAAAGTCTACACCGCAAGAGGGACAGCTTCCAACCACTTTCGTTTCTAAATAGATATTGGTACCACATTTGGAAATAGCTCTGGTTCTAAGGGAGCGATCTTCTTCAAAGTTGGGCGGATGTTTGCCAGTAGGATCACGAAGACGAAGTATGGCAACTTCGAGGATAAAAAACCTAATACGCAATAGCTTTTAGCAACATCGTTTCCAAAATGGCCACATTTGCCCTTACGGCTGCCTAACTGAAAAATATATTAACGAGGCCGGGATTAAAGAAATGTCTCCCTGTTTAAATTGGAAGTGCCCCCAAATTAGCCACATCTAAATCACTGCTTTCCAAGCTGACGGGTTAATCCAGCATCGTCGTTCACTGGTTCGATGGCAGGATATCGGAATAAATACTGTCAGAGAATTGTTCATATTTACTTGAATTCACGTGCAAATCGCTAAGGATTAATAGCGTCATATCTACAAGAACAGCACATCCCAAACTTACACTCATGCGTGCATGCAAAACAGATACCATAAAATCCCCAAAACATAGAGCCCCTTTGTCTCAGATAATGCCACGGTCTCGTCTACTCTTATGAACGCATTTCTACACTACATTGCCATTGAGATAGAAATACAGAGGAAAACAATGACAAATCAACAAAGCTAGGTATATATCAAACGCGAAATATCTACTAATGGAATTCAAGAATAGTAATAATACAGCACGTGCTCAGTTATAATACCATTTGCATTCAGACTAGGATTAAAACTATTTTGCAATACACGTATATCTAAGGAATAAAATACTCATACTTATATATTCTTTCGATGTATACAATGGAACGAATATGGGTAGGTTTTAATATTCGATTAACAGATTAAGAACCACAAGGTAAATGCAGAATTTTCACTCTATGGGCAATCCGTTCACACTTTGATCAGGTCACTACGTTCTTCAAGTGAGCAATCATCTGTATGCGGAGAGCTAGCGGTGCGGAAAAGCTCCATCCATATCTTTGATGATCTATCACCGTGCTGGTTGGTGGTAAATAATATCATTCTCAATAAAGATAGCATTGAACCAACATGGCGTTTTGATTAAGACTCGGATACATTTTCCGACAAGGCATGTTTCATATCCATCATAGATGAATTGATGTTTCTGTAGGATGTTATTAAAATTATGCTATTGGTTGGTTGAACGTAGATTCCTCCTTTCTGCATGAGCACCGCAATATGCGTAGGCGATTCGAAGAGATCTTGAATTGGAACGCATTGCAATCCGTCACCAGAATACACACAATTTGCACTATATAACATCCACAGTTATAACATCCACAGCATGTGTATGGTTGCTTTGTAGAGAACGATACTAGTCTATACAATTCTGATAGTAGCAGAATGATTCAGAAGAATAATGGCTAATTTGAATGATTTTGTCTCCATTCATTTAATACATGTGTAGTTCTTGATTCTTCACTATGCAACTGCATTACATGATTGAACAGTCTTGCCACATGGTGGCATTTATTGGAGAGCGTATCCATAGTAATGGTGGTTTCGGATCACGCTTCCTAGTGCACGAGTTACATATTACATTTTAGAACGTTGGCATCGTGTGGCTCCGTCAGCAAGCTTTAACAGAGAGAAAAGTGTACGCCTGTATGGAATATATTTACTAATGATGCCTAATTATACATATCTATTGTTCTGGTGTAATGGCTACACAGCCCTCGTGCGATAGGGTACACACTTTATGCGTTTGAGTTATTGATGACAGCCTCTAGGGATAGTGTAATCAAAATAACATGTATGCATTAACCTGATCTCCATCTTTCCAGTCATATACACATCATTGTGAAATATCTGTCACTGTGCTAAGCTTGTGGCTATAATTACAACATATGAAATAAAATCGGGTGAATATACATATGGATCTGACAACTTCTATTGACGAACAAATAGATAAAGGTCTAAAGACAATTGCAAGAAACTGCATGTCAACACGCCACTGCACAGTGCCTCTTTTTATGTGTAAATAGGGCATACTTACTTTCAACAAAGCCCTTTTATTGCGGCTCAGATCACGTAGATTTTAGAAAAATCATGAATCGGCAAATGCATGATTTAAAATAGAGCAATATCTCTATAGACTAATGAATCACCCACTGTAATATTAATAACATGTTCACAAGGTACTGAGCGTAATTGCGGAATCCATTTTCTAAGCCAATTATATGACGTCATAATCAATAATGTCACATGAAGGCGACGGCATAATCAATTGCGTCACGAATAACGCGATGTAGTCCATCTTAAGCACTTAATAGTCCGTCAAGGTGTAAGAAGTGTATGTCTTTACTATGTAATCAGTATTATGTTGAATATTTTTAAACTAATTTGACTGGGCGCTGTTGCTGCCATAGGCAGAAACAGCACCCAGTCAAATTAGTTTCAACATATTCAACAGCTTACCTGTATAGTTTTCTGGAAATTGGGATTCAGAGAATGCAGTGATCGGTCGAAATTGTATGCATTAACTCTAGATCGCATATGGTTGTTAACATTTTGAAAGTCAACTATTAATAAATTTTCAATCGTCTAGGTTATTTTGCGGAATGGCAACCTTTTACAGCCTGGAGAATGAATGGTGATGTTGATATATTTAATAAATGTAATCAAATTGAACGAAATGTCATATCTGAGGGACAAGTAATACCGATTTCAAAGATTTATATCAAATACGTTTATATAATTAATCATCTTGTCCCATAGTGTATTCAGGAAACACATACTAATGTATTAGGCATTCTTAATTTGCGCTGGTTGTGTCCTGAAGGCACGCATATTGTTCAAATTATGGCATTCAGTTTTAGCGCATGCATAGTCTTAGCTTTCAAGGATATCTAGTGTGACACTTATTTAACTTGCTCAAAGCTTTCGTTCATTTTAACATGCCATCACTGGCGTACACGCGGATTCCATACAATATAGTTTCACCTTGACCCATTGAATCCTTAATTCCAATAATCTTATTTCCAGGGTAACTATGCAAGTAAGCTGGTGAACATTTTGAAGCTCAGGAACATATTGCTACCATAGGGAGCGGCAGTTCCAAGTCAAATTAGATTCAAAATAACGAAACCAGTAGTTATTGCATTTGGTTCTTGGGCTTTTGTCTTCAAATGGTTAATAATGTCACGGATCTAATAAAGGTGCTTGAATGGGAATTTCAGTTTATCCATTAATCACATGACGTCAGAATTAACTACGTGACGCGTGTGATGACGTCATAATCATTGGGGTCATGAATGGCATAGATAGTCAAATTAGTTTCAAAATATGCAACAGAATATTTATTAAATAATAACGACATAAAATTCGTACAACGGTTAGTCCGTCATCAATTACACGTTCGTGACAAACTTATCTACGTCATTCATGATGGCAGTGATTATGACCTCACCATACCCGTCATGTAGCTGATTATGACGTCATATGAGTGATAGATAAACCGGAAACGTCTTTTGACCCACGATCAATGAGACAGTAGAGGTGGGGCGAGCTGGGGTCCGATTTCCAAACCCTTTTCTTCTATTCTTTCCATGGTTCTCTCCTTTGTTATTTTGACAGCTTTATTTCTTTGATCTCACCGCCTTTTGAAAAGGTTTTAAAATCGGACCCCAGATCTCCTCCAGTTCTGATGGCCCCTCCCCCTCATTAAATAACGTGCCTCCTGTCATCAGATGAGGTGAGCTTAAAGGTGATTAGCGTAATTATTGGCAAGGGTTGATTGACAGGCTACATGTCTGGACTCGTCTTTTCCTGTGAACTCGTTCGAACACGAAGCCCAGCCCCTCGTTAAGTCACGTGCCTCCAGGCATCCAGCGCTGCGAGCTTAAGGGTAATTAGCATACTGCTGATTGACAAGGGTTAATGGGGGTAATTAAGGAAGATCTTTTGGAGCTATGCCACACGCTCAAGGGTTAATCTATTGCATAACGAGTGATGGCGAGGTTACATGTCTGGGCATGTCTTTTCCTAGGAACTCGTTCGATGGCGAAGCCCCGCCCCCCCCCCCCCCCTTGTTAAATTACGGGTCTCCAGGTATTCAATGAGGTGAGCTTAAGGGTACTTAGCGCAATGACGAGTGACGAGCGTTAATGCATAGCGTAAGGATGATTGACAGACTACATGTTTGGACACGTTTTTTCTGACACTGGGAACTCATGCAATCAAGAGAGATTCTAAATGGGCAAGCTATAGAGTAGGGACAATTGTGGAAGACGCCTCCATTAGTCAAATGGATTGATCATTATTAAACTTTTGAAACGCAGCGTGTTTAGCCATGACAATGGACAAGGGTCTATGTATCACATAAGGACAATTGATCATCAGAGTCGGACAAAGTTCAACAAATCAATTTTCAATTGTGTTAGGGAAATAACAACTGATTACATTGTTAATGTGGATCGAGCAGCCACGCACTATTTCGAGAGAAAAAAATGCCAGTCTAAGTTGATTCAGGGTCTGGACGGGTTATAAGCGATGTGTTATTCAGCGATTTTTTGCAATTAAAACGATACAAGTCATTTCACATTTCATTTTTTAATAAAAATTAAGTTTCAGTAACTCTATACAATCGATAAAATATACATATGATAAATATACAGATGATAATAACATATATACAAATATTTTTAATATATAAAAAATAAATATATGTAAAACGAATGCAAACAATAATAATTTATTAAAATATCAAATTTACAAATGGTTCGAGCAGAATCCAGTGACTTGTAAAGGTTAAGCGATAGACATACAGAATGATGCAGCTGAGGTAGTATGTGAAACTGATTTTAGAGCTCTTATTTAAATAAATTTGAAAACGATCTAAGCGATACTGAACCCCTAACAGCTTTGGCGTAAAGACAGGTCAGGGATTTGTACAGAGGTAGGGTTTAGAGATATTCACTTTCAAAGCATGGGAGGGGTGTGTAGGGTAAATTTAAATAGGTTAAATAATGGTTTTAAAAACCGGATCAATGTATGAATATACAACATAATTTACTCTAGGCGTAGCAAGCCCACAACACTCAGCCCTCACCATATAACTCTAGACCCAGCCCCCACCCATCCACCCCCCCCTCCACCCCCACACCACCCCCCCCCCCCACCACCCCCAACACACACACACGCATGCATGTGCGCGCAGACGCACACTCACGCACGCACGCACACACGCACGCACGCACGCACGCACGCTCGCTCGCACGCACACACACACACATATCTAACCAATAATAATGAAGCAGAGGATTACTTACTCCGATCAATGAAGGGTATACTAGTAATCATCTACCTTATGGGTTAGAACATTATAGGTCGTACAAACGTGACAGCTCAACCGCCCCCTCACCCAACCCCGTCCTATGACTATGTATTGCCCGCCGCACATATCAAACCAATAATAATAATAAAGCAGAAGATTACTTATTCTCCCTCGATGAAGGGAATGCTAGTAATCTTCTATGTTATGGGTTAGTATATTATACAGCATACCAAACAACAGCTCAACCAGTCTCAACCGCTATGCCCTTAATTTTACAAACATTCTTTACATTCCCAGGCTGTCTGTCTAGCTGTCTGTATGCGTAACTCTTCGGACTAGTGCTGATAAACTCGGCTATTTAACTGCAGGAAGGAACTTCGTCCATGAAATAACCGATTCTGTCATAGTAAACAGGGATTAAGCGAGGTTTATCACGTTTTTTAATGTACATGATAGAATGTGTATCATGATAAATGCAACTCGAGCCTACCGCTACAAGGCTTCGTAGCAAATGTACCCTGGCATGACTCGTAACTAACGCAGCAATCACGACATTGGTGTGATTATCTGCCGGAACGATTTGGTTCAACTCGCGATAGTGCATTAAGAGCATGCTGTCATTGCATACACATATATCTTTGACAAAAATCTTCTATCCATCCGCAACTTCAACATGGTGCTATACTAATTGATGTATTCGTGCTTAGGATAGGGGTTGTGGGCGAAATTACCCCACAAAGAATTCACCACCTGTTTTGCCAGGGTTCTAAGACCCTTATTTTGAATGATCAAAGATTTATCTAATTTAATCCCTTCATGTTCAAAATATTCCAGAACATACATGCCTTTCGACATATCTGTGACCGCATCCTCGGGATACCCGATGCTTCTTGTTTAATTTTCAAAATGTTATCGATGTATCGATAAACTCTAAGATACGGTACCCACTATGTACCACCTCCATCAACTCCACAGACGTCCATCAACAGCGTGGAGTGTACTCATGATCGCTATGAGTACATTTAGTACTCTACAAATCATGCGTGCATTTACTACACAACAGAAAGTACAAACCTTCATTACATCTGTATGGTAGGACAGGAAAGAATAAATCTTTCGGAGGCAAACAGATGCAATTTATCAGGCCGAAGTAAGACCACAACTCCTCTACCAGTTTACAATCTTTAACGATTACTTCCGTTTAGCCTAGAGGGTACTCGTGGGTCTTACTAGCGTAAGAATATAGTGAAGTGATATCCATGTATGCTATATGCGCATCTGCTGTGGCCTGGTTAAGCACATGCATGGCATTAGTATGGCCACTGTACAGGGCACCGTGCATGATAAGTGGTTCGTGATGCATTCTAGCATTCAGAAAAGCGTTAATGTTAGGTTTGTTAAGCCTCTGGGCATTAAAATCACAACCCCACATTTTGACTACCTTCAAACCCATATGTCTAAGCTCGCTAGATTTAGAAAGCATCTTCTGATACACTCCTTCTGAAGTTAAATCAGGCTCAGAAAAAGACTTGGTAGTCATATACTTGCTAGGCATACATTTTGGCCAGACATGTATGTAGCAGCCATAGTACTCGAAGTACTCACCCGTGTCCAGGCAGTAACCATCTAGCGATCGGTTAAATGCTTCAGATTCGCTGCCAGTTAGAGTGTGTTTAATGAACACATTCTTAGATTGAGCCAGGTTATCTAGCCACCTACACACTTCTATGAGGTAACGTTTCTTAATACATAGGATAACATACCCTGTAACAGGCAGAGCTACTATCGTATGCTCGTTTAAGTAGTTCGCCCTAAACACCTTATCACATAATAACGCTAATGCCATAGATGACACGAAAGGCCGTATCCTGATTTCATGGATGAACATCTCACAAAACTTACCACAAGCCATATCTATGTCAGATATAGAGTAACATGTCATGGCATCCCTAAAATTGAAAACGCCGTCTTTAACCATGTCATACCATGAGTCAAATTCCTTACGTCTGACACAGACATACTGCCAGTGCCATAAGCATCAATCGAGGGGTACGCTCCTACATAATCAAAGTATACATTACTGTCTAGGAGATATGGAAAAAATCCTTTCTCGCTAGGTAGATTGAATATCGTGGGTAGTTCACATAGTTGAAACAGCTAGACTCTCCCTAAAATGAATGCCCTAAAATACACCACTTTATTACCGTTCATTATTACGTTGGACGGTTTATGCTCTGTGTTTCTAAAGAGCCACTCCATCACTAGATGCAAGTTAAAACCACGACTGTTATGAGCTATAGCAATGTAGTCCCGAAAATGTAGAACACTAGTATATGCTTACCTTCGTGCTCAGATTTCGTAGCTAATAACAATTGCATGAAATCGGTTAGAGCATTAGAACCTTCAAAGATAACCTCTCTTCGATGTTCATCGCATTCCAAGCAATACTTGCCATGAGGTTCCCTAATGCATACTGAGCAAGCTATCTGAGCTACAACATAAATTACCTCGTGATGCGTTGTCACTTGATTCATTTCAAAATCACAAAAGATGAAACATTGAGAAATGGATGATAAGTCCTTATTCATGTTTTTAGGGTCGCCTGCCTTATGCTTTACTGCTAAGGTCATATGTTCTTCGCTATAACTTAGAATATAACAAACGTGACCACGTAAATCAACTTTGGTCTTCCAACTAGGACATTTCCATTGCCTGCAATGATGTTTAGAGCGAGAAGCATTGTCTAGAAGTTTGCCATAGTCCCTGCAAAACATACGTGTAGCACACATTCCAGGGTTGACGTGATTGTTGTAGCAACCATCACTCTTAAACCATCTGCTACAAGCTTCACAATAGCAATTAGCAATCCGCTTGCAGGGTGGAGCCATTTGACATAAACGACAGCATTTTAGGAAACAGTGTTGATCGCGTTGAGCGAAAGCAATGTCGCAATCGTCGCAGGAATAACTGCAAACTGTCAACGCCCTAATGCTGGTAACGTATGCATAATGATCATTATACAGATATAGAGGTAGAATTTGAGTGCAATTATCCAGACCCCTGTATGCACAGCCTTTATTTTCGGCCTTGCTATACACTCTTAGAGAAATGCCGAGCAGTGTCAAAATGTCTTGGAATGCTTTTCAAGCATCGGGTCCGCAAGCTACGTCAGTAGACACACCAGCCTGAGTGTGCAGTTCTCGAGCTTTCATCCATTTATGATGATTATCATGTAAGGTATCACTAGCTAGTGTTTTAGGGTGATTTCTAATCTGCATATGCCGGGCCTTCGATGCTGATGAGTCTAGATAACATAACCCAATCGATATACACTGGGCCATACACATATTATCTAGACTCTTAACAGTGATGCAGCTATTTTTCAGCGTGGCCTCGACCTCCAAATCATCGAGATATAATTTGGCAAGATTACTACTCCACCCTGATCCACTAGGCATTTCTACATGAAACATTTCCATAGAAAAGTCGCTATCGAGACATATGTTTCATTGAGATTGAGTTACTTCAAAAATTTTGTTCGTTATTTCTGTAGCCATCAAATCTCGGACTCGGGAAAAGTCCACGTGGATCAGGCTGTTTAAAGCAGACCCTACCATAATCTTGAGGCAAGCATTCAGGCTAGCATAAAAGCTCTCAAATAGTCTTTTGACTATAGAGTGTATGCGCTCTGAAACGTCCACCAAATTCTCTGTAATAATGGCATCCGGATTAAAGTTGACAGAGTAAGAATTTTCGGTAATATTAAAACGTCTGAACTGAAAGGTGTGCGTGAGAGGTATATCGTACATATCATCGATGTGAGGTGTGCCGGGTCTAGGCATAGTGGTTACACCATCATCAGAATGTCTGTCACCACCCTCACTCCCAGAATCCCCACCCTCTACAACGTTAACCCCGCCCCCGATCATACTACCTTCCATATCCATATCACTAGTTTAAAATAAATTAACTCTGCAGACTTGAGCTGATTTATTTTTGCAATTCTTGTAATTATTTTTACTAGTTTTGTTAATGGGTGTATAGGATACGCTAGCAGGGTTCCTAGAGGTAACGGTGGGATGGGGGTGGTCGAGTTGACTATGTTGGGATGGGGTGCAGTAGCAGTTGGGGATGAGGTGGTAGCGTTAGTGTTGCCAGAGCCCGGGGACACGAACGGTCTCCAACATTTTACAACAGTATTTGGGCATTTAGAGTTTGGCAGGGAATTTTGGGGTTGATGGGGTTGCAGGGGTGTAATGAAATAGAGTTCTATATAATAGGTGACATATGCAGCATGACCAAATCGTTAGAGAGATGTTCATGGTACCGGGCTTACGGTTATTGTTCGCTGCCCGATTGTTAGAGTGGTGGGTGTGTGTGTGTGTAGGGGGGGGGGGGGGGGGTGATGTTACCGCTTTATCTAAATAATCTCATAGTAATTACGATCATACAGCTACCTAACAACGCTGATACACATCTATCGTTAGTTTTATTATCACTAGTTTGTCAGGTTTTTACCTATTTAGGTCAGGTAGCTCAATGTTCGACGGGCCACACTTAAATTAGTAAAAAAGGATAAAATAATATGATAATGCTGATAATGCTGATAATAACGATAATAACGCTAATAACGTCAATAATAATAATAATAATAATAATAATAATAATAATAATAATAAAAATAATAATAATAATAACAACAATAATAATAATAATAATAATAATAATAATAATAATAATAAAAATAATACTAATAATAATAATAATAATAATAATAATAATAATAATAATAACAATAATAATAATAATTACCTCAAGCGCAACAGGGGAATTTTCTATCAGGATAGGATACTCCAGTACTACTCCATAATGAACGAGACCGTTAAGTCTAGGTGGCGACACAATTCCTTCAACTTCAACTTCGGCGATACCTCTAGTATTTTCCATTTTTATTAAATCAAGAAGTGGTTAAACAACAACAGTTTTTAAAACACCATTGTTTAACAAAAAATGTAACTATTTTTAAATTTTAAGCCCAGTTAATGTTGTTACGTTGACATAATCTTTAGACTCAGACACCGCGTTCGCCGCTCAGTTATTGACCATCAACAAGTTCACATCTTCACGATTTTTTAAAATAAATTAGTCAGATAATAATAATAGCAATGGAAAGCATTCAGAAAATGGCTTTGGCAATGCATAATATGATAGATGGTATAAACACTAAGATTAATATTCTAAACAGCAATCTAAAACTTAGATCAGCTGTGAATTTAGATCAAGAGATGGAACAAATTCTAAATCGTAGCAACTTGATGGCTAGAGAAAAGTCAAATTTGTATTCTCAGATGCTTCAAAAGTGTAGACTGCAGATAGATCAGTCTAAGCAATTCGGTTCAGCTGTTAAGTCATCAGATGACTCGCAGCAGTCATGGAACTTCCAGACTTCAGGGTGTAGGGGCTTACATTTGGATAATGCTAGAATTAAAGAGCTAGTTCAATCAATGAGCCCTATCTTAAGAGATGAAGGCGAGAGATTAATCGAAATCTTAAATCATAGGGCCCCAGGCTTATCAGGAGACAACTCTAATTGTGTCACCATAGACGGAGTAGCCTATCCGAATAGCCATCTAGTAGATTTGATACCCTCAACTGTGATGTAGAATCCTTATACAAATTCTATGGATTTTTTAGAAGTTCAATTACTGACAGCCTTCAATAGACTCTTATCCGATGCCAATATACCTAGACAAGTCGTGGGCAGTCATAAGACTTGGGCTAAGATTCATAATACAGACGAAGGCGTTGAACAACCGCAGAGTCTTCAACAAATCGAATCTAGAGCGAAAACATGAAAAAACGAACCAGAGGCTAAAGGTGTATGATCTACGCTCATTAATAGATTAGCGCGACAGCGCAGAACTCTGTCGCTAGAAATCTAAGATCTCGAGACACTAAGCTATCCAAAACGTGGTTAAACTATGGCGAAAAAAAAGCTTGCAAGAACCATATGAAATAAGTGATCTATTAGCATGGCGGCCAGATTGAAACGTATATATTATGATAGCAAACACTCCGCATCTTTTGGCAATTTGGAAAAACTGTATAGGGCCTTTAATCGCACAATATCTAAACCCTCAATACTTACCTGGTTAGCTGAGCAAGCCACGCACACTTTGCATAGACCTAAGCGAATACATTTAATATAGATCAACTCAAAGTAAACAGCGTTGCTCAGCTATGGCAAATAGATCTGAGCGACGTTACTAGTTTAGCCAGGCATAATAACTATTAAAGCTATGCTTTATCTACTATTCATAATAGATTGTCTATCACAATTTGTGTGGATAATTCATTTAACGAATAAAACTGCCAAGACTTTAGCTCAAGCATTGGAGTGTTTTTCTGAACACTGTCTCTAGAAGGCCAGAATCGATTCAGAGTGATAAAGGGGGTAAATTCGTGAACGCTACCGTTAGACACGTATTAACGTCTAAACGTATACATTTCTACACATCTCAGAACTCTCGCATGAAGACAGCGATTGTTGAATGCGTTCAACATACCATAAAGTCTAAGTGCTGGAAATATATGACTTACAAAAATACCGATAGATGTATCGATATAAGCTCCCTAATCTGGTAAGATCTTACAATAGAACTGTCCACAGTAGTACACAAATTAAACTGGTAGATGTTGACCACAGTACAGAGGTGTTAGCTTGGCATAATATGGACTCGAAAGCGAATCCTTTAACAGTGAAGAGCAATGTTGCGCCGGTTAACCTATGGGTTGGCTCTATGTTTTCTCAAGTAGATGTATTTTTAGATGGAAAATGGGTCTCTGACGCTAACAACATGTATGTACGCTTTTCGCAGTTATATCGAAAGCTTATTAAATTATTCGACAGAGCATAGGTCGAGTCAATTAACTGCTGCATTATGGATAATAAGACCATTAATAATGTAGGCTATATGCGTAGAAAAATGCGTTTCCCTACGTAACCATGCGGAAATTATCAGTAGAATTCATTCAGACATTTTTTTTCAGGAAAAATATTTAATTAACAGAGTTTCCTTAAAGCTCCATTTTACGTCGAGTAAACCTGATTTTGACCTAATTCGTGGTGATGCACCCCCTTACAAATTACGTCTGTATGAAGCTACATTAAATTTGCGTATGGTTCAACATATTCCAGAAGTAATTACCGCTCATGCGTCGACATTTCTAAGGTCACCCACACGATATGCTATTAACAGCGTTATCATCAAATCATTCATCATTCCTGCAGGAACTATTAGCGTGAATAGGGACAATATTTTTCTCAGGGACCTACCGAGTAGGTTTATATTCGGTATAGTTAATAATAGAGCTTATGACGGAGATTTTGATACAAAGCCATATAATTTTCAACACTGCGATACGAATCACATTTTGTGCTATATGGATAATGAGTAAGTGGCTGGAGACGCTCTTACACTGAATTTCACAACTGCTGGTTATAATTTTACAGAAGCATTCTTGACGTTGTTTAATGTAACTGGAACATTATTCGATGACAAATGTGTAGGGCTTAACATTGATGAATATAAGGCAGGTTACACGTTTCTTGCCTTTGACTACACTCCCGACCTAGCTGCAGACGATCATGTCTACCTTACTAAGCAAGGAAGCCTACCCCTCTAACTAAAATTTACTATGATACTATGAACATAATATGCTATGCAGAATGTAGTCATGTTATAAGCATTGACAATGATCGTAACATTACCATGGACTACTAGAACCCTCGATTCCCCACAGCACCCAGCAAGCCCATCAGCACACCCCACGCACCTGCACATGCACGTCCATATGGGTGCACTCATCAAAAACGTAAACCAACCGTATAGTTATTCGGAAAGAAAACTTACTAACAAAAAAATATCCGATTGTATTCAGTACCTTGAACATTTCATTATTATTATTATTAGTATTATTATTATTATTATTATTATTATTATTATTATTGTTATTATTATTATTATTATTATTATTATTATTTTTATTATGTTAACTACTAGAGGTCTCGAACATATTTGCCTGGGAGACTGGACATTAGGGCGAATGCTCCTAGGTGTTTTCGCTAAAGACTCTATATCGTATATCTAAGCATGTCAAAAGACCAGCTTGTCTCATCGATAATACAGATCCTGAGAACCTTCCAGGTACTCATTGGACCACGTTATATTTCACGAAACATGGAAAATCTGAATATTTTGACTCGTTGGGGCATGCCCCTTGGCCTCAACTGATTGTCAAAACGGGCCCATTATGTAATATGTATCTATATAATGGCATTACTGTGCAAGCACTATTATTGACTCATTGTGGAGAGTTCTGCATTTATTTTCTCTATCATAGAATCCATGGACTGTCGATGATTTCAATGATAATGACATCACTAGATTTAACAAAACATGATCGAATCGTCCAAACCCTAACTCATAAATTATTAGGGTATAGGCTTATAGCACTTCAACGAGAAATATTGCACTAAAAACTTTGTGCACCTAAATTTTCCTTTGTCTGTTTTTAACCCGTTAGACGGGCTGCAGATGTTTTTTAAACAACATGGTTTAAGTTCGCTTTTACCATATTCGTTGTTAAAATACATTTCAAAGTCTGTTTCTCATATTCTTTTTTAATTTTCCAGAATTAAAATTTTAACGAAATTCTCCTAAAGTTAAGTTGTTGTCTGGTGCCTCAGGCTAATGGCACGCATACAGGATTAAAGACTTGAATGAACAGCTCATCAGAGATATATTTGGTGATAACTATTCATAAGACTGGTCTGTTGGGGTGGGGGTGGGTGGTGAGAGACAGCGTGTCTGGACCGTTGTTCGTTAGCCTACTGCTACTACTGCTATGACAGACATCTACGTAACTCTAGGAGAACTACATTACAAATATAATTCAGTGAGTGTGAGGCTTGTGGCTGTATACACGTGTAGGGTGGTCCATATACCGACCCACCCAGAGCTCTGCATTGGGGGTGGGTTGCGAAGAGTTGGGGAGGGTTGGACAGCTAGCGAATAGAGAAACACTGTTTTAGCTCGCATTTTTAATAACGATAATACAGGTGAGATTGGATTTGAGAAAACACAAACGAATTCGATAATTATAGGTCATAGCTATGTCAATAATAGTAGCAGGTCATAAATTATCTAGATATTCGATTAATCGACAGTTCAATCGATCAGTTACTCGTTCGTTGATCGATATTCTCATAATTCTGAAAAGTGTAAACCCAACAGGGAGTAAGGTAGCATCTCGGTTTTATATATCGACTTACAGTGATTGAATACTAGTAATGATGGATATTCATGCGAGTGCTTTCATGTAGAAACATTTTTAATTCAACGCTTTTCTCATATATAGTTAACAGATTTGATAATTTTAACGCATACTAAGAACCCGCCTCTTAAACAACTATAAAACTAGCCAATGATTGATTGATAAAAGTAAGTAGGCGACTGATTGACAGCGCCTGTATGCCCATCATATCACGCAGTACACGCTCACTGTGTTGGATTGGTTGATGAACAAGGCAGGGCGAGGAAAGGCAAAGCACTTCAATGGACTGCCATGGAAGGACGCAATAGTGTATACAATTAAATAAAAAACAGTTAGTGTTTTGTGTTTCAGTACAGGGCAATGAAGAAATCTGGACGAAATTGCAAGTGGAATTAATTATTTAAATTAATCATTTAAAATAAATAAATAATTTAAATTAAGTCTTTAAATTAATTTTTAAATTAATTATTTAATTAATTATTTGTTTTATTTTATTTTAGCGTATTTAAATTAAGTATTTAAAATAAGTTTTAAATTAATTTGTCGTAGAATTACAATTAGCAAGTTTTACGTCACTTATTTTATCTATTTTTGTCTGTCTTCTCAAAGTGTTGCCACACGTCACTTTTAGCCCTACCCATGATAGCTAATTATTTTGCAAAACAGAGAATTACTTTGATTCCAGATACGAAAAATGCTAGGCTACTGAATGAAGAATGTTTGTAAACATGTGTTTTTATATCTATATTCAAGATACGCAGTTAAATGAATTTGGCCGGTAGATTTGCCCCGTTATTTTGATCTACCTTCCTGTTATTTTAACATGACCACCTGGCGCTATTCAGATTATCAACAGTTGATGCTTGCTGCCTTTATTCTATAAATTATCCTCGGATTAATGCTTAGTAATAAAGATATGTGTGGTTAGTGCACGTGTCTTGTAACCATTACACGTGTTATTGCCACTACAACAGATTAGCTGTCAGGACAGAACTAGAAAAGAAAACTAAATAAAATAAATAAATAAATAAACAAATAAATAAATAAATAATATCAAAATAACGATAATTGACTACGAATTTTCATAATCGATCACTGATTCAATCGATCAGCGATCGATCATCTAAAATCAATTAGCAGCACTAATATATATATAAGGTTGTAAGACTGGATGTCTGAACGATGTACTCCACACTGGTTATAAGTTGTGTATAACTCGCATACATTCCAACGTAAATCCGGATCTCTATACAATGCCCGAAAGAAAAGGCTTTTAGGTACGCATTCTAATGCGTTTAAGTAATGTAATTCTATATTGCCGATAGGTCTTAAGAAAGAATCCATGCCCATACACTGGTGTTCGCGTTGTGATAGTCTGTCATGTTGGCACCAGTAACAGTCCCAAATCGCTAGTCTATGGATCGCTAAATTCAACAAATTTGCAAAAATAGCCATGGCATTGGCTCTGGTAGATTGTGGAACGATTTTGCAGTCAAAACTCAGATATTCACATTCATTTATATCTTGCTGGACCATATCAGGTGTGCCCTGCATAGCTGTCGGTTGAGCATAAGATTCTACAGCGTCGGGTGAGTCAGGTGATGTAAAACATGCGTCTTCTTCATAATCCTGTACATCTTTAGAACCCAACGTATTTTGTAAGGGTTCGAATCCCGATGGTATTTTTTTCCTCTACATTCGTAGACACCTGTTGAATAGCGTAATCTAACTCTCCGACTCTCCGACTCTCTGGGAATATGTGATCGATAAGGGTCTGAATGGCTCTGTCTATTTCAGAATCAGCGTCCTTAGGCTTTATGGTGTCACCCTATAAAAATGTAGTTAGTTTAAGTTCTTCATCTGTAGTAGTAATCTTTAATCCATCCGATATTAACTTCAAGTTAACATTTACATCACTGCGCAATGCTCTGACTATTTCAAACCACACGTCTTCATCAACCATTAACTGTAAGCTGACTCTAGAGACAGAGAATGAATGCACATTCATGCACAGGCCTATTTGTCTCTGACCATTATCCGAGTGACAGGAATCAGCCATTAATCTAATGCTTAATAGCTGATCTCTGTAATCTTTGGAGCGCATCAGGTCAACCATCGAGAGTTTTATCCATATATTGATGATTGGTTGTAGATTCTTTCTCAATATTGCGTCGCTACAGTAAGCCTGGTTAGAAATGTAATAGAAATCTTCGGTTTGTTTTTCGGGTATAAAACGCTTACACGAGTGTAGAGTTCATTATAGCTCAGAGAATTTCGTACAAGTTCTGCTTCAGAATTCTCCACGAGTTGCTAGGGAATGTTCCGCTCCTGAACGATGACTTCATCTCGGTTTGACCTGACGAAGTAAAGTACCAAGCTAGCCTGATGCATGGATATTTAGTGCTGATAGTGACCTTTAATTGAGGTTCTAATTCGTATATGTAATTAGTCTGCTCTACTCTGTTGGAACACATAGCTGTAAGCACAGTTTCTTCGAATGCAGACATCATAGCAGTGAACTTTCGAAATGTATTACATAAACAGGCCTCGCTTCGTGGGGTAAAAACTACCAACACTAAACTCGCGTATAGCTACTACAAATTCGTTATGTTTCATGACGTGTACGTGCACATTGTTACGTGTACATTGTTACGACGGCCACGTCACAACCCATAACCCATGACATATCCTGTATTCATAAGTATAGTAAATGTTGAACAAACCGTGTAAACAAAAATCTAAAACACTAAGGCTTAACAGATAAGACTTTTAAAATGCTGCTTTTATGCTCTAGCGCATATCGATTAACACTAATCACGCATCATCTTGCTAATTACCCTTAAGCTTACCTCATTGGATACCTGGAGACCCATGATTTAACAAGGGACTTTGCCATCGAACGAGTTCCCATGAAAAGACGTGCCCAGACATGTAGCCTGGCCATCACTCATTATGCAATACAGTAACCCTTGAGTGTTTGGCATGGCTCTAAGAGATCATCCTTTATTACCCCCATTAACCTTTGTCAATCAGTATTACGCTAATTACCCTTAGGCTCGCAGGGCTGGATGCCTGGAAGCACCTGACTTAATGAGGGGGTGGGACTTCGCAATCGAACGAGTTCACAGGAAAAGATGAGTCCAAACATGTAGCCTGTCAATCATCTTTAATTACCCCCATTAACCCTTGTCAATCATTACACTAATCATCTTTAAGCTCACCTCATTGGATGACAGGAGGCACGTGATTTAATGAGGTGGAGGGGCTTATGGACATCCTCTACATCTAACATCCGTTCAGAACTGGAGGAGATCTGGGGTCCGATGTTAACACCTTTTCGAAAGGCTGTGAGATCAAAGGAAAAAAGGTGTCAAAATAACAAAGGAGAGAACAAAGGAAAGAACAAAAGAAAAAAGGTGTGAAAATCGGACCTCAGCTCCCCTCATCTCCACTCAAGACAATGCATTTTGGATCTGTAAATATATATATATATATATGGATTCAGAGTCGTATCACTGTGTCGCTAAAGCTTGGTCAGAAGATCCATGAACCACGCCCTGCTGGGCCAAAACGGCGCTGTTAGCAGGACCAGGCACGTCGGCTCCTCCCTGATATTTACCAACACCTTCGGCAGAAGAATGGCGGGTGGATGCGTAAGCGTGCATCCCTCTGCAGCCTATCGCCAGAACATCTGTATCGACGGCATTTAGATCTGGAATTGGCGAGACATAAGTCATGATTTGAGCGTTTTCCTTTGTGGTGAACAAGTCCACATTTGGTCTGTCCCAATGCTCGAAGATCCTTTGTAGAACTGGAGGATTGAGAGACCATTCTGTCGTCAGAATTCTCTGTCTGCAAGACAAAGCATCTGCCATAATGTTCAATCGCTCAGGAATGTGATCTGCTTTCAAAACAACTGAGTAATGCCTGCACCATTGAACAAGTGTCAAACCTTCATACACAGTGTGGGTTACCTCGTCCCACCTTGGCGATTTATGTATGATACTACTGTCGAATTGTCCGACCGTATCAATATCACCTTGCCCCTGACTTTTGGAAGAAACTTTTCCAATGCCAGCTCCACTGTCATCATTTCCAACAGATTGATATGCAGCTTACTCTCTTGGAGAGTCCAGGTGCCAGAAACCTGGTGATCTCCCATGCAGCCCCCACGCCTCCAGCGATGCGCCCGTGTAAACGGACAGCTGGGGTGGGGTAGGTGAAGTGAAACTCCTACTAGGAGATTCTGACGCTCCTTCAACCATACAAGATGCGACCTTATTGGCTCCAAAACTGGCACCAGTTTTGACAGGGGTTCCGTTCTCTGTTTCCACAGAGACATCAGATACAACTGGATAGGTATTCACATCAGAGCAGCGTACGGGATTACGGGCTCCATGGAGACCATCATGCCCAGCATTTGAAGAAACCTCCGTGCCTGAATGTGGTTTCCCAATCGAAAACTCTTGAGGATGGCTAAGAGAGACACCACTCTGGGCTCTGACGGGTAAATCTGCCATCCGCGAGATCGAATTGCATCCCCAAATAAACGAAGTTCTGAATGGGCGTCAAGTCGGATTTCTCCTTGTTGACTATCCAGTATAGATCTGAAAATCACTCCTAACTAGGCTGGTGTGTCCGCCATGATAAGCCAATCATATATGTACGTGTGAAGCACCGCGTTCTCTTTTCTGAGAAACGCTGTCAACGCTAGGACCACTGGCAAAAACCATTGGGGCTGTCGACAGGCCGAATGGGAGGATTACAAACTCCCATACCTGAATCTGAAATGCAAATCTCAGAAACATGTGACAACCCCTGTTCATTGGAATGTGGAAATACGCATCTTTCAGATCGATTGATACACACCACATTCCTTTCCTGCCATTACCGACCTCGGAGTTTCCATCTGAAACCGAGGCGTATGGATAAACCAATTCAATGTCCTGAGATTGAGTGTGGGTCCCCAACACCCTTTGCTCTTGGGGACAAGGAGCATGTTTGAATAGAAGCTTGGAGTTCTCTGGTTTGCTGGTTTTTATTGCTCCCTTCAGAAGCAAACCTGACACTAACTTGTCTGTTTCCCTTGGAACGGGTGTCCAGGCAGGTGCCAAAGACAAATTTTGTGGTGAAAATCCCACCACTCCGGCATGTACCCCTGAGATAACCATCCCAGGACCAGACTGTCTGACGTTAAACCTCGCCAAGCCTCGACGAAACGCATGAGCCTTCCACCCACTATAGATGCATTGATGCCTAATGCTGGTGTCTGGCTCGTGATCCGCCCCCCCCCCCCTCCAACCACCTTCTGATGAGAAAGAGAGAGAACCATTCTGGTCTTGGCTTAGCTGGTCTAACTGGCACCGCTGTTCCTGTTGCACAGGCGCGAACCAGGCGGATATGAAGGGAGATACCGTACCCTCAGGTATGATCTGGCCCCTTCTTTCCGCCCTTTGAGGATTTACCCTTCCCCTTCCCCTCACCATTCCCGCCTCTCGGTCGATCAGGATCAACATTGGGGTGGGTAGGAACCTACACAACCTTCTTCACTTTCTTCACCGGCGGTGGCTGTGAAGACCCAGCAGAAGCAGAAGAAGCATTCGGCTTGGCTTTCGCCTTGCTTTTATGTTTCTTCTGCTTCTTTGAAGAAGGTTGTTCAGTTAGCGGCTTGGCAACAGCCCCTAGCGGGCGCCTGTCACACTAGTTCTAGCTGTAGATTTACAGCCAACCAATTCTGCGCAATATTGACTGCGGGCTCAAAGATGGCCCACGCTTGGCCACCAAAGATGCTATGGCCAGTCAGGGGCGTTTCAAGTAAACGCTCCCTAACGGCGGTAGCCGGACGCATATGGTCCTAGGACCATCTGCCTCCTGGACTTCGTCACTCGCGCATGTACCATTGCCAATGCGTCCATAGACAGCAGCAAGCCATCACTAACACATGGAAGCGCCACAGGTGGCACATGTTGGCCTTCCCCCGCTTCAGCCTACACCGACTGAAGAAGGCAATAAGAGTGATTCACAGCACTCATAGCTGCTCTCACCCCCTCATCGCATAGGGCCAGGACTTCCTCATGGTGTACTTGGGACTTGTCCACAAGCGCCGGTGCGGGGCCACCCGATCCTGCACTCTGGATTCCAAGTACCCAGTGGTCATCTTCAGTGATCGCTAGAACCACACCACACTTGTCGTATTCCGCACTGGTAATACGACATCTCGCCCGCACCTCCAGGGAGGCTGCAGGGAGCTGGCCCTCGGTTAGGAGCTGCTTGCAATAAATAGCATCCAGTAACTCCTTAAACCTTGCGAGCCGCAGGCAAGACCCCCGTCCTAATCGATGCAACCGATGGACGAGGTGTATCCTCCTCGGCCGTGGCCGAAACCACAGACGGGTCCACCCTGGCTAGCCACGCCAGAACCACGGACCAGTCTGTCCCCGAAGAGGATAGTCCAGTGAATACGTCACCCGTTGACGTATCCATGGTTCTACCAGCAACGGCCTCAGGGCTAGGAGCCATCGCTGGTAAGCCAGAAACTCCGGTATCATACGGTTCAGCCGCCACTCCATGGAGTTCTCCATTTCATGAAGTAGGCTCGCACAGAAAACTGTGCGGACCCGTAGCGGTTATGGAACCGTGGCCATACACGGCCGCCAACGCCGACCCATGAGTGACTGCTGGACCAGACGAGATAGGTGTGTATCCAGCCTGGCCATCAACACCCGTCACAATGTCGGTTGATGGCAAACCAACCAGCCCTGGACGGGTGCCCAGTACAAACCAGACAGATGGAGAATGGTTCCGTCCAGGACGGAATCGACATCCATGCTCTCCATCCGTGGGATCTAAGGCCGTAGCATTCTCTCCTCCTCGGCCTCCTCAGCGTCAAACCCTAAGAGTACTGGCGAATGGCTCCCATGCCTGACGGACCGGGCCACCGCTACTGGACCACACGGAGGTGGCCGCAGAGACAGAACCAATCAGGCTAGAGCCCGACGGGACTGCCAGGGAGCAATACGAGATGGCTCCCTCGGTAGCCAGTCCAGAACCCTGTCCACGGATAGGGTCCGAACCAAGCACGGGAGGAGACCGCCCTACAACTTTTGGCATCAGTGACGACACCAGCGTAGGAAGGACACTATGCAAGAAACCTTGCATAGCAGGTCCAAACCACGCCGGAGGTGCCATCTCCGAATCCTCCGTTTGCAGACGTTTAGCGCCCTAAGGGGCCGAGACGGACGCTCCATGATTTACTTTCGGACCACCTGACACCGCGTCAGACCCTGCCAAGTCCTTCTGGGAAAGGAACTTTACCAACATATGGACCGGCCACGCTGAACATATATCACACCTATTATCGATATTGCAAGGAGAACAACGGCAACAGACATGGTCTTTACGGGCACTCTGGGCAAGATGGCAGGGTAGGCTTGGCCATACAATAAGCACAAAACCTAAAATAAGCAAGCGGAACGAAACAATAATGGGAGGCAGACAAATTATTTTCAAATATATTGACCATAGATAAATTGTAACCCTCCAGCACCCCCTCCCGCAACATTACAGCAACGATCGATAGATTATGACGACAAGAACGATGCGGACATGAATACACCAATATACTGATCCTGAAGGATGTATACACGGAACCAGGAACCATATCTCAGCTTTCGCGGTATATTTAACAATAAATTTTAAATTATATTCTCAAACAAAGGCCGAAACGATATGTGAAGAAAACAACAAAATGAAAACAAACTACTGTAAAACATGGTAAAACCGCAGACCACACATCTTAATCAAGAATTTTGAAACCACTGATCATTGCAAACAGATCGTGATAACACGAAAAACTTGAAATTCCAAAGTGTTCTGGTACAAATAAAATACGCAGCACCCAGAAAAGATGCACGAATTAATGAAACATTTTCTTCACATAAAAATCCGAGATAAATCCAGGTGTGATGTCACTCGCTCGGATAATACGGAGAACGACGTCAGCCGATTTTCGTGAAAAAAACACCGTATAGCCAACACCGCATTTCATATCTGCCAATCGCCTGTTGGGTTTAAAGGAAGGCGACCAATCTGGTCTATTTCGTTGTTAACACACGTCCCAGATTCCTGGTCAGAAATTGGAACATGCAACACAGACGAAATTTTATAGACCTAAGTCTTTTACAACTATGGAATAACATGGAAATATACAACCTGACTTCCAACGGCCCCTTCCATGGTAATCCAATAATCCTTGTAAGCGAAAAAACAGCTACCACAGCACAGAAAAAGACTTTAAATTAGCTAAGATATTTCCAAATGCAATTAGAAAGCATGTGTGCTCTTGTTGCTATGCAAACAAGAATGAGCCTCACTGGCAGAAGGGTACCCGTGTGTTCGGACCGGGTACTGGTTCCAGGAGCCGGTAAAGTTTACTAAGTCTAGATTCCTAGAGCCAGCTATCAGGTTAACTTGTTATCAGAAGTAATAGAATGGTGAGTATTGATCGAAGGAGAATTAAGTCTCCATATTGCTAGAGAATAACATGAAAGAATACAACCTGAGGTTCATTGGCTCCTTCCATGGTAAATCCAATAATTTCAGAACGCGAAACTGGTTTAAATAGGCACAAAGAAACAGTAAGAAAACTAAGATTTCTCTATATGCAAAAAGCATGTATTGCTCTTGTTGCTATACAAACACGAATGAGTGTCTCGGCAGATGGGTACCAGGTTGTTGGGAACCAGGTATCCGGTTCAAGGAGTCGGTAAAGCTTTCTAAATCTAGATTCCTAGAGCCAGCTAGCACGCTTGCTGTATTATCAAGAGTAATGTAATGGTTAGTATTGATCGAAGGATAAAGAGCAAACCGTGTATTGCAGGAAACTGTGCCAGCATCAGATTTTAGAGTAACTGGCCCTGACCAAAAGACGCCCAAAAGACTTTCACTCGCTTCTTAGGTCAAGTGTTTTCAAGACGTCTTTCCTTCAGATGGCAGAGGGACAGTTATGCGAAGATGTTAGAGAGGAAAAGGTTAGTCATGGGAGTAGAAGGTGTATCTTACACGTTTACAGTTTCCTAGGATGGAGGTGTCGTCCGCAGCACTAATGTAGAGTTATCCTGCAATCAGGAAGAGGCAGATCCAAGAACAGCATTGCATCTAGCCTGCATCTCTAAGCTGTCGGTGCCCAATGTGGTTATTCGTTGCGATGGGCTCATTATTCTTTTGTATCATCTAGGGGCATACAATATTAAAGCGAATGTAGGGATGGATACTTGTGTTGAGCTGATGGAACCATCTGTACAATTAACCAGTGCTTTTGCTGCACTTGGGGAATCACCGTTTCTCATGACACGCTACCAGGTCATGCTAGAAGCTTATGTCTGCACACTTTATGGGAAACAGAATATGCAGAAAACAGCTGATGCTTGTTATGCCATCTTCAGGAGCAAGTATGCCCCGACAAGCCAAGACAGACCATTAACAAAGATCAAAGTTGCTGATGCCAGTGTTCTACCGCCTTGTGGACCTGTGCTTAAACAGAAGATCAAGCGAGCTAACTATGTGGCACATATTTGGAAGCATGCCGACGAGCAGTCAATTCTGGAGCTAGATCCTTGCCAACACGGCTGATGTTGTGTTGTGTTGGTGAGTGATACCATATGCTCATAGTGAACTGGTTTGACGGCCATCAGGTTCCTTCTGCCATTAGTGGCATCATTGATCCAGAGACATTCGCAGAGGAAGGATGAGGACTGTAATGCTGAACTGCTTATTGTCTCTTCTGATGATAAGGCTGATGTAGATTCCGACAGTGACATTTAAACTAGCCGAAAATGAGCGAGCACCTTTAATCCTAGCTAAGAATGGGCACGAACTGGTTGCAAAATGATGCGTTAAGAACAATAGTGTTGACCTCTGGACTCAAAACCTGATATCAGCTGAAGGAGGCCCTCATTACCTTTAATATGGTGGATCTTGGGGAAGGCTGGGTGTATAAATTAGATAGGGATGTGACTTTGAATTTCCCCGACCCCTGATTTGTCAGGTACGTCAAATATCAAGGTACCTTTGAAATCATTCAATTTTTAAAAATCGTAATATATTCAGCAACTAAAAACACTCATTTCATATACTACATCTATTGGGCTATCTAAAACAGCATCAGTTTGTTTGGCCTCTTTCGGGTGATTAAACACCGCAGTAGCTCTTGGACGAATAGTAGATAGATCTTTCATGCATGTGTGTGCCGAATGTCCTGTCCCCACACTGATTTCGTTATACTGATAGAAGCAGCACGTCTGAAAGTAATCTTTGTATCGATTACAGGAGCAAAGTCATTAAAAAAATACGATTTACTTAAATCATTCGAAGGAAGTCTCAACCTTGCATGTAAAATGAAACGTGCTAAGTAAGCAGCATTCACGCGCAAACAGATGTACCTATTAATTATTGAAACAACCCACTATTATAACTTTTGCTAACCGGATTTTCTATATCTTCCATAGGTGGGGAATCAGGGATATACGTAAGTGGTTGTTCTTCTACTTTCTTTGGAACTGGCTTAAAATTAAATCGGTATGTTTGCACTAAGGTTACTACAAATAACACGTATATTGATTTTTTAAACATATTAATAATTTCGAGTTTAATCTCATAACAGAATTCAAATTTCCAGAGTATCCATCTATTATCTGCCGTCATATGACGTCATAATCAGCTAAGCGGCGCCTAGGAGGACGGCATAATCATTACGTCATAAATGAATCTATTTGGCCCGTCTTTAACTCGTAATAGTCTGACACGTTGTACGTTGTCTCTACCATTTAATAAACATGCTGGTGAATATTTTGAAACTAATTTGACTGGACGTTGTTGCTGTCATAGGCCACAACAGCGCCCAGTCAAATTAGTTCCAAAATATGCAATAGCTACCCGTATAATTTTCTGGAATTTGATAGTCAGGGAGTTCAGAGATCGATCAACCCCAACACGAGCGAGGTGTGGGTGGAGCCTAGCAGGAGATTGGTGGAGCAAAGCTAGAACTGGAAAGGTCCATTATATGGGCACGCAATAGCATCACTCTTATTGTCAGTTGTTCAGGTTGATAATCAGATAACCACTCATCTCTATGTCTACTTTGTCTTTAATGGTTTGTATATTTGAAGTGGAGTGGCAATATTGGCGATATTCTTGAAAAACAAATAGTTTGCTAAGTGGTCCAGGAATGCAATAATAGGCCTAGTGGCAGAATAATCTAGGATTAAAATAACTAACCCTAGTAAAATGTCCATGATTAATCATGTTGATGCTGGGACATACCAGCTCTCAATTGAAGGATCCGATCCAGATGTCGCTCAAAGATACGACGTCATATACCAATACGTCATATTTTACCTAGACGTCACAATAAAAATGACGTTGACCTCTCTCTCTCTCTCTCTCTCTCTCTCTCTCTCTCTCTCTCTCTCTCTCTCTCTCTCTCTCTCTCTCTCTCTCTCTCTCTCTCTCTCTCTCTCTCTCTCTCTCTCTCCCTCTCTCTCTTGCATATCTTTGACGGGTTTACATTACCTGCACGCTAAATTAAATTCTGGAAATTGTCAATATTTGTATTGTGATGTAAAGGACTTAGTAATACTAATAATGCATACTAACTTTTATACACATATTCCATCTATGTCACCCATATTTGTTATGCTATTGTTGTTTTGAATTGATAGAGTCGCGCATACAGAATTTTCTTACATTTGTCTACGGATCAAGCGCGAGTATTGCCAAACTCGACCCTCAGTATGCACATACGTCTGCATATTAAATGTTGAGATTTGAGGTATCGGGTCTTTAATAAACACTATGTTGAATATTTCGAAACTAAGTTGACTCGGAGATGTTGTAATTTTAATATTGCAAAGTTTGACCTAACTTCGTGCTGAGCTCCGGTGATACGGACTTAATTTAATCTCGTTGACTAAGCTTGATTGATGTCTACAGCTAGTTGCCAACAGTCTAAGGATGAAAGCAAGAATGAAGGATTAGCTTTGCAAACCTATGCCAACGACATCGATTCGTCACAGCAGGTTAAGTTGATCTCAAACCTGTATAAGTTCAAGTGAGGCATCACAATGAGCCAGTGAGTTGTGACGTATTAAAGCAGTTGATTTATAACAATTTGCCCCCTATCCTAACACGAGTAACTAACGTAAGACGGTATGACGTATTACGTATGACAATATGACGTAAGAAGATTGTGTGACGTGACTCGGGTGTCATCTATTGGGTGGCGGGTAAAAGAATGGCTAGCACGAATAACGAGCACGCGGAAGTAAATATTGAACAGCAAAATTGGTCAGCTTTATTTACAATATTTAACGAATAGGCGCGACGCAGTGTACATGGGCGAGACCATAACTGGTGAAGTCGATAGTGGCTAAGTTGTGTTAATGTCAATGTCTGATAGTAATAATGATATGCTCTCTAAACAATGTTAAGTTCTAAAAACTATGTGACTTGTGAAAAACTATACTGTGAAGCTATGGATGATGATGTGACATCGGGACTGGATTGTGACGTCACAACTGTCACGTTATGGTTTGACAGTCTATAACTATAATATGACAGATTCAGATTCAGATTGTTTATTGGCACGAAATCTACATATATTTAGATATAGCCATACATAGATAGTACATACGATATACAGTTAACAATAAGTAAAATATACATGATATATACAATACACGCACGCACACATAAGATGGCATCCACGAATTAAGGCTGATGGCTCTGTTATCAAATTAAGTGGTTATATTAATATATGAGCAGAAACTACATATCATTCATAGTGTAAATTTGAAGTTAATGTTGAAGTTAATGTTCTGCTAGGTACTCCGCATTAGTTACAGTGGAGACTTCAATGACGGTTGAGTGATACCTCCGCCAGGATCACTAAATAAAGAAGAAGCAGCATCACCACTCGCCATATCTCAATATCCCATGACAGTTTAATCACCATGAGATTTTATGACACAGAAGATAACGATGTCACCTCTTCACCCAGCCGTCATATAAAAGTGCGATAAGGATACATGTAATGTACCTACAGCAAAATTTGCTGCCGATCTGATCAGCTATATTGCAATTACTAGTGATGGTGGGTTAGTGGATTGTTTCGGAGCCAACGCATTCTGCCTTTTCATGAAACAATCAGTGACATATTTTAGTACCGGTTTGCAGACCTCAGTGTCACCGTTATTGTAGGACATTATGAACACAAATTTATGCTGTTCACTGAGTGAAGCAAAATTTACAAAAACATTAAGGTAATTAAATAGCGATTGTCTTTCACTGTGGTAAAATGGACATTTTAGAATAAAATGTCTTTCATCCTCAACAGCTTGAATATTACATAGCGAACATACTCTTTTTTTCTACAGGAGTTTTGGGAATTGTATGTCTCCCCACTTCTATCTGGAGATCGTGTGCACTGACTCTGAGTTTGGCAAACAAATTTCGCCTAGAAAAATCGTGTTCAGTTAGTAAATAATTATCCATGTTAAAGTTGCTTTTAAATGTTTGATTCGACCTAAGTTTATAACCCTGTTGAGATGTATCAATTCGATCTGTGACACCTCTGTTTACATGGACCAGCCAGTTTGATTTGTATCTAGACTCCATGGCATCAGTTAGTAATTTAGCACATGTCTTTTTATTTCTGGTGCTTTGGTTGGTCAAAATTTCTTCGAAGCCAAAGCTAGTCCATAGATTTTTTAAATGACAACACAGTTGTATCCCCTATGAACAGTAGATTTGAACTTGCTAGCTCAACGGGAACACTATGTAATTTACGGTGACTTCCGGTTGTCCAGGCAACCGTGACCTTTAACCCAAATTATGACCCGCTAGTTAGTGACGTATGGATTGTGTCGTCCGAATCAAACCAATAACCTATCGCATTATGACGTACAGATCATGACACCACAGAATGTGTACATAAGTATGACGTAATGAGCAGGGTGCCATAGATCTTATTATGCTATGACGTAATGATCAGGACGTCACAAATTGTCCAAGTTATACTAAAAATTATTGGCTACTTGGTTTGGATGACAGATCTGTTTACTATGTATACTGTGACGTCACGGCCGTCGCCTTATGGTGTAACAGTCTATCAGTATAATATGATGTAACAGTTATCCTAAGATGATGAATGAGCAATAGTTCTGATGGCTTGGCAAACGCCAATACTCAATGCAAATGAACATCTACAATGCAAACGTATGTGGATATAGCAGACCACAAAACAGATCACAGTTCAATGATCTCTGGACAGCGGGCTGGTTTAACTAAGGCTTAACACTTTAGCACAGTTAATGAATAGTGTAGAGAGTTAAATAACCTGGCTGTGTTCAGCTCCTGCCAATGCGGTTGAACAGGTAAAACAGGTTTATGGAGCGCTTATATATTGACGTGATTGTTTATTTTTGGGGGACAGTATAACACGCGAGTTCCTAGGTCAGTGAAATATAACGGTAACCCAGCCAATGGCGTGAAGGGTAAATACAGGGTTGAATGTATACATGGGGTGAGCTCAGGGGAAGCGCTTTGGTCGGAGTTAGTAGTTACGCGTCGTCAGATCGTCACAAGGGCCCCCGACACGAATCAGCAACCGGCCAAATGGACGAAACTGAACATGGTGTCAAAGACGCCACATCGCTGGAAGTGGTGCCGTTCCACACGTCGGTGGTAGTACTGTGCAGACGGCGTTACGTCGATGGTAACGGTGACGACTCCCTCGTCACGGCAACAGAATTGCGGATGACTTCATGTTTGTATTGGAAACAGGTCCACATTTGTGACGTTGGTGCCGTCACGTCCGTAAGGGAAACAAGTTCATGGGCGACGTCACACTAATGGTGTTGGTGACGTCACGCCTGTAATGGAAACATGTTCATTGCTGACGTCATACTAATGATGTTTGTGACGTCGCGGCCGTAGTGGCAACCTATAGCAGGTCAGTCGTGTGCTCTAGTAATCGCTTTCGGCGAGATTTATTGTCAAATTAGCTTGTTGATTTATATCGAAGAACTTTTCGATGGTATTCATATGTGTTTCCTAAGTCTTAGAATAAATTATTACGTCCTCGATATAGGCATCGCAATGATCTATGTCAGAAATCATGACGTTCATTAAACGTTGGAATGTTAATGGAGCGTTGTTTAGTCCGAAACCCATGACTTGAAAGAGCCGTACGGTGTTACAAAAGCAGATATTTCTTTTGCTCTTGGTGTAAGAGGCACGTGCCTGTATCCCTTAAGCAAATCGACGTTAGAAACAAATTTGGCCAGGCCAATTCGATCTACACAACCATCTATTCGTGGTAGAGGAAAGCTGTCTGACTGTGTGACCTCGTTCACTTTTCTGTACTCTGTAACAAATCAAGAAGTACCATCCGTTTCATGGACTAAAATTCAAGGACTGCTCCAAAGACTTCTACTCTTTTCAATGATATTGTTCTCAATAATATAATCGATCTCCTTTTTCATAGTCTCAATTGTAAGTGGATTGAGCCGGTAGGGAGCCTGTATTAGCTGCCTCACGTTATCGACCGCAATATCATAATCGAGAAAAGAGAATAATGACTGAAAACCAAATCAAGGATACCAGCTTGTTTTTGCTCAGGAAGATAACTTAATCTTTGTGGTAACAGTTTTAAGGCTGAGGTGTTATCCAGCTCTGGTTCGCACACGTCTCCTTTTGACTCATAAGCCTAAGTGGAGTGGGTCTCTTCAGGTTCCTGACATGAAGGACCACCAATTAATGCATCTATTTTTGTATTATCCTCCTGATCGCCTTGAACATATTTGCGAAGCATGTTAACATGAAACAAATGGGTAGGTCTTCGGTTACCAGGTGTCTTCACCACGTAATTAAGATCTCCTTGTTTATATGCGATCATGTATGGTCCTTTGTATTTTGGATGAAAGGGACCGTTTGTGCCAGTTGTTAATTCAACACTTTTTCACCAGGCTCATAAGTTATGTATCGAGCAGTCTTGCCGTACCAGACTTTCATATTAGTGTGGGCCACTCTTAAATTGCCATGGGCTATTTTAACTGCCATGTTAAGACGTGCTCTCATCTGAACGACATAATCTAAAAGATTGCATTCAGTCGAAGTAATCAAAAGATGTTCTTTCATTAATGTAAGGGGGGGGGGGTCCAATGTCCAAACACTATTTCATTTGGTGAGAAGCCCAATGACTCATATACATAGTCCCGTATTGCAGACATTGATAAAGGGAGGCCTTCATCTCAATCACGTTCAGTCTCGGTGGTAAAATTTTTCAACATTGACTTGAGTGTTTGATGCGTCCTGGCTTTCAGGATGATACGCACTGGAGGTCTGGTGTTTGATCCCAAGTTCATTGCAGACCTGTTGAAATACTTTTGACATAAAATTAGAGCCTTGATCTGACTGTATTACTCTTGGTGAGCCAAAAGTCGTAAAGCAGTTTAGCATAGGTTTTACCACGCTTTTTGTGATATTACGCAATGGAATAGTTTCAGCAAATTATAGTTAAAATATATTGTTTTTGGGCTCAATATTCTTGCAGAATGCCCACACAATCAATGATGACCATAGAGAATGGCTCTCCAAAGGTCGGTATCGATTCTAAAGGTGCTTTTGGATTCACTTGATTACGTTTGCCCACAAGTTGACAAGTGTGACAAGACATAACGTATTTTGCTACACCAATGTGAATCCGCGGCCAATAGAAATGTTTGGTGATTCACGATGTGGTCTTCCGTATGGCCAGATACCTACTACCAGGATGACCATGGACGTGTTCCAATGCAGCCTTTCGAAAAGGAGCATGAAGCACAATCTGGTGTGTCTGCGTATCGGTCTTTGTTACCTGCGCGTCACTGGGAGTCCAACGTCTCATAATGATACCATCCTTTCAGTAATAGCATACTTTTCCTGATCCTAATATATGGTCCTCTGATCCGATTGGTTCCAGACTTTGGATTTCAGGATCCGCTGATTGATGATAGATAGGCGTAACTGAGGTAAGCTCAGGTTCTGAAACATCATCAACCAGCCTAACTGTGATTGGTTCAGCGGCAGTATTAGCAACCAAATCCTGTGTGGAATTTTCTAACAGCCGTCTCCTTTTCAGGGATCACGTTAAGACGCAAGCAGAAAAAACATTTGAGACTTCCTCTCCCTGTTCAGACAGATCCACTGGTTTACTAATTAACTGAGGAGCCACACCAGGAGAGCGTGTCTCGACTGGAGTAGTAACGCCACGCTGTTTTGCAATTGTGTCGGTAGAGAGATCCAGAACTGAAGCTGAACTTCCGACTCTACCTTTAGCGAGATCGTTCCACAATACCATGGTAATTCCCTCCATTGGAAAGGAATCCCTTACTCCGACTTCGACTATGCCAGACACAACATTTGAACGCAGGTGAATTCGGTGTATAGGAACACGAATATTTGTCATTCCAATGGCGTGCACTACGCTATCAGCACCTATTGCTGCATTGTGAGAGAATGGGAGTACAGAGGTCAGTATGAAAGAATAACTGGCTACTGTGTCCCGTAGTATTATCACAGGATGAGGTGTCGTGGAATCAACCATGGTAACCCAACCTTGTGACACAAATGATAGAAAACATTTATTTACAGATGAGTAGTATTGTTGCAGGGCCATATCATTAGAGTGTGTTCCTTAAAATTGTTGGCCAGTGAACTTTGGGCCAAGTTAAGTCTCTTGCAGTTGTATCGAATCGGTCGAAATACAGTTCCACTCCATCATTCTCCCTAAATGATGGAGTGCTCTGCATAGCTTTATATAGATATACTCTATCTTGTGGAGGAGCTGCAGGTGTTTTCTTCAACGCCAGCTCATGATTTCGCTGGCGTTCAGCTTCCTCCATATGAAGCTTTGTTTGTTGAATTTGAAATTCGCTTTCAGCTTTTCTATCCTCCAATTCCAACAACCTCAATCGTTCACTAGCAGTCTCTGTTTCGGCCTTAATAAATGTGAGGTAACACACTTTCTGAAACATAATTATCAATTCCAGAAGCGATTTAAGAAAACCCTAAATTTTCATCAAAGTTTTAGCAAAAAATCGGATGTTGTTAATTTCCGGAACCGATTCTGGAAATGGATTCCAGGATAACTCATAATACTAGCATACTCAACATCCAGTCAAATTAATTTTTTAGTATTTAACAACATGCTTGGATAGTTAGCTTGAAATTGGGATTCTGTTAAATAAGGGCTCAACGTATATAAAATACATTCCAACATACGCGCACCGTTGGCAGCGCTTATCTAGAAACAGGTGGGTCGTAGCTAGAAACAGGTGGGTCGTAGCTAGAGACTCGTTTTGTCTGTATATATTTCACTTACTTTGCATTACAATTTTACAAATAAAACCGTGAATGCGGGAAATATTGTGCAAGCAATTTGACTTACAGTTATTTCTATCTAAGGTAATATTATACACGTGTAGTTAAATGTATCTCGATATTAATAAGCGGAGGTTAATTGATTCTAGTAAATATGGAAACGCATACAGAATAGAGCTTAGTGCTAAAGGCATGCAAAGGTATTTCTGCGTTTCTGTGATTAATAATCTCTGCACTTCATGGACATATTCGTCAATCAAAACTGTATGACTTTATCAAACGATCCCGCCCGACATTATTTATCTGACACAGGCGCGATCTAGACATAACATGACATCACCGACATATGCTTTGAAGAATTTCATATATACCTGACAAATCTATTCGTCTAATGTCAGCCTAGCAAATTAGCGCCTTAGTTGTGCCTTAGTTGTGGGTAGGTGTAGAGAAGGCGAGAACTATCGCTAATCAATATAATCAATGCTGCACAATCATATGATGAAGTCTCACTCTAATAATAATAACAATAATAATAATAATAATAATACTAATAATTATAATAATAATAATAATAATAATAATAATAATAATAATAATAATAATAATAATCCTCGGTCGATGATGCATCATCGCAAATCCGCATGTTCACCGCTTTGAACTTTTGACCACCATCCACAACCCACCTCTAGATGGTGAAGCCAAATGTAAATGCCATTTTGCGCTCTGCAATCATATGGGTAATTCACATACCGAATTTTGGTTGGTTGAATTTCATCCAACAGTGTCAGAGGAGTTGCATTATAATCAATTGCATGACCTTTTGGCACCCCAACCCACCCCGCATGTGCTGGGGCAACGTGTAAATGTCTTCATCCACCCCACAGTGATATGGGTAACTCACATTCCACATTTGCTTGAATTCCATCCCATGGTTTCAGAGACACTGCATTACAATAAATTTTTTGACCATTTGAACAAACCTACCCTCCACCCTGGGGGGCGGGGGGCGGGGCCAAATGTAAATGTGCTCGTGTATTTCACATTGATATGGGTAACTCACATACCACATTTCGTTGAATCTCTCCAAGGGTTTCGGAGGAGATGTGTTATAATAAATTTCCACAGGTTCAAATTTGACCTTTTGACACATCCCCACCCCCTGGGCGGCGCCAAATGTAAACATCCTTGTGCACTCCGCAAACATTTCGTTGAATTTCATCTAACATTATTAGAGGAGTTGCATTATAATCAATTTTATGAACGTTTGACCCCAAGAATTATGTCAAACAGGTTCGGAGGAGATGCGTTACAATCATTTTCCACATGTTAAAACTTGACCTTTTTACCCCTTTCCCACCATCTGGGGGCAGAGCCAAATGTTTATGGGCTCTTGCACTCCGCAGTCATATGGGTTACTCACATATCAAATTTGGCTGAGTTTCGTCTAACGGTTTCAGAGCGGTTGATTTGTGATTTGACATTCTGACCCCTGTCCCTCACCCCCGGGGGATGAGGAAAATGTAAATATCGTCTTGCAAAGCGGAATCATATGGGTAACCCACATACCAAATTTATTTGAATTCAACCCAATAGTTTGGGAGGAGATAGCGTGACTGATGGACAGACGGACAGACGGACGGAGGCGATTACAATATCCCAGACGTTTTTTTTAAAACGTGGGGATAATAATAATAATAATAATAATAATAATAATAATAATAATAATAATAATAATAATAACAAAAAATAAGGAAATAATAATGTCACACATGTTGCAGTTCTATGCACATGTGCATCTGTGCAAAGGCAAAGCTTTCTCGCATTCGGTGGCAAAGGTACAAAATGGTATTGGGGCGTCTGTGGTGTTCCTCTGGCTTGTTTGGTCTGGTCCGTACGGTGGGTATGAATCGGCCTAATGAAGTGGTTGGTTAATTCTCGTGGCTTCCTGTTCTGAAGACATAGGAGTCAGACGTTCCGATGGCAACAATAGCCGAACTCTTGGATCGGCAGAACGATGAGATTCCAATGAGACTTTCCTGTGTACATCATAATTCCATGCCATGGTGGCATCTGTGCTATTAGTCATTCCCGTGTGTCTTGGATTCACGTTGACCGCCAGGGTGGCCAGCTTGTCATGATTTTTTGTCCGGAAAATAAATTTAGATGAGCCGAAGAGCGCGCGGTTTGGTCTTTCCGGACACAGCGCACAAGCATGCGATTTGTCTCTTCTAGTGGCTGCATATGTGAGCATGCAAAAATGCATACCGAACCTTAATTTATACTCTAACTTGTCTGTTACAATTTGCAACTACTCAATCCACTACTAGACTTCTAAAATAGATTAACTCCATTGACTAGACCTAGCTCAAGGCTGGCTACAGCCTGCTGTCTCATATGCAATCCTATGTTACGGCGCATGCACCGGCTCTTATCGAGAAGAACAATCACTTTTCAGTTTCTGCCATCTTGGACAGTACGTGTCTACTTAGAATCAGAAGTGTTTTCAATCTTTCCCTCAGAGAATAGCTGAATCATCTCTTTCAGCAAAGGAATGCCTTAAAGGAAAGCAATACTTACTAACCTACGACTGTTTTAAAATTATTGTATCTTCATTATGCTATTATACCACTTGAAACTTGTTGTTACCAGTTTCGTGATTCACATTTTTGGGGATGTAGGTACTGTATAAACTCCTAGAGCATCGGCGTTCACGTTCTGTAGCTCTGTTTTATGCTATCATCCCGTTTTATTACTCCTTTTTTCAACTGTTAGCATTTTAGACAGGTTGTCTATTAGAATTTGCAAAGGCATACATATTAAATAGTCATTATTTAGGATGTAGGAAATGGCCAAACTACTTAACCAACAAGCCAACCTGATGGTCCATATTTACCTCTGGGTAGGCTAATCGTAATTCTACGCGAATAAATCATAACTAACTCAGAAATTCATGGGCCGACTTGAATATGGTCGAAATTGCACTAAATAAAATGAAAACTGGTAACAGATTACTTATTTCATGAATATTATTAATCAATTGTGACAAAAACAGTAAAATTCGTATTTGATCAGGATTCCTGAACAGATTAACAGCAAACAATATTGATTCACCCTTTGATGGGCAAGATTATTTAAGAAAAATTAAAATATTTCAATACTGAATGTCCATTTACACGTAAAAGGAATGTAATGGTTTTTATTAAATTTTCCACTGAAATGACTGACTCGTTTGGTGTCATGTCAGCGAAAGATCTTCAAACAATAGGCGTCTCTTGTCTTGCGCATAGGCATTCAGTAATGTTAACAAAATTAAAGCGCAAATTCCTGAAAATGTAAATTATTTACGCTGTGTAGCATATTATGTTGAATATTTAAAAATTAGTATGACTTGAAGCCGTCACTGACTAGCTAAGGCAGCAATGACTTCCAGTGATATTAATTTCAAAATATTCACTGTCTTTCCTGTGTGTCTGCCTTAAGACTGAGATACGAAATTTGTCGATGGAACGGCTAAAGGGTTAACCAAGACGACGGTGGCGCCAATGAGTTAGAACTGCGAGTTTAGCCATGTACCATTCGCCGATATATGACATGTACACACTTGAACGGTAAATTCACACCCATGCGTAGAGTTAGGGAATAGGGTTATGTTGTTGTTGTTGTTGTATTCGTATATTCCTCCTCTTGCTAGGAGCACCATCTAGGCCGACATCCTGGCATCTCAGTGCGTTTGTTCCATTCTGTACTATACAGTGTGCTATTTACAGGTTCAGATATGGAGCCACTGGCCGCTTGAGCTGTAGACCGAGACGTAGATACAGCACAGTTTTTTAACTTAGTAATGCTATCAGAGCTTATTCACAACTGAGCTCCCGATACAAGTCCTGACACGCAGAGTGAGTTCTTTTACAAGCCCCACGGCACAGACACCGAACGAGACAGGACGGACGGCTTTACGCACTAGAAAAAACCTTTCCATAGAGACGCTTTTGCCGAAGTGAGAGGGAATGCTTAGCGCGGGGCCGCCAATATGACATTATCCATCCGTACGAGAAACGGCTGGTCAGTTTCCGCAGATCAGGCCGTGTTCTCAAACTAATTAAGCTAGGTGAATGGCGCTGTAGTTAACGGTCCTTCAAAGGAGACTAAGCAGTCTTATTTTAGAACACAGATATTAATGCCACAGAGGCCTATCGTCCTAACATACCGTTTGAAACGGGTTATCGTCTGCTTGCCCAAGGTGTGCTTTGGCCTCCCGTAGTATTCGAGCGTGGAGCAATCCCAACAAACTGACTGCACGTACAGATCTTACTCTAGCGACATGGGACCGGGCCGAAAAGCATCTCTCAACCGCTGTGTCCACTAGAGCAATCACAACAAGACAAGAACGGACAGGAAAACACAAGACGCATTGAATAAGCACGTTAATTATTTAAGGCTTAGCCGAAGAAACGCTTAGCAACCGTGATGACGGTTATGCCTAGAAGGCGTGAAGGATCCACTCAGCCTTTTTTAGTCTCCAGAGAGTTAGCTTGCTAAGTACATCTTTAAGCCGCGAGCCGAAGTGCCGAAATCAAGTCGTATAGACCTGATTCCTGGGATCTAATGTGGCGTTAGTCTTAATATAGAAATGCCCAAGATTCACCGCTGGGGCCAATAATTAATATAACAATTAGTTCTCGGTGAATTCCTACGTTGGTATATATAATAGTTTCTATCTTATTACGGTATCAATGAAGATACTGAAGGAAGTGTAATGCGTCTCCGTTAGGATGGAATACACCGAGAAACCCAAGCGATTTCTGTGATGGCGCAGCCGCAACCGAATCGGAGGAGGACGTAATAAGTATATATATATAATACAAGTGTGGCCGAAGATGGGATTGTGTTAGTCACAAAGAGAGGTAGTTGCTGAAATACTGTTAAATGGCCTTTTGGCTCTTTTGATGGCCCTTTTTGGCTCTTTTAATGGTATACCTCCAGGCTTTGCGGCACCAGAAGCGAGCTTTACAACAAATAGCCTCTTTGAGCACCTCCATCGGCTTGTTGCAGCGTTCTAACACAAATAACTGAGCTACCATAACTATGTTAGATTTGTGCAGGTCTTGGCACAAGAATGGCTCCTAGTGCGGAGTGTTGTTATTTAAGATATCCACTGTTAAGGCGCTATTGTAGGTATGTAGTATTAAAACGGGGAATGCAATGAACAACATAAGATAATGATAATAAAAACGATATAATTATACATGTTCAAAGAATGGCATAGGCCGTGAAAAAGCTACTGAGGAAAATTTAGCAGTAGGCCTAATCTGGCCTTTAAATACGCCTAGTAGTCATCGGCGTATAACAACAGATTATGGCACCTATTAGTTACTGGTGCAGAAATGTGTACGACGTAATCACGCCTAATGTTTATCGGCGTAGGGAGGTACAATCGGGAACATATCTTTCAAGTCGCCTTAATGGTCATCGGTGCACGAAAGTAAACATCGGCGCCAAGCTACAAATGACAGAAATGATTTATACGATGTGAAAATGTGAAGTGGCAGAAAAGCTTAACAACGTTGATCCGAGTACCCGGCAAAATGTCAGTTTATTACTGGAAGTCCATGGAGATGGTATCGGTGAAATGTGGCACGCAAAGTATTATGTTGAGTTCTGAAGTTCGGAACATGACGGGCAGTGCAGCAAGCACAGGATGCAATGTTCTGAACAGTGAAAATATGGTAACCATATTAACGACTTTAACTCCTCGATGATATGCTTAGTTCGAGTGGAACAGTGAATTCAGCTTAACCTGAAGTGTGTTAGCACAGTTTTTCGGCACACATATGGTGCATGTTGATAGACTTTTCAGTTGTAGTATGGATAAGGCGAGCTATCAATCGTAGCCGTCGAGAGGCCCACGAGTCTATGTTAGATGTTACTTTTGAGTTCGAGTAACCGAGAAGAGTTTGTTTTTGCTGTGCTGCGCCGTCCAGAGGATTTTGGTGCGCTTTCGGCTTTCCATGTGCTTTGGCCCAGGCTGATTACTTTGATTTGGTTATTAGCCTAAGGTTGGGCCGCAAAAAAATAGTCTCCATGCGGTTTCCAGAGCCTTCGATCGGCGTAAAGATTTCCTGGAAATTACGTCGATGTATATTGCGTTAGCTGCTCGGCGTAGTGCATGGGGCCTTAAACATACGTCAGCATGGAACGACCACTCAATCTCGACTGTCGTTTCCGGGCCTATATTTTATTTGGATGAACATAGATCTTACATGATTTTCTTCAAACCTCCCTATCTTCCAATTACACAAAATATCCTTGAAAGCATTTCGAACATTTCTGTTTGCCATGGCATATAGAGCGGGATTGATGGTGGAGTTAGTTAACCCTGGCCAAAGCAATGCCAATTTTATGATGGAGTCGGGATATTGTTCGTCGAGCAGTGTTATTATTGTCCTAGTCATAAACCATGGTAGCCAACAAATAAGAAACATACCAACAATTGAGCCTCTGGTACGAATGGCTTTGATACTTCTTCTTCTGTGAAGTTCACGCGCAGAATTGTTTTGATACTCCGATGTTGTAGCTGAGGCACCAGGCAATGGCAAGCAGCATTATAATAGATACAGTGCAGCAGGTTGTGCTAATAGCATGAAGACAACGACATTGTAATTCATCATGTCTCCATTGAATAGCTACTGAAATGATGATGAACCGCGTAACAATAGCACCCACAGCCAGATCCGTGATCGATAAGCTCAGAATAAGTAGATTGGAGTTTGTTCTTAAGCGACGAATTCTCCATACTGCGAGTGGCACTAGGAGATTTCCAGCTGTTGTAATGATGGCGATAACAGAACCTACAACATTCATAGCGATATGTAGTTGTTGAGATGAGATACCTACATCTGATCCGTTACTGATAGTAGATAGGTTCTTCATAACTCTGTGTGTGTGTGTGTGTGTGTGTGTGTGTGTGTGTGTGTGTGTGTGTGTGTGTGTGTGTGTGTGTGTGTGTGTGTGTGTGTATGTGTGTGTGTGTGTGTGCCTGTGTGTGTGTGTGTGTGTGTGTGTGTGTGTGTGTGTGTGTGTGTGTGGGTGTGTGTGTGTGTGTGTGTGTGTGTGTCTGTGTGTGTGTGTGTGTGTGTGTGTGTGTGTGTGTGTGTGTGTGTGTGTGTGTGTGTGTGTGTGTGTGTGTGTGTGTGTCGAATATTCACCCTAATTTCGTTATATTAACTCAAACGACACGCATCTGTCAGAACACATTAATAGATGCAGGTTGTATTTGCAGCTACATTCAAGTTGTTCTTAAAATAATGGTTAGCCTACACATTGTATGTACGTGTCCAGTCTACAATTCTCCTTCTTCAATAAAACTCAAATAAAGTAAGTAATTGTATGTGTAAACACGGATATTTCTCATCTTTTGAAACAATCCACAAATATAATTGTTGTTAACCCGATTTTTCTCAATCTTCATCAGATCAATCACAAGAAATAGACGCATAATATTGCTCTTCCAGTTTCTCTAATACAAGTTTTGTTTAGCTATCCCTACATACTCAGTATTAGTCTGAATACGTTACGAAGTAACTACCTAATGCATAATCACCCGCCTCTATTTATCAGGCTGATGCTATCCTGTCACATCCACGCACAAAGAACCTTATCATAAATACAATCAGGATTTCAATTGGCTTGTCAACATTGACGATATTATCGGCAATTTCTAGGCCAGGAGTGCCACTAAGGCAGTTTTCACATCTCTATGTCTAAACAGTTAATTTCACACACAACTAAGGAGTATTGCTTCGAAATAAATGGTTTTTGTTCATACTAGCCGATTTTAAGTCATGTAAAATACCATTTTCGAAACATCGGGATGAATAAAGATAAAAAACGAAAACGACATCCAGGTTTCTGGTCATGGCGAATTTCGATCAAGAAGAAATTTGAAAAAACATCAAGCGACATAACGGTCATCGACCCTTAAAATTGGTTAAAAAGATTTGAACAAGGAGAAACTAAAATAGACATAAGTCTTTAGAGAAGTACTCAGGTCGTAAAATGGTCTGTGTCGGCGATAAATTATACCACAATGTAAAAATTTAAGTAAATACCGTTATCATGATAACAGCCTAATACAATTAACTATTGCCTGTTTTAATGTGATCAAGAAAAATTGGGGCGTATCATTAGCACTCCAATTATTCAAGTGGATGTATGTCATAAATTTGATCAATTTCTGGAAATTAATATTAAATACCATTATTACCATACGATTATACCTATAATACCGTATCCACTGAATAGATCGCACTGTATCATGTATATCCTTGTGCTGTCAAGTGGGTAGGCCCATGTGTAGGCAGCATACGGTAGCTGGCACAACGGCTCTGTTAAGGCACCCTCCGTAGGCAGCCTACTGTGGCTGATGGTAGGATGCGTGTTACTTGTATGTTGTATCTATCAAAGCAGGTCAACGGTCACATATATTGTATATTCAATTAATCGTGTTCATTTGTGCTCTGAATCGGATCATCTCATTATTATAATTTGTGCTATCAAGTTGGCAGGCCCAGATGTAGGAAGCATACCGCAGCTGACAGCACGGTTCTGTTACGGTACCCTCTGTAGGCAGCATACACCGGCTGGCGGTGGGGTTCCCGTCACTTGCAACTTATATCTAATACGGTTGATCATACTCTTAGAGCACATATAACCGTAGCGACAGTGTATTGTTTACACAATGCATGAGCATAGGGACACGATGGCTGGTTCCAAAGAATGACCCAAAGCTGCTGGACGAAAAGGCTCAGTGAGGAACAATGGGAACGACGTGGGATGTTCCTCCCAAATATGGGATGCTAAATTCATGGATTAAAGTTATAAAGCTATAAAAGTGTGTATATTGTTATAAACACTTGTTTCAAAATCTTTCAAATGCTGAGTATAAGCTTCTCACCAAAAAGGTCGGATCTACTCTGTTGTTGCCGACCACGTAAGGGAGATGTCATGTATTCATGACCAGAATGGAAGGTAGGCTAGCTAAGCTAGAAGATGAGATCAAATTTAAGACTGATGTTACCCAGGTGAATCCCATTATAGAAGAAAGTATGAATAGCTGTCGATCTTGCTGGCATATGCGCAGTGTTGGCAGTGTCAGAGGCCACAGACAGGCATACCACGACGCTGGGTAAGGTGATATTTGAGGATGAGAAGATCAAATGACAATTAATGAGAAAAGTTTAAAATCTCGCAAATACAGATGAAAGGCTGAAAAAGTTAGCAGCATGTATGATATGGCACAGAAGGCGACGAAGACAATTAGCGGAACATTTGAGGAAATGAAGTGACTCAATTCATAAAAGCAACCGGGCGAAACTTCGAATTCACAGTTCGTGGACCACCGTGGCAATGGAAAGTAGTGAAGATATGTCTAGGAGAAAAGGAGAATTAAGGAAGAAAGTGCAAGATGTATATAGAGTTGTTAATACTATATACTAATATATGTAATGTAAATAAGGAGCAGTTCAATTTAGATAATTTAAAGTATATTATTTTCAAATGTTGACAGTCTGCTATACAAACTAGAAGATTTGAAAACTGGATAAGGCGATAGTAAGCATGTGGACATAATTGTAGTAGCAGAAGTCTGCCCCAAGAACTGCAGAGTCAAGCCAACAATAGTGGAACTGCAAACTAATGGCTATGATATGCTTGTAAATGATTTTGCTTCAACGGAATCTAGGTGGGAGATGGGTGTGAGGTGGAGATGCAGTGGTGGATTGTATAGATACCAGAAATTGAAGTGTGTGGAATATCAAGCAGAGAGCAATTTTCTAAAGATTAGGGTATCGCCAACAGAGCATTTCCTAAGTGGATGTATGCATACACGCTCCTGAAACTAGATTGAAAACATAGACAGTTTGAGAGACATCCTAAGGGAAGTATCAACTATGAAGAACTATTTTAAGCACGAACTGATAGTAAGAGATGTCAATTACCCAAATGTTAAACGGCTGGATTGGTCAGTGAAAATGGCCCAAACGGTTAATCGTGCATTGAGTGCATACGAGATTGCTACCTGTACCAGCATGTTAAGGAGAATACACAAGTCAGAGTAAATAATGATCCAAGTATGCTTGATCTTGTCTTATGAGAAATGATTTAGTAGATGTCATTGACTACCTAAGTCCAATGTGAACCAGTGAGTATAGTGTACTAGTGTGCACATACCAAATACAGAGCGAGATATCGCCAAATGGGAAAATCAGATGGAAATCCTTTAAAGTAAATTATCAAGAAAGGGGACGGGGGGGGGGGGCTGAACAAGACTGTTATTGTGAAATACTGCTTGATGCAGATGATCCAAACAAGCTGGTTGACACTCTTATGAGACAATTTAACGGGGCTAAAGAAATCATATGGCTTGGATACGGGGTGGGATCAATACACAATAATACCTAGACCATCAGATGGGACTAAATGATGAGGTACGGGTAAATATAAGAAGAAATCATTGCAAATATTTATGGAATCGAAATATAATGATAAACATAAGGGTTATGCATGTGTAGGAAACCATGTTAAGGCACTAAATCAGAAAGCCAAAAGACAAAAGGAGAAAGAGATTGCCAGATATGTCAAACACAGTCCTTAAGAATTTTGAAATTACGTAAATGCTAAAAGAAAGGTCAACAGAGGAATAGCTGAACTAAAGATTCAAAAGGAAGTAGGCAATACAGCTGCTAGTGAGGATTTTGATATAGCAACCGTCTTTGCGGATTTCAATAGCGTATTCACACTCGGAAAGGATGGAGAACGACCAAGGACAGACAATGTATATGTGGAGTGTGTATTCCAGGATATAACTTTCGCAACGGAGGAACTGACGAATCTGGATAAAGGAAAATTACCTGGCGAAGATGGTGCATACCAAAAAAGCTCTCAGCGAACTATCTAAAAGCGTATGTGTTCCACTGCCAATTATCTTTAGCAATTCATTGAAACCGGGTAAAATGTCAGATAGTTGGAATCTTGCTAATGTAACCGCCATCTACAATAAAGACACAGTCATATCCAGGAAATTACAGACCTGCGAGCCTGACCAATATGATATGCAAGCTGATGGAGAAGCTAGTGAGAGCGGAATTAAGTGCACACATGCAAAATAAGTTGTTTAGCAACAGACAATTTGGATTCATGGCGGTTAGATGTACCTCTCTACTACTATACTAGATGAATGGATCAGTGGTGTAACCAGGTTTTCATGTCAGGGGGCGCGAGGACTAAAACGGCGCTGCCCCACTTGAGCGAGGACTAAAAACGCGCCACCCGCATACCAATCGGGCGTCGGAATCTGCTTAAATTTCTTTAATAAAGAGAAGCTAGCATCACAGCGTCGCCAATTATTTTATTCTACCGAGAAAGTAGCGTGTATTCTACTATTATTTGTCTTGCTGTAGCGTAATTAAAACAAAAGGTCTCAACATAGCGATGAACAAGCATGACACGAAGACATCAGCAACGTTATAAATTCAAATAGTTCTAATTTGCAATGTATATTTACTTGTCAAAGGTGGCTTGGGAGCTGGGACGTCCAGAAACCTGTATGTGTTACGGACATGATTTAGGCGCCACCTTTTGGAAAATTGGCTCAGGGGGGGGGGGGGCGACCGCTCCCCTGATCCCCCTGGCTACGCTACTGGAATGGACCACGATATTAGACAAGGGAGGAAAGAATAATTCCATATCCATTGACTTCATGAATGCATTCGTTACGGTGCCACATAGACAGCTGATTAGTAAGTTGCACACGTATGGAATAAGCCAGCATATGACGAAATGGATTGAAAATATCCTCTTAAAGAGAAAACAAAGTGGAACGGTGAATGAACAGTCCTCAGAATATCATCCGGTACCTTTTGGAATACAGCAGGGTAGAGTGCTGGGCCCAGTACTGTTTGTACTATACATCAATGATCTCCCAGACTGTGTCAAACAGATATCATAATTATTTACAGATGGTACGAAGATGAACAAGCAGATAAGCTCTAAGGATGCTGTAAAGGATCTCCCATCTGATCGTGATCAACCACAGTGGTAGTGCGGCAAATAGCTGCAGCAGTTTCATCTGAATAAATGTAAAGTGTGGTCGGTTGAAAATAAAAGAGCAAAGCAGTTAGAAGAGAGATGGAGTACCATTTGCATGCACAGGATGGGAACGAGGCAGCGTTGGAACAGGTGGGCCAAGCAAAGGGCATTGGATTAGTGGTAGACACGAATCTAGCTTTTAGGAGTCACATTGGCACCAAAGCCAGTAAAGCCAACAGCATCATGGCCATGACCAGACGAACGTTTACCTTTGTGGACGAAGGTATGTTCAGAGTGCTTTTCCATCGGAAATAGACTAGATTAAATGGTATACATTTAGTAAAATTCCACGGGCAATTAATAGTTATAGCATGGTAACTTATACAATTGCCAGTAGATGTGCGGCGATGTGGATGGATAACTTACATTTAATTTACCATATAAATATATATATATATATATATATATATATATATATATATATATATATATATATATATATATATATATATATATATATATATATATATATATATATATATATTTATATATTTAATTTTATATATATATATATATATATATATATATATATATATATATATATATATATATATATATATATATATATATATATGAAGCCTGCTTAAAAAGAAGGATGTTGAAGTAATAGAAACGCTTCTAAGAAGAGCAACACAACTAATACCAACGCGAAAGAGGCTTGGCTATGCAGAAAGACTGAAAAACTGTAAAATGCAAACAATGTGTTACAGACGATTGAGAGGGGGAAATGATTGATGTCTATAAGATCCTTCGTGGAATATATGATTCAGAGGCGGCAAAGGACCTTTAAATGTGGCAGAGGAGAGAGGCACAAGAGGCCATAACTTGAGGATTTTCAAACAACAAAGCAAGATAGATATAAGGAACTACTCCTTCAACAGCAGGCTGGTGGATATATGGAACAGCCTGCCCGAAGATAATACATACTTGCAATCTGACTTCGCATTTGAAGTAACCCTTGATGAAATATGAGCTCACGTCATAGTTCCAGAAACCTCGAATACTGGTGGGGGAATGTGAAGAATATATCCACAGTTTAATCCTAAGAAAACCTAATAATAAACAAGCGTGTCAGCAAGAGGGCGCCATAGATATTTGTGTAGGCTTCTTGCTAAGCGAATATCCGAAAAGAACTATGTTCATATTACAGATTAACGCCGGAGTAACTACATCGAATCAGTTAGTCCGACGATTTTTTCGAATTAACTAATCCGACGGATGTATCGAATTAGTGCGATCAGAATTACGGATGTAATCGGTGAATCCAGTTTCGACTTTCTCTAGCTAAGCTCCACCCATGCAGAAAAGTATACACGTAAGCTGTTACATATATTGAAACTAATTTGACGTGGTGCTGTTGTTGCCTATTAGCCAAGTAAAATTCGAGTTCGATCCACCACTAATTGCAACAGTAATGAAACCACTTTAATTTTGTCTATTTACGTATTAGAGATGATTAATAAAAGTCCAATATATTTTGAGTGGAACCTGTTAAGTTCAAGATGGATGTCAAGATGGTCGTAATCGATTATAATATGGCATCTATCTAGAAAACTCTTCATTTTAGACCACATACATGTATTACGAGTAAATAGAAACATGACCCAATCTACTCCATGACCACTCTATACCGTCACAACCTAATAGTTGACACTGAAGTTCGATGCTTGCCAAGCATTTCTACATTCACCACCACTAATTGCAACAGTAATGAAACAACTGTGTATTAAGATCTTTTATTACGTCATAGAGTGGGCAGGTGGTGCAGAAAACCTAATTTTTCGGTAGGTTGGGTCAATGTTTGTATCTAGCCGTAATACATTTATGTTACAGACTATGAACCGTTCTCGAGATATATGTCATAGTATACTCGATTTGTAGCCATGTTGATAGTCATCTTGAATTCAGCACGTTCCACGCAAAAGATTTTATTAGATTGTTGATATATCACCTAGGAGACCCTACTGAACAGGTTGTATGTGGAGGCATTTCTGTTATAATTAGTGGTAGGTTTAGACAAATTTGTGTTATTTTGACTGGACTATATGACAGCAACAGCGCCCAGTCAAATTAGTTTCAGAATATTCAACATAATGTTTATTAAATTGTAAAGACATACATTTCGAACAACTTGAAGGCCTATTAAGCGTGTATTACAGACTGAATTACGCCATGCATAACGTAATTGAGTATACCATCAACCTATATGTGTCGTTTTTTATTATGACGTCATATGATTGCTCGATAAACTGTATTCCTCCATTGATACATCGGCATTACGCTTGAGTAATGTTCTGACGTGAACCGGTTTTGTTCTGTTAACCTCTCGTGTATCAATACCTCCAAGAAGCACTCAAGCTGCTACGTTTATCAATGGTCAAGCTTTGCCAAGAAAATCGTAATCTTTGCCAGACAAGCAACTGAAATGATGCTTTGGATGAAGTTGCAATTTAATAAACATTATGTTGACTATTTTGACAACAACTCTCAGTCAAATTATTTCCAAACATTCTGACTCAATGGGATTGCGATTCCGAGAAGTCAGCGTTAGCAAGAAATGCGATCCTCTATTAGCTATCGTTGAAACTACATTATTCCATTCAAACAAGACACCAGCCCATTATGGTTGAAAAGCAGGCTTCAACCTGGAGTTATTAGATATAAAAGCTTTTATAACAAAATACATATTTAGTTCCCGCATATGGAGAAGTGATGTGAGTATTTGTGTATAATACCCTTCAGCATCACTATGGAGTCAATAAATTAGCGTATGCTGAGCCATCTGTCTATGCAGTTACTAGCGAGATATATGTGCACCTAATGTTGGTAGTTCATGATCTTCTTGGATGTCATATAACCGCAGCGGTTTTTGTATAGAAAAGATGGGCCATGTATTTTGCAATGGGGCTAATGGCACGCGAATGTTGTTTAGTAAGTCTGTACAAATGGTAGTCACCATGTATATAATGAATGAATCCAGTTTTACCTATGGCCTGTCCATTTCTAGCTAAGCTCCGCCACTCCATCCAACCCACTCACCCCCTTTGCCTGTGTTGGGATCGGTCGATCACTACACTCTCTGAATCTCAATTTCCAGGAAACTATACAGGTGACCGTTAAATATTCTAGGACTTATATGATTGGTTGATGTTGCTGCCCTTTGGTTCCTGAATCTCAATTTCCAGAAATCTATACAGGTAAGCTGTTGAATATTGTGGAACTACTTCGACTGGGTGCTGTTGCGACCCAAGGCAGCAACAGAGTCCCGTCAAATTAGTGTCAAAATGTTCACCAGAATGTGTATTAAACTGTAAAGACATACACTTCAAATAACTTGACGGACTATTAAGAGTCTTAGATGGACCATTCATGCCGTAATTTATTGTGACGTCAGCCTACGCGTGACGAAGTTGATTACGACGTCTTATGAGTGATCGGTTGATTGGATTTCTCTGTTATCTGCGGAGAGAAATCAGAAATTAGCTTTAGGTACGACAAAGTTTATGCAGCCTTAAACACTGACACCAGCATCATTCGTTTGAAACAACATAGAACGCGGCTTTTTCACCAAATTAAGGCTTGGAAATTGTGTTTGAAATCGCTTGGAATGTAGTCGACACCATATCCGTTCCATAGCCATATGTCGACCTCACCTTTAAGATTATTTATGTTAAAATGTGATAAAGTTACTATTTGTTTATAGGTTACAGTTACACTGAAGAGTTGCCACTCCTATATCTACAAATTCAAATCTTGTAAAATATATAACTCTAAATAACGATGGCCGATTCAATTCATGCACGACGAAATATACTAGATACGGCGATATCTTTCTTGAAAAATAGATTGATGTAACTGAGCGACATCTTGCTCTACAAGTCTGATGGTGTTGAAATATGTGTTAAGTTGCTTGGGCCTGATATACGTTCTGACTTTCTTTCGTTAATATTCGGGTAACCTGTGTATATTTCATCCACGTCTATTTAGAGCTCTGTTCCTACATGACAAAGCATTGTCTTACATAAACGTAAGGTGAAAGATGCATTTACACTTATAAAACAACATGTAACGAAGTCCTCAAGTGTATCTCAAAAGCAGTATCGTTTACAAACTGCACTTATACATGTTATACATTTCAATTGTTCTAACTACCAATGTTTAATATGTGTATCTTAGATGTGTTTAGCTTACACGAGACGTGAAATATAAACAAATATGTATAGTGCCATTTTTTGTTATTGCCAATAAGTGAATCTTTACGTCCTTTATCGTATGCTGACGAAGGTCTGGAAAATGATATCGCTATCGATAATGGTATCATGCATGGGCATCCAACATTGACAATATTGTCAACTGCTATGCATATATGAAGATGTTAAGACGCAATTATTGTCCATTACTCTGACTAGGGATGCATACTGTCACATGTATGCCATAGCACCTGCCCGTTTGTATGAATTATGCATCGTGATGTACAACATTCCGGTGTATATAGTGAAAAGGCTGTTCTAATTCTCTCATGCGTCGCTAAGTCTATCCTAACTACATATGGAGTATGCCTTGTGAGTAAGTAGGATTAACCCTTTTTCAGCGGCCATGAACGTTGCGAAAATGTATCTCATTTATATGACCAATAATCCTTATTTAACCCCAATGTGTGCCATAAGTAAGTGGTAAATGATGCCTCACAGAATTGTGTTCTGATAGGAGACCGCTGACTTGAAAGGCGACACCTACTCAACCTGATTTCTCAGTTCCATCGAGTCTTGAGGAGCATTAAATTATGGCGATAAACAGTATGTGTATAAGTCTCCAGCGCGTATTAATCATATACTCAGCTGCTTAATTATGTAAGCTATATGTCCGCGTATGTTGCCTCAACGACCTTCATGTCGCATGAATTACGTAGATGAATTCACCTTTCCAGAGTACCTACCCATCATATGACGTCATAATGAAATGCGTGATGTGTACAATGACATCATAATGCATGACGTCATGAATGACGTCGATAAGTACGTCACGAACGCATATTTGAGGACGGTCTATGCTGTGTTGTACAAATGTTTTTTTCTTTTATTATTTAATAAATATTCTGTTGAATAATTTGAAACTAATTTGACTGGGCGCTGTTGCTGCCATAGTCAAATTAGTTACAAAATATTCAACAGCTTCCCTGTATAGTTTTCAGGAAATTGATAGCTAGGGCATTTGGGGATCGATCAATCCCAACACGGCGAGGTGTGGGTGGAGCTTAGCTAGTGATGGGCGGGGCATAGCTAAAAATGGAAAGGTCCATTGTCTTTCCAGCCCAAAGAATATGGCACAACCTGGAAATACTCTTTTGAATATGTTGAACTTAATTGCGACGCCAATAGTTTCTGATGTTGTCTTCGAACACATCATACTACTTTGAACAGAAAAGAAGGAGGCAACTCTGCTTTCGACTAATGTTAGTTGAACTGCTTACTAATGTCAGTAAATCCACCTCGCGCTAGCATCTTGGAGTAGCATAGATATGATACACTCACTTTATGGTGTTCACTTGTTTCGGACAAGTGCTATTTTAACACACGTTTAATTATACTTCATCAGCTGATATTAAATGGTATGTGGTTTCTTGAACAGGTCGGACTGAATTTTGACGCTTCATTCGTTTCAGTCTGTATAGAGTTGAATCACATAATCTATGTGTACGTTTTAAGGATTGGTTCAATAAGGAACGTCCGCTAGTGGAACGTGTGCAAATAGCCCTCAAGAAATCCCTATTTTAAGACCCATTGCCTTTACTATTCGCCGCAATACATTGACGTGGCTGAGAGCTAACTGTAATGTGCAGCTTTCTGCTGGGTGACGTCATCACAACTCGGTGACAGCGGCCTTTATCATTTCCAACGCACATTTCTCCACAATGAAACTATATCGATGTAAGTCTGAAAAAGCATCTTTGCTCGAGAGTTCTCACCTCTTTTCGGACTGACAGCTGCTGTAGTTGGAGAGACCGTCAAATCACATAAGGACTAATTGGATTTGTCCCATCCCATGCACGCCTTCCGCAAAATCGCCTGAGTTGATTGCGAAATTTGCTCTCACATAGTTATCAAAAGACAGTTCGCGTTGAAAACTGAATACAATTAAGAGTAAAACCAGTTGTCAGAATTTGATTAGTTGGACTCTTGCACTGTGGAGTTTTTTGTATCACTAGCCATGTCGTGTGTTGGCAGTAAGAGTCATATTCCAATATGGCTCTAACATTGAGATATAGTTTTAATAATGGCAACACTCCTCTTAAACGTTACCCATGCACCACAGGAAAATTTTAACTCAATCAGATTTGACTGGTGATATGCGGACATAATTCCAATCAATAGCTGGCAGGTAGTGAGATTGGATCTCGATTGGTTAGATATATAACATAAATATCGTAACACGTCATATTATATTATATTATATTATATTATATTATATTATATTATATTATATTATATTATATTATATTATATTATATTTTATTATATTAGCCCAGTCTTTATTCTGAAATAACAATTTTACTATTTACTTATTCAGCAGATAAGCACTTGATATTTTCAGCAAAACTCATGCCTTCTTACGGACATATTATGGAATTGAGTGAACATTTCATCGCCAAAGAACCTCCTGCTGCAAAGCTCAGATTCATCTAAAGACAATTGATCAATGTTATGCTCTTTTGTTCCATAATACGACCTCCTCTCATAGACAAAACTGCAACACAATGCAATCTACATCCACGTATTATGTTTCTATATTTCGTTCCCGCGATACAAAGTAGTGATTTACCATTAGACATTAGAGTCAAAGGTTCAAATGACGGCTAGATGAATGTGGTTGGAGTACACAATGGATGTGCATTTTACAGAATAGGTGGGATGGGTAGATGGTAGGTATAAAAAGGATTAATTGTAGGTTGGGATACGATGGTCGGATAGGCAATTATGTGTGCGATGCAGGTCTGCAGCGTCTCATGCAGATCTAATCTCTTCTGACCGAACATATGTCCCTCACGTCACATGCCAATAGCCTCGCTAGAGTATCATGTAGAAAAGGAGAGATGAACCATAATATTTAGGAAGACATACTGTTTAGCTGGATATCCCCGTGTTATCTTCATTTATAAATAACCATTTGATTATAGTGTGACATAACAGCATATACTACTATGCCCTCGGGCCTTTCCTCTAACTCATTGAAATGGGCCTTGAGGAATTCCCTGTGTCTTAGCTGTTGAGTCATTGTACTCAATCTATGCATAACATATGGTGTATACCTTTCTAATCAATTAGTCTTCCTGGATTCCTTAACTGAGATCTGTCAGTACAATACCAGCCAGATGGCAACCCTATAAACACCATTTCAGGCAAGAAGGTAGGGTCATCTACAACCTACCTAAGCTCATTCGCGACAGTGACACACAAAGGGCATACAAAAAGGATAGATAGCGAACATCCACGAAGTCCTAACCAAAATACTGAAATGTATGAAAAAGCAGCTACCAGCACATAGGAATTCTTGGAAAAACAACTGAACTATATATACGGATGAATACTATCCGCAGAGCAGAACGTTTTATGGCTGCACATCTACCAAAGTGGCCACAGTGAAGAGCGCACGAAACTATGCAGGGAACGCAATAACATTCTGCATTAAATTAGAGAACTCTTAGAAGATTTTGCTATTCAACAAGCAGATTCACTTGCAGAGGAAATCACTGCTACGGATGACTGTCACAAAATGTTTCAGGAAGCCTGAGCGCACAGAGTTAAAGCCTACACACCACCACACTCTATACACACCTCAAAGAACACTTTGTCGGGACTGACCAGGGCAAAGCCGATGCAATTCGAGAATGGCCCAAGGAGCAGGTTACTGACCACGATCATGAGATAGTGTTATTAATTTGAGCATATGTTAGTACTGAGTTATTCTCATTAATTACACTCTCTCTCTCTCTCTCGCTCCTCTCCTCTCCTCTCCTCTCCTCTCCTCTCCTCTCTCTCTCTCTCTCCCTCTCTCTCTCTCTCGCTTTCTCCCACTTTCTCTCTCCCACTTTCTTTATCAACCTCCCTCCCTCCGGCCATTCCGCCTCTCTCTCTCTCTCTCTCTCCCTATCTCTCTCGCTCTCTCTCTCTCTCTCTCTCTCTCTCTCTCTCTCTCTCTCTCTCTCTCTCTCTCTCTCAGACTTGGCATTAATACACGATATATGCGACATTGGTGGCATCTGCATTATAGTAAAACTGATACACTATCATAACAATTTGACGGATTCTAGAAATCGATGATAAATGACTGGAATTGCATCACAGTGCAATGAAATGGAATGTGCTGCGATATGCGAACCGGATGATGGAGAGCATTGCAATATATGTCTATCTCAGAATCACCAGAATAAATAAGACAGATTGAAAACATCATACAGATAAGCACTTTTAAGGCACGCATTCTAAGGAGGTATCTATAATAACCGTTATCATGCTCTATACCGGCCACCCATCAATGTATTTGACTGTCTATCTTTATGGTAATTATTGTTGTTACATCGTACCTTCTTATGTGTAACAGTATCGTAGCCAGGAACGGCTGTGGAATAAAATTCATTCGCTACAGTTGATATGATTTGAAGATGAGTGTGCACGTTCTCATGTTCAAAACTATTCTAAATAAGACATGTTGAATCACAGTTTCTCCGTCAGTCCGTTCGTTCATCCATCCGATCGCGTGTGTGCGCGTGCGTGGTTCGTGCGTGCTGGCGTTCGTGAATGGGTGTGGGTGTATGAGTGGGCTGGAGTTTGGGTAAATGGGTGGGTATTCGAATACCGTTAGTTTACCTATACATCAAGATCTTTCATCTGGCTGGTGAGATAACATGTACATATGCGTCTTTATAGTTACGGTAATACTTTATTAATATACAACATACGACGGGACACTGTCACTGATTCGTTTGCACTGTTGGCCACAATCCACAGTTTGATATTCACATCGTGGAGTGGGACAAACTATCCAAATCTACCAGTGACCGTGCCCAACGCCAAACTCCAACTGACGCCCGTCCCATGTTCTATTACAAACATGTGACGTCAGTCCATGGTCACAAGCCATGGTGACAAACAGTTCCACCTGGTCCGTTACAACACATTCAGAATGTATAATACATATTTATAGTGTACTCCTCTGTGGGCGCATGTATATATCCATTTCTGTCCTGGAGTGTGCTATATATATATTCCGTGTCCTGGTGCGCATGTGGTATATGTCTGTTTATGAATCGTGCAGTCAGTTGTGTTTTCTTGTGTGTGTCTGTGTGCGTGTGCTGAAACTCTCCCGTTCTCTATACCATATCATCTATATCCGGAGCTGTATCTATAAAACTACTGATCCGATTTGGCTATAATTTTAACACAAAAAATGGAACTTACCGCGCAAGATAAAACGGACGGTTCTGGATCGGATCAACTTCTGGACCTATGGATATGTAGGAACCTACAGCTTTAATTTGGCTCAAATCTTAACACAAGAAAGGGTATTGCCGTCTACCAGAATTCCACAACTTTAGGGCGGTATCCGCCAAAAGCCAGCTATTCTGAAAAATCCAGAAATCCGAAAAATGTGTTCAATGTGACAAAAAATTTGGGGCCGAGATTTTGCATTCTCTTTGGTGTTGTTGTGTTTTGTTGATATGCACACTACACCGTTGGTATTATCAACTGATGACGCGGATATTGCCAACCCAAACAAGTAAACATTTGGCATCGTACAGTCAGAGCCGAATTAGCGATACATGGCTATGCGCCTATACGAAGGGTAACAATTCCAAATTCCTGCTGCAGAATGTTGTGAATATAAACATACCGTAAGCACCCGAAATTGCTAGCATAACAGATTCATAAGCATGTATTTATTTATATCGCATATATGAACATAGAACCCGACCGTCACCAATTACTGCGCATTATTTAGTTTTGGCAATAGGATAATGCAAGATAACAATCTGCATTCATAAAATTGTGACACCTTAATTGTAGATGAATCACTAGCAAGATACATACTTAGAGTGTTGAGAGAAAAGAGAGAGAGAGAGAGAGAGAGAGAGAGAGAGAGAGAAAGAGAGAGAGAGAGGATGAAAGAGTGGGCGGGGGTGGGGTGAGGGAAGGAGAGCGGTGGGAGAGAGAGAGAGAGAAAGAGAGAGATGAGAGAGTTGAATTCGGTGTGTCAAACAATAACCCCATGGGTTGAATAGTATTACCACATACATTCCATCATTTACCATCATGGAAAATATAGGCACCCATTCGCCCAACTAATTTCTGAACCATAATTTCAGAAAGTTAAACTGCCCATTGTCCAGAACAAAGACAATTCACTGTCACTTCTCTGCATGTGTACACGCATGGGAAAATGAGCAAAACCCGTTTAGACTATGTCTGTATTTCCATAAATAAATGACACAATTGAAAACTAAAAGGGTTTACTGCCCAGAAACAAGCTCAGTCAAAAATCATCGTCCTGGGGCTTTTTGAAACACCATACAACAGCATGTTATGTATGTAAATTTAGATTTAAATTTAGCTATTTAGGGATTAGCACGAATAAATGACATCTGGTAACCTTTGTGACACTGTTGAAATTGTGAAGCTGTGGTCTCACGTTCCTTAGGTTGTAATTTCAGCAATGACATACAATTCGTACTCTCGTGACGGACATGTAGATTTTCGTGACGAAGCTAAGCAGTGACCTAATTGATTATGACATCATATACTTGAGTGACCAATCAAATATCTCCAGTATGGCACAAATTTAAAAGCTTATACTAGAGAACGAGCTACATGGGTGCACACCTACTTTTCACGCCTACTGGTTAGTTTCTAAATTCACATTTTATAGAAGTTGCACTAGCCACCCTGTCTGTACACAATTTGATCGCTTCACTCAATACGTATTGCCAAGTTCCAAATTGATTAAGCATGTTATTATTTGTAGCTAAGAACCGCAATCTATAACTTCTCCTTTAGCAGACATATCTGGGCGTCATTTGGAGCCAAGCATCATCATTGCAAATATCGAAAAACATTACATCAACATAAGGAGTTTTATGAAGACTTGAATGCGTGTATCACTGCTTCCCATTGACCACGGGCTGTATCGCTGACAGTATATAAATTAATCCAAATGTACATGATCGCGCGAATTAATGTGCCTATTGGGTTTGGTAGATTTAAGATAGCAGGTAGTATGTGTTACTTGTAGCGTAGATACGCGTGTTGGAAATATGACTTCTTTGTATTTGTGACATTGTTTTCAATAATAACAAGGACCAACCATTGTCCAAAAGTGTGTTTCGATACCCTCCATGTGGCGCAGAAAAGCGAGACAGGAAAGCATTGACATATATAAAAACTGTTGGTATCGACGCGGTGGACGTCCACACATTGATGAATAGAATGAAAGTATGGAGGTAACACACCCAGTTTGCACCTTCGATTCCGTTCAACGACGATGACGACGGCGACGACGACGACGACGACGACGACGACGACGACGACGACGACGACGACGACGGATGCGTCCGCGACGATGACGACAACGACGACCAACGACGACGACGACGACGACGACGACGACGACGACGACGACGACGACGACGACGACGACCAACGACGACAACAACATCAATGGCAATGCTAACTGTATATTATGTATTACATTAAGATGCGCAGTTCATATTGCCCAGATTGCTGTAAACGGGTTTTTTCCAGAATTGTGTCTCAGCAAAGAAAATAAATGTTTCAATGGCATAGAGTGTCGCTATCCATCAACTGCAATACTATATTAGCTACATATATTCGTATACAATAAAGATAAGATGTATTGATGGTGGACACTAAGCGGCTGCAAAATATAATGTATGAATTTTGCAGATCGCAGCTTCTCCATTGGGATACGAATTCTCCTCTAATATCGGTCATTGTATTTATTGACCAGGGCTGGTGAAGAATATCCCCCAATGGACATGGCATTGTGACAATTAGCAACAAAGGGAAGGGGAAAGGGAGGACTGGACACAGGGGCATGGCGTCTCTAGCTATAGCCTGGAGAGACATCAATTGCAAAAATTCGGTTACGCCCTGTCCCATAGGTCATATTAATACTGGTTAATATTTAATAACGCAGAAGGATAATACTATTAACAACTGTTCGCTAAGCGAGAGAGAGAGACAGGGAGAGAGAGAGAGAGAGAGAGAGAGAGGGGGGGGGAGAGAGGGAGAGAGAGAAGGGGGGGGAGAGATCATGCCAATCTATCGAATGCCACTTTAGTATTTAATAAACAGCAGGAACATGGTGGCATCGTGCAATCAGAATCATGGCAGCAGAGCAGCCAGGCAAAACATAGCAAAATTATGATATATTTGACAGCAGGCTAAACACGATTAAAGTAGCAAACATGGCAATGAGAAAAAACACCCAGATTCATCAACATAGCAAGATGGTCATGAAGGGCAGCAAGAAGATAATCAGTACCGTGACATTAACAACATGTTTTACATATTACGGTATGTATATCGTCATTCTTGAAAACTGGTTTATTGCCACGCATCATCAGTATTGAGAGGCTTCATCCGATACTATGAGAAACGCAATATGTAACTTACGGCAAACGTCGATAATAAACGACACATGTGAACCTAATCACACAATATCAAATCGTGATTTATCTACCACTTGAAGATTGACACATGATGGACGTCATATGATTGGATGATTGTATTTTTTTTGTAATTCGATGTGCACATTCTTTTAACATATGTTAAAAGATTTTGCAATTTTTCGGGTACTATTTGGTGATGAAGATTATATGGCTTTATTGAGTGCCTGTCTGCGTACATTCATATGTGCACGCGCGCATAAACGCATGCATGGACTGCATCAAGAGGAGAGACGAGGTCGGGGGCAGCATAGTGAGCTTAACGGACACATAGTGTCAGAGGCATGGCCCTAAGCTAATATTTCCGCTAGTATAGATATACGCAACACACAACGAGCAACACATGAGAGAAATGGAGAAAGAGAGAGAGAGAGAGAGCAGATTCTCTTTGCTGTTCCTCACTCTTCTTCTATGAAAGGTTTTTTCCAAATTCATTGGTAAATTATTATCAATGACATTAATTCTCTAATGACATATGCGAGACCTCCCCCCCCCATGCACCCCCTTCTTGGAAGAGTAGATCAAACGAATATGCCAACAAAATACGGTTAGCAACAGTTGGTCTCGATATCAAAATTAGCTGCGCTATTCAGATGACAATATCCACATCAATATTGCACACAGCCAAATAGTTGGGCTATGTCAGATTGTTCCCCGGATTAGTTCACAAATGAATAGATTGAGGAGTTAAGGTAATCAATAAGGATATAACGGTTACAATTGGTACTACATTACCATTCCACACAACCGCATTCGTATCTCCAGTTAGAGTACTCGTCGAATACCATGCAGTTCCCACTTACAACCATGATATGTTTAGCCTATATTCAAACCGCAAATATGGATTGCTCGACGATGAGAATTAAACATAAATATAATGATCATCCGTTGAATAGAATGTGTTATTAGCAGAGAATTCCCCTAGAATGGCGGAGAGCAATATCCATACCAGTACACATCACTGATATAGCTATTAACGTTATTTAAAGTCAGGACGCCGCGAATATCTCCATTATTTCTGAGTTTGCCATGCACGAATATATGTGCCACATGTGGATTTGTCCTCGGTTTTCCTTCAGCTGCTTCATAATGATTTGATCGATGATGATGATGATGATGTTGGTGTTGGTGTTGGTGTTAGTGTTGGTGTTGGTGTTGGTGTTGGTGTTGGTGTTGGTGATTGCGGTGGTGGTGGTGGTGGTGGTGGTGGTGGTGCTGCTGCTGCTGCTGCTGCTGCTGCTGTCTTTGCCGCTGCTGCTGGTGGTGTAAAAGTGTATGTGGTGGTGCTGGAGGTGTGGTGGCGGTGATGGTGGTGGTGGTGGTGGTGGTGGTGGTGGTGGTGTTGGTGATGGCGGTGGTGGTGGTGGTGGTGGTGGTGCTGCTGCTGCTGCTGCTGTCTTTGCTGCTGCTGCTGCTGGTGTAAAAGTGTATGTCGTGGTGCTGGAGGTGTGGTGGCGGTGATGGTGGTGGTGGTGGTGGTGGTGGTGGTGGTGGTGGTGGTGGTGGTGGTGGTGGTGGTGGTGGTGGCGGTATTGTTGGTGGTGGCGGGGGGGGATTGGTGGTGCTGCTGGTGGTTGTGCTGGTGGTGGTTGTGGAGGTGGTGGTGGTGGTGGTACTGCTGCTGCTGGTTGTGGTGGTGTAATGCTGCATGTGGTGGTGCTGGAGGTGTGATGGTGGTGGTGGTGGTTGTGGTTACAGTGGTTGTGGTGTTTATATGATTAAACGCACTGGCTCAGGATCTCCCAAGGTTGGGAGATATTTTGTATTTATTTTATTGTCTGAGATTTGTTATGTTTGTTTGATAGAGGCGGTATGGCCTATAAAATATGAATAATATATATCATTCATTCTGAAGGTTTTTGAAGAGTTAATTTCGATTTAACCAAGATGTCACGTAGATTGGAGTTTTTCTTAAAGGCTATCACTGGACGCAAATTGAGAGGTTTTTTCATTTTATCCTGCAATTTATGATATTCATCTTTCAAAATTTCAGAAATTTCAACATTTTTTCGATTGTATGTTAAACTGAATGGAATAATTTCACGTTGATCAGCAAGACCAGGGTCCACGTTTATGCCACTCGGCCATTTTGTTTTCAGTTGCTTAATCCAAAATGATTCTCGAAGTTTTCTTTATTTATCAGTATCTTCGGCCGTAGCAGAAAGAGGCAGTTGCTCAATAAGCATAATTTCAAAGTGTCTATCGACAGAATGACCAGGAAGATTGAAATGTTGAGCTACGTTGGTGTCCTCGTCGTGTCTAATATCGCAAAGGTGTCTAGTTGCTCGCCATCTGAAAGGGCATTTTGTTTCACCGACATACTGCTTTTGGCATAATTTGCAAGATATTAAATAGATAACATTTTTAGAATCGCAATCTAAATTAGACTGAAGTTGGAATTTGCTTTTGTTCTGATAACTGACAAATGTTGTCTGATTAGGTAAATAGAGGTCTAATTCACACCTCTTCTTTCCACATTTCTGAGATTGTCCTACGCCTATAATCGGACGATTGTGATGAATTTTGGTAGGCTTTTTATCGGCAGCCTTATCAGTAATAGTTTCCAAATCATGTAAAGTTTCGGATTTTATTTTGCGCAAAAATCGTGTTGAATATCCCCTCGGTTTGAGGGCTTCAAATAAGGTGGAACACGCAGATTCAAAATTCTTTCTATCACTAGAATTTCGGTGAAATCGGATAATCTGTGATTTGATAATACCTTTAAAAGTATGAGGTGGATGGAAAGATTTCTTATGCAGTAGTTGATGGGAATCGGTGGGCTTAAAGAATACTTTGTAATCAAGAAGCCCACTCGTGTTATAATTTACACCTTTGTAGAGAGTAACGTCCAAAAAGTCTACGGACGACTGGTCGATGTTGGCTTTAAGTTTGATGTTAGGATCGTGATTGTTCAAAATAGTGAAAAATTCATCAAACTCTTCCCTCGAGTGCTTGGATGTGTCATGCTACAAGTGGGTAGAATTGTTTGGATGACGTTTATCCCAAAAGTTCTCATGGCAACTATTTCATGCCTCGTCTATTGCCTGTTTAGATTGTGCTGGTGTGAGCCTTGTTATTACAAGTCATACTTCACTCACGTATACATCGTTCCTTGAGAAGGTGGAATCGGTTGATTCAATGGTGCACTGTCATAACGGTATATGAATAAAGCAGACTCTGCAAAACCAATCCTGAGCCATATACTGCAAAGAGAAGCAAATAGCAGATTGAACCCTACATATCAAACACATGCATTTGAAAATTAGCATTGTCCCTTAACTAAGCTTAAATAGTTATGGAAGACTTAGATAATCGATGCGCACAATTTGTATGAGGTTTTAGACCTGCAGGATTGGTCTCATATTTTAAAACGCTATCTTTTCGAACATGGTTCCTAACAAATTAGGTAATGTCTATTGTCCAGGCAAATTGTTTGTTAGCTAGTACACTCAAAACTACACTAAACATGGCTAAATTATACTCGAGTCCATACAACAAGCCGATTGGCAAGTGAAATATATATATATTCTATATATTCTGTTTCTATAGAAATGGATCAAGAACGCTAATTTATTTCAGACATCTGACCCATACGAGGAAACGTTTAGCACACAAGCAAGCTGATAATCCATTGCATCATATGAGCTAAAACCGTACATATCATTTTATCTAGTGTAATGAAGTCGTCTGATAGCAACGTAGTTTTGATACAATGTATTACAAAGTGAAGACCATCGCGTGATTTGGTGACCTACTGACCAGCCACGTTTCAATGTAACATTCAATGGATCTATCAAAAATAATTATAAAATTATAGGATGGTGTGTTTTTTATTATATTTTGTTGCGCATGTGTAGGAATTCTCTGTAATGTCGTGCTACAAGGATAGAAAGCCAATGCAACATGACACGAAAATCGCCGTGAAAATCTAAAGAATCGGCATATGCGATAGATATACTCTCAAACACGTTTCCATTCAAATGTATCTCACTCGTTTAGTAAGACCTCATTCGGAACTCGTTCCAAATGAGATCTCAATAAACACGCATAATACATTTTATATGAAATGCCAACGAATTTAGCATTCTCTATATCTCTCATGCAGAGTGAGTCTCCCCTAAACGATATGTGGTCCTTCCAATAATGGTCAGTGAATCAATCGACGGTGTCACCTAGGAAACATAGCAGCCTATTGAAAGCCCCAAGTGATCGGGCCCACGCCCGCCATAGAAAATTACACACACTATTGATTAGCTGTAAGTAATATCAATACGGGGTTATTTAGTTAACGTTTGCCAATTAATTATAATTCAAAGCGTTTTAAACAATCAGAGGCATGGTTGACACCAGCTAATTAACTTGCCGTTTGTTTACTCAGTATCGATGAAAAATATATAAGCATACAATAACACTCATCCGTGCTGGCTACATATTATGATCACACGTTATCTGAAAAACTATAATCATTCAAATTACATTATGTCTGGGATTTGATTTGTCGCTCAAGTAATTGTCTTCATAATCAAAATACGCCACTTGTTAACTGACTTTACAATTAAATGATGTAGGCAGATGCCCAAGAGTTAGGTGTTGACACAGCAGCCTGTATGCGTGCGTGCGCGCGAAAGAGCGAGTGAGCGAGCAGCAGTCTGTCTTTTGTAAATGTACAACTCATAATCATTGAATTGAAGATGTTGATACTAATTTGACTATCATATTAGTGTCAAACTATTAAACACCTTACCTGCAATAACATTGAAATTGAGATTCTGGAAATTCAGTGTTAAAAGTATTAAATTCGATTCAAATAAACGTAAAAAGGTGTCGTATGTAGATAGAAATGGGCCGGACAAAGCTATAAACGGATCCCGCTTTCAGGTTGTAGTCTTATCCTATTGATATTGTAGTTAAGTTTATCGTGCCGCGACGTGTTTTACTATATTACTTTTGCTAGTGTAAAAGGTAATGCTCTCGTGTCCTTGTTATTTTTGCAGTCGTTTTCTGACAGGCGCGTAGACTGGCGTTACAGCTAATACGATAGAACGCTTTAAGGATCCACTTTTGCACCTCATTGCAAAAACTGACACCATGCGTCGGTGCGAATAAGAATCAAAGGAGAAATGGTACAGCGACTGTATCAGGAGAGGCTGTCAGAAAGATGATTGTACGAGAATCGAAGTTCTGATTTATTGATCGAGCGAGCAGCCATTGCACAGCCTGTATTATGGCAAGGCCACCGTGATAGCTACAACTTCCCCGTAATTGGGCTGCTGCACGCCCACCTCCATGGCAAACTTAGGAAACCATGTTTTAAGTTTATCAATAAAGAATAATTTAATTCAAATACAGTCAAGCAAATGGCGTGCATGCCACTACGGACATGAGATTGGTTTCAATCAATCTTTAACATGGTTGTAGTGTACAAAGAGCGAACTCCAGTGAACGCGGCTTGTATCTAAAAACTGTTGATCTGATTTGGCTTGAATTTTCCCTCAATGAAGGAACGTGCCGGGTAAAAGTATTTCCAGGCGTTGACCCTAATCCGGCTAAAAGAGCACATATCCATGCAGATCGAATCAAATTCTAGAGCTGTCGATATCTCGGAAGCTAGGTCCCTACTGGTCCGATTTGGTTCAAATTGTAATACATGACAGGTGGTGATTCGAAAAGAAATCCGGAAAATCCGAAAAAAATTGGCATATCCGAAAGAATTACGGGGCCCGCAGTTACTGAGATTGTATTGACCTTTTCCTTTATTTCTGTGGTGATTATTTTCATCGCGCATTGTCGTCGGTCAAATCTGCTGCGAACGTAATCTATACCAGGCCCATTAAATTTAACCTTTGGTCGTAGACTTAATCGTGGTTATTTGATCTTCTCAAAATAGTATAAATAGTCCGTTGCTTTCTGTTTCAATCTTATTAAATACCAATTGAATCCATTATTTGTTGGCCAAGATTGATGCGCTAATCTATCTGGTCTAATCTATCAATACTTAAGTGATTCCTGAGTCTGTGATTTAGCTGTTGGCCAGTTCTGTGAAGTCATGGATTAATATAACCTTTATATCTCCTAGTCAAGTGTCTGTTAAGAACTGATTTTGCATGTGGAGTGCAATGTGAACTTATGTGAATTTCTAATATTTTACACAACGCTTATCCATATTGCAATAGTAATCAGCTGATATTGCTTGACCAATTGTTTAGTTCAAACATTGAAGGCTGATAAATGGTGGGATGCGATCTGCCACTCAATTACCTGATGTCATAATCAATTATGCCGACGCCACCTGTTAGCTGACTTCACAACCATAATGGCAGACTCCGTCACGAAAATCAAAAAACTCCGACACGAAGTGTAAGGCTTGTGTGCCATTGATTAAATTACAACATACAATTTAATTATACATGGCTATGGCAGCAACACCTCACAGTCAAATCAGTTTCAAAGTATTCAACAACGTACCTGTATAATTACCTTAAAATTTAGAGTTCAGGTATTTCAACCCCCGTAAAATGTGGGCTGCGCTTATCTAGAAATGGACAGGCTAAAATCAACCCCTCTAATGTGCGCTCCCTTAATTATATTTCGATCAACTTCTTAACGCCGATAAGTTAAATGGATAACATGTTAGATTGCCCTTTACCTTTGCTGTGTCGTGGGGAAAGCGACGGCCTGTATAGGGATAGGTCCATCCGATTTTCATCTTTGTTAGGTTGCCCCCTTCTACCGGTTTGAGTTTGGAAAAGTAATGGTGTGCAACGATAGATATGCATTCTTAGAAGTTGTTTACAAGCTTGTCATTTTGTTACCGTTTACATTGATTTCATGTCTCAATGGCTCGAGATTGCCAATTGTATGTGCATATGTTAGTCGGCATATATAATAGCTGTTGTTGTGTTAGTCTTTAGACCGGTAGGCTACAGGTGCAGTTTGAATTCTTGGTTTTTGCTCACGAATGTCACACCATAAATTTTAGTACATCGTGTCATTCTCTAGTAATTCTGAGACACAAGTGAACTGCAAGACCATCGCGTTTAGTGCCAGTCCGATATCCCTGTCAGTTTAATTTCCAGAAAACTATACAAATAAGCTAATCGATATTTTGAAACTTATTTGACTGGGTGCTGTTGCTGTTTAGTCCCAATAGGCCGAACTAATCCTGAGATTTAAGCCGCTATGTTTAGCGAAAGCATCGGCGTCACCAGAAGGAGTTGCGTTTTTTACCAAGGGTATATACCAAGGTCACAATGCCCTTGTCCTATGACCTCTAAATAGGTGTGCTCAACCCGCTTAATATAGAGAAGCATGTGTCCAATTCAGTCCGAGTAGGGCGTGCCAATCCTGAGATATAAAGCAATATGTTGAGCGAAGCCAAAAAGTTAACCGAAAAAATTGTTCTACGCCAAGTTCATAGTGACCGTGACCTTAGACCTCAATATTATTTTGCCCCATCTCCTTGATATTTTGAAGCAGGTGTCCAGGTTTAGTCTCTAGAGGGTAAACTAATCCTGAGGTCGGTGTAGTTCGGATCGACCGGTTGGGTACGCGCCGCCCATCCTGGATTCGTTCCATAAACGCACCCCCAGCCCACCACCTTGGTAGAGCCATAAGCAAGTATGGGCCTATGAGAGAAGTTCGTTAAGACGCGTAGCGCGCATGCGCGCGCTAACTGCTGCATTGACAGAGAGCGTACAGCACGTCCAAGAGCAGGTACATTGTAATTCTTTATACTTGCTCGTTTCCGCTGTAACTGGTAGACCAGAATTCGACGGGCTTTTCAAATCCGTTAACTGGTTTGAAACCGGTTAGAAATGGCTGAGTTATCGCCGTTTTCCTCCTTCTAATTATTCTCCATATATCTCCATAGCATCGTAATCGCGTATATATATACAGCTAAACAATCAGTGACTTGTGTATCACGTGACTCACTACGTCATCTTCACATCTATATCTATCAAGATATTTAGATAATTGTGTACACGTCACAGGATTACAGCACGTTGATTGGCTGGTTCATTAAATTATGATTGGTTGAGGCAGCCAGTTACGACGTCACCATGAGTATAAAAGGGGATGATTTATGAGGATCGAGAGCGTCGTCGGCCGGTGGCCGACCAGTCAGGAGCTTTCCAAACATGAAAACCTGACTGAACAACTGGAGTGGCGAAGAATGAATCCAACATCATCTCGAAACAACTTCAACTACCAGCACCGCTCGGACCGCAGGGAAAATCGGGCCACTGTACCGTGGACGACCTCTTCATAGTGTTACATTGCTCCAGTTTTAATTACCAACTGTATAGGAACTAATATTACGGTGGGCCCTTACGGTCCAGATATGTAATTCCGCATAACGTAGGGCCAGCAATACTCCTCGGTGGATAACTCACCGGATCTGCCCGCCACGCTGAAAAGTAGACCTTCAACCGCCGTACTGCATGTCGTCTGTGATGATTTACCGTTTTGACCGCAGCCAAGTAAATTTTGCTCAGTGTGCCTTAAGAGCTAATTGACACACCGGGCGCCGCTAAGCTTAAATTGTACGCTTAATTACAACTGTATCAATAACCCTCCCTGTCACTGGGTTATTTTAACTATACCACTTACCGTTATTATTCACGGACACGTTAGTCATACTGCATCGTGTAGAACTTACTGGATAATCAGTAGACTTTTCTTATATTGTGTTTCACTGTTCTGAGTTTGTACCGCTTCCGTCCTGGACCAGCATTACAGAGACTGCATCCTGCGGAACATCTACACGTGGGAACTGATCCAGTCCACAGAGAATGTGTCAGCTCACGTCACGAGCATAGTGACGTATCAATTTCAGTAACATGGTAGCCACAATTAAAAACGGCTACTGAGTATTCAAGTAACTATACATGATATATTTAATTACACCATCATTAATTACTTCTTAAAGACATTCATATAATTATACCTTAATTACCGTATTTTCTACTGTAAACGGTACCGATGAGTAACAGATACCGTCCCGGTCTCCGGACGCCTAGTTATAATTTCTTTATTACTGTCCATATTATCTTTGTTTCACTGTAAGTTGTTTCTGTAGTTCGGATCGACCAGTCGGATACCGGCCGTACCAGCTAAGCTGGGCACGCGCCGCCCGTCCTGGATTAGTTTCCTGAACACGCCCCCCTGCACGGAATGTCCGGATTCTTATCCAGTTCGGAGATCTTGCTACGTAACATGTATGAGCGCTGTGTTCAGTATTGATGTCTTAAGGCATCTGTTCTCAGTGACAGCCGTGTCTAATAGCTAGGTAGATACCAGCCAGTTGCGGCCAAAAATAATTCTTGTTTTGAAAACGACTAACAGCTAATTAAGCAAAGCAGAAGGCCCGCATAAATAAAGCGGCAACTACTAATTCAGCATACCAAGAATCACATAAGACGGTGACGAGGAAATCCATCGGGAATCACCCGTCCCATCTTCACGTAAAACAGTACGCACCCCTATAGTCATAATCTCACTAGGTATGGTCTTTTCTTTCCAAAAGCATTTTTGGTTGAAATATTAGAGTGGGCCCGTTTTTTGCCTACTATTCTTCTCCCGCTTTAAGCAGTGGCGATACCTTCCCGAGATGGAGGCCCGCACGAGGGACTTGCCTCTTGCAAGGATTCAGCGACGACGGTCCATGCCAGGATAATGCTCCTCACCCAAACTAGCACTAGGAGTAGTGCCCGCGTGAGGCACATAACTTTTCGTCCGAGATAACCTTCTTCCTTTTCAGCTTAGAATTATAATAACTTACCTTAACTGTATCTTAGGACTTAAGTTAATTAGTTAAGTCTCGTGAACGGGAACCTCCCTTGCGGGGATACCTCTGCAGACCTACGAGTATGTGTGGTACCTCGGGTAGCCCCATGTTTAAAAGTTCATCTACCTGTCTCTATGTCTTGTATTTTCGTATGTTCTTACTGTAGTATTATCTAGCATATTTATAATTGTTTAGGTAAACTCATTGTATAGTCTTATATTTTTAGGGCACCAAATCAATTCAGATCACGAAATTGCTATGGACAGGCATACTGGTGACACAAATTCTTGGGATGAGACAGTTGTGTTTAATGTTCGCGACGATGGTCGCACGGCCCCACCGGAACGATTGAGTTCCACCGGCCTTAGGAGCCGGTTTTTGTTTCCCGCAAGGCAGTCTCGTACAAGGTGCGTCACCCTGAGACCGGATGCTAACCAGTATCATCACTCGTCTTGCACTTGCGGCGCGACGAGTCGACATGATACACCGGAATGGCCCGACACTACCCGGCGAGCTACATTTCACTAACCGCACTGTAATAGGTCTATCAACCTGTATTATTATTTTTCTAATCAATTTATGTACTATTACCGTTCTGTACTAGGTTGGTTTAGAATGTGGCAAGTAGCCATCAGTTGATATGTTTTGTTTATTTGTAGAAAACCTAGGACCGCAGTGCACTTAGGAGATACTATACAGCAACAGTATATAGGCATCACGTTTTCCCGCCACCAACAATAAATCAGTACGGTCGCTGTCCGTGCTATAACTCTGTTTAGCCCGGCATTTTACCAACTAAACCTGACTATTCAGCTCGATAGGATAGGTTTAATGTGATTTTTCGTCTCAGAACTGGACATAACAGACTAAACCAACACATGTACAGGCGGTTCCACTTTACGACATCGCCCGCTTGTCCTTGTGGAGAAGCAGAACAGACCACAGAGCACATACTTCAATGTTGCAGTACGTATCAGCTGCTGAGAGAAGAGATCTGGCCTTTGTCAACCTCTTTTCTTGAAAAGCTATATGGGCCTGTGGAAGAACTGCAGAAAACCACAGATTTCATCTTGAGAACGGCTCTCCAAGTGTGATACCAGCGATCGAAAAGAAGAAGAAGATGTGATTAGAGACAATTTCATTTTTAGGAGACACATAGTGTACGCCTCTTCTCCGGCCGTTGCAGTATTCTAGCCCCACACCACGGCAAGTTTGTGTAAAAATTGGCCAATTTACCTATAGGGCCTCATATTTATAAAGTTATTGTCTCTCTTCATGTTCCACTAAGCCTTATGGCTTCTTAATTGTTTGGATATCCCTATCCGCACCGTGGGCTGATCCGACTCTGAGAAACTATAGGAGATTTCCGAGCTGTGATGGCCAAGGTACGGTGTCACATACACCGCCCCTGTATCTTAGGACACTTGTTAGTTAGTTACCCTTGCCAATGTAGGTAGTACTGCGAACACATTGTTATTATTATTTTTATTATTATTTTTATTATTATTATTATTATTATTATTATTTCTCTTTATCTCTAGGATCTGTATCTCTATCTTTAGGATATCCCGCACCGCAGTGCATATCTAGGTAACTTGGGTATATAAACCTAATCTGAGGTCAATAACTTAGCCCCATAGGATTGGTGACAGACGAGATATGTATCTCCACCGAATTATGTACAAATGTCTGGGCAAGATGATGGAGTCTGCCACACCCTTGCGGGAAGGGCATTTACTGTGGATATCCGTCTCTCTAATCCCCACTGCAATGACAGCCAGTTGGAATAAATGTGCTTGTGTAAAAAGATAGCCATCGTCCTGTGATCTTTTATGTGGTCACGGAGCAAGATGTCTGGACTCTCCTCAGACTCGAATCTCTTGCAAAGTGACATGTACACATACTGTCTTGAGCACTGATGCCGTGAGGTATCTGCTCTTGCTGACAGACATATCTAAACCTAGGTAGGGTACCCGCCATTTGCGACCTAAACTTGTTCTTGTCCTTTTAAAAACCTAAATGGTAGGTTAGGCATAGAAGAAGGCCCGCAGAAATAAAAAGCGGCACCTACTAATTCAGTATTCTTGGAATTACATAAGACGGTGACTTGGGAATCCTACGGGAATCGCTTGTCTCGTCTTCACATAACACAACACACAACCCTTTTAGTTATATAGTTTCACTAGGATGGTCTTTTCTTGCACCACCTTTGTTGAACACAGGATGGCCGCTTTTGTAGGCATCTCAGTCCCTCCGCTTTTGCGATGGCAGAATTTTCCTCCGACGGAGACCCGTGCGAGGCACCTGCCTCCATTGTTGAGGTTAACACTAGTAACGCTGTCTGCTTACTGTAAAGTTAATGTGTCTAAGTTTGTGTAAATAGAGACGAACCGACGCACAAAATGTGGACGGACGTATAGGCATCCATTATGTTAATGATATTCCTCTGGGCATACTTGTTTATTGCGTATCATCACATTTATCTATAAGTCATCTTGAATTAGAATCGATAGATAATATTGACCTCAGTTTAGTTGCTGTTATGATTTGATTTCAAATTGGCTGCTATGGATTAAACAGTGTTAACAAATCTACGCACGCACATACTCTGGTTGTTTGGCATCGCCGATTCATCTCTGTGTATTAAAGCCTAGTTGTGCAATGCGATTTCGTTACCAAGATAACAAGAAATTGGTGCTAAATGTTGATATATTTTGGGAAAGATTTTCAGCATAATATCTTGTAAGACGGTGATCTAAGACGTTATATTAGGCAACATATATGCTACCCATCTTGGGACATGCAATGTGGTTAATTAAACTTGTTCTGCACAGCGTCAGATACAGTCGCATGATTTTGACTCACACGCCCATATCGTTTCCTTGGAAAACCTGGAACTGGGCATGACACATGCCAGATTAAGGGTCTACTCTGTGATGGTGGTTGATGTGTGAAGACCATTATCTTTTATCTTCCGACTTTGACCCCGAGCATCGAGGCAAGACCCATCTTAGTAAGTCGGTATCAGAGTAATATTTACTAAATTAAACTAACCGATAGAGAAGGAGATCATTGCATCAACATTCATCAGCGTGCTTTTCCTTTGATCTCCACCGCCTTTTGAAAAGGTCTGAAAATCCGTCTCCCTATCTCCGCCATTCTGCTTGAATGTTAGATGTACAGGATGTCAATAAGCCAATCCCCTTTATTAAATCACGTGATCTTATCGTGTTCTTGCTCCTTTAAAGATTTGGAATGCTTTTACATGAAATTTCTTCCAAAGGTGCACGCTATTCTGCTTTAATGAGGCATATACGTTCAAAGCACATATACCAATAGGTATATTAAATTTACTTCAATCAGGTTAAAATAACAAATAGTGTGGGTTGTTGTGTTGGGAAGTTTTATCCATATGAATATGTTGACAATATCTGGCAGATTTGAATCAAACATAATATATACGCTGTTATCTTTTTGTGATCTTCTAGTCCAGGAGCTAAAGCTAGGTCAGAATCGTGACGTAGCACACCCAGTATTCGGAAGGTCTGACACTTGTTGTGGCTTGGGTGACATGTCCCACACATTTTAAGCCCTGTTGTACAAACAAATTGTGGTAGCACTAATTAGTTATCCTGATTTCTTTGCATAGGGGGTCTAGGCTTTGGCTGTATCCACAGTGCACAACGATATAAGCATGATCGTGTCATAACTCAAAGTAATATCGTATTAGATTCACCATATATGATATTTAGACGGATATCGACCTAACATATATCCAACATACATTTTGCATGCAAGAAAATTTCAAAGAGGTGTGTATGTACGTGAATAAATTGCAACAGCTGTTCAAATCCTTTAAAGTTGAGTCAAGGTCGAAATCACACCTGTTCGCATTTTGGAACTCATATATTCATATGGTAGAGCTGCTGCTTGGATTCATAAGAGCTGAGAGAACTGGAGATTGGCAGGCACACATATCTGCTACTACTGCTATGGCGCCATATTTCTACAGCATGGACAGAACCAATTATGCATCTTGGCTGCCAATATATCTTGCGGACATGAAGATGCTTCCAAGTACACATCCCCATGTACATGAACAATTCTTGAATGGAAATCATTCCGTAAGTCGCTCACACCATCCATTCAATCAAGTGTGGACAGATATGGCCTTAGAGCAATCGATTAATTTGGATTCCAAAAAGCGAGGTGGTATTATTGGAATAACACAAAAGCCAGGAGCTCTGGAGAGGTGGTGTTTAACTAGCCACGAGAGGGCAGCCATAACAAGGTCACAAAGCAAATGTGTGGGTTACAAGATAGTCACATGTTTGGAGTACATAAGGAAATGGGGACTAATCGAATGAATAGGGATGAAACCGATGTGCAGAAGCTACTTTCGATGTTCTCATCAGATATAATGACCAATCCCTTTAATATTGCGGAAAACGACGACAGCGAGTGTCTTCCGCTTGTAAACATTGCAACTGGCGTGGTATTGCCTAGTGAAATCGCCAAGAGACTTGTTTCCGCCTGTGACATTGGTAAGGAGATTATGTAAAATTTTGTTCAGGAGCGGCTGGACACTAACACGAGAAGCTTTTGGGACACGTTGCCACACTTAAAACTTAAAACATTTGCCAGCCTAGCACAGAAGAAAAAACTCAAAACAAATGCTGAAAAAATTCACAATGTGAGATCTGACCGCGAACTATTTGGTCGATTAATTATTGCCGCAAGGTCCAGAGATGTTGATTTAAAACTAGGGATGACGTATGAACTGTCTGCTGTTCCACTATCATTGTCACATACGGATGGGCCTCTAAGAAAGAATGTGAAAAGTGTTTTGTTAAGTGAACTAGAAAAGGAAGTAAATGGTGATGGACGGCTTCCACGTGTTGACAAGACAGGCGCAACAGCTTATGTAGTAGATGGCATGGCAATTGTGCAAATGGTTAAAACTGGAGGTACGTCTACATTTGGAGAATTGGTTGATAAATACTGGCACATCTTTACAGTTCCACTGAATCAAGAAGACTGCAACAGAGTAGATATAGTTTTTGACAGATATGATAGACGGGAATCTCTCAAAGCGGAAGAGCGGCTAAAACGTGGGTCATCAACAGCATTGGAAGTAAAGATTGCTGGAGAAAATACTCCCGTTCCAAAGCAATGGGCCAAGTACATCAGCAATCCAAGCAACAAAAGTAACCTGGTTGCATTTCTCAGCAAGCGGTGGCGTGATACTGGTCTAAATATGCTATCTGCCGACAATTGCGCCATTCTTGCTGGTGGCTTTAACGATGGAATGGATGTTGTTGTCCTTTCAGCGAACAATTCGTCGTATTTGGAAGAACTTCGATCAGATCACGAGGAAGCAGATACGCGTATGATGTTGCACGCGCTACACGCTTCAAAAGATCACATGCGTGTTGTTATACAGTCTCCTGATACAGACGTGGCAGTACTTAGTATATATACGTATCGTTCGCTTCACTGTTCTGAACTATGGTTCCGTACGGGCACAAAGGACAAATTGCGATACATACCAATACATACAGTTGCTCAAGTACTGGGCCCAGCTGTTTGTCTTTGCCTGGGTTTCATTCTCTTACAGGTTGTGATAGCACTAGTGCTTTATTTGGAGTCGCTAAGAGAAAAGCATTCAATCTCTTAAAGTCATCTGAATGTCATCAGCTTAGCTTAGCCCAACTCGGCGAACATGTTGACTTATCACCGAATACTGCAATTCTATGTGAGAAATGTGTCTGTGAGTTGTACACCACCAGGGATGTGGGAAAGACAGCGGATGAAACCGGTTGTTGGCTCTTTTGTCAAAAGAGACAAAGAAATTAAAATCTTCCACCTACATCGAATCGTCTAAAGCATCACACCGAAAGGGCCAATTTTCAAGCTCTTGTTTGGAGACGTTCATTGCAAGTTGTTCAGAATCTTCCATCTCCAAATGGACATGGCTGGAGTATAGTGGATGGTGTACTCAAGCCTGTTCTAATGTCAACATTTGGATTAATTGAACTCACATCATGTAGATGTCAAAAGTCTGCCTGCAAAAGAACAGATCTCTGTCAATGCAAGGCTAACAATCTACTCTGCACTGAAGCATGCCTTTGTATGGGAGGTGAAATGTGTGACAATGTTCAGCATACAATTGTCGAAGATGACTCTGACACGGATGAGTAACATTCTCTCATTTGCTCACGTGATAAATATGTCCTGCCAGCTTGTGTAGACATGCACTGCATGTCAGTTAAAAGTTTAATTATGAAAAATGTAGAAAACATGGGCATTGTTGTAGCTAAGGTATTGCTAGTCACAAGAAGACCTACGTGCCCCAACATGTACAAAGCAACATACGGGTGTCTTAAACGAGGTTGATTATGTATAAATCTGCGATATACGATCACTCCTTTCCATTTTGGTTAAGATTGTATTGATATAACATGCGCTTAAGTTTGTGAAAAATTTACCATTGTGAAAATTGTTTGAGAGCTACATTCAACACCTATTGTAAATGGGCTTCTCACGGGTTAGTGATACCACAATTTTCTTGTACAACACGGCTCAGAATTTACCCAAGACATCGGTCTAGCATAATATAGAGACAAACCTTCTGAATACTGGGTGTGCTACGAAACCATTCTTCTAGACCCCTTTTGAAAATTGGCTCCCGGACTATTCATCAGAATTGTTGTTTGATGCGTTATGCAGACACTGACATTGAAATGATATCGCCTGTAACCGCGCATTTTTAAAATCTTCGGCAGTGTATAGATAATTAGTGTGATGCTAAAATTAGAAATTAGCTATTCATGAATTCTTTGGATAAATTGGTTGATAAAGCTAAAACTATCTAGTATGGGGATTTGGTATGCTCATTTCAAATGTCTATTGTTTCATGACAAATATTTGGCATGCTAATTTATTTACTGCTTTTGACCATACAATTGCAAGTCATACTCCAATCAAGAATGAATGGTTCCGTTAAGGAATTGCTTTAATTCATCATCAATCTCTGTAAGGGAGTAATATTCTCAAGAGCTATGAATATTTGAGAGACAATATTGATTGGCAGAGAGGGTGCGAGAGAGTTGGGGTGAGGAGTGTTTGAAATATGACAGTTTTCTCTAGCACAGCCATCCATAACACAACTAATATTTAGTTATAGCAAACATACAAGCCTGGTGGCAGCATGGTGTAAATCGTTGGAGCTGTAAAAGATTAATAAATGATGAACAGGTTAAAGTAAATGAGTTCTTCGGATGCTTCACAAATGTTGATATATTGCAGTGCAATCTATCACATAGATACATCTTACCCTCGCACTATTCATTCTTATTTCACGTCTTTTTCACCAAATTAACGTGTATCCTATTTTCGGATGTGTATTCCATTAAGTATGCTGGTGTAGTATGGTGACTGGGTAGTGTGGGCCTCTTAACATCTATCTACTGAGAGGTCCTTATCTCGTGTGTCTCATCTAGAAGATATTAATATAACATGTCTTATGTGGAATTTGATTCTCTTTTCGCCATGTATTGTACACGCACAGGTTGCGCAACACGTACTGCATTCATGCATCGACCTAGCATTATCAGACCAGCTAGTAGCAATTTGTATAGTTGTCCTGTGAATGATTCAAATGCTATTTGGAATTAGTGTGCCTCTAATCAGTGGAATAGCAGACCATTGGCTCCATCATGCACGGGTATCTGCTCAGTTATTTTGTGTCATGTTATGGTATTTCGTATCATTAAATTATTCTCTCTAAGGTTACTGGAACATGCTTCAATGCCCTGCATTAGAAATGTGATAGAATAAATTAAGGTGTCATTTTTATGTACTTAAGTATATAATAATAAGAGATAATAATAGAGCTATCCGTTATATGCATAGAACAGTGTAGCTTAAGGCTATTGCTGCACATATATTACAACGATTATGAGCGAGAGGGTGGGGAGAGATGGGGGGGATAGAGAGAAGGAAAGGGAAAACCGGAGCGAGAGAGGGGGACGAGAGAGAGAGAGAGAGAGAGAGAGAGAGAAAGGGAGAGAGGGGGGGAGGGGGACGAGATAGAGAGCGAGAGGGAGGGAGGGAGGGAGATAGGAGGGATGGGGGAGGGAGGGAGGGGGAGGGAGGGAGAGAGAGAGATGGAGGGAGGGAGGGAGAAAGAGAGAGAGAGGGGAGAGCAACATAGCTAGAGCGAGAGAGAGAGAGAGAGGGGGGGGGGAGTGTATGTGAGATATACTGGGAGAAAGTGAACGCGAGGGGCGGGATTGGGAGAGATATAGTTTGGAGTCATACAAGCGCAGAATTCTCCAAACTATATAACATTTGCGCTAGTCAGAGCAAGATCTAAATGTGGGTGTTAATATCAAATAAATATAGCCTTCCATTAATGGAGATCGATAAATTTCTGATAGGAATAGGATATGAAGAAATATTGATGTTCAGTGCTAAATTTTATTTATAAAATTGTATTCTCTTGGCTTGCAAATGGTCATTCACTGACCAGACATTTTAACTATTTACCATCAAATAATATACGTGGCATTTTGAGCGCTTTGATGCATTCTTGATGCGCAAGTGGTTAAGAGCCCAGAGCCCAATCGTAATCGAAATTGAAGAAGAGTTCATTGAATTTAAGCTGGTCGTCCGACTAGACACCATCCGAGAGATTTGATTATGTACACGAGCGGCAACGTCACCAACCTCTTCTCACGTATCGTCCCCTGCTTTTGTTCAGGTAATAAATACTAGAATCGCTGACTACACAACAAGGATCTTTACAATTAATGAGGAAATGGCAAGTCCGTGTTTCAAATTAGCAGAAGAAGCACGGGAATGTGCGATTTTGTGGAAATCCCTCTCCAACTGCAACAGCTACCAGGCCGAACAAACACCTGAAGCATACATGAATGATATGTCCATTCAGACTCACACTGATATGGTCTCACGGTGGAACATTGCGTAATTACAGCCACTATACCTGTGATGTGGTGATGTCAGGCAGCAGGAAGATGCGCACATCTTTAAGTCTCAGTCATCAACATTCATTACCATGAAATGGACATAAAAAGCAAGAAACCAGGTCCTTGAACGCAATTTAAACAGTTTCCACATGAAAACCTTTTTATTGAATCAATGTTCACGAAGTAGCGAAACTTTTACCAACACATAATATCTGTGTCAATTTCTCAGCGTTTAAACAATTATACTGCATATTTTATTTATTATTAGAGCTAGGATTAACCGCAATCAATTACATAGTGGGGCTGAAAGGTAAATAACGCATGCGTATATATGTAATCCGTGAGCTCAGTAGCAGCTTGCTGCTAATGACCAATATTGAACAATTAGTTAGAACTGGCTAGGACCATGTGAATGTTGTATATGGTGTAATTACCTCCGGAGCTTATTATTAATCGAAATAGCCGACTTCATGAAACGAATCTGTCCACTTGAGAAAGGAAAGAGCAATTCGTTGTTACATATTAGGAGTAAATGTCATGCGATGTACGATTTTGTGAGAAACGTGCATGGAATGGAATAAATTCAATTAGCTGTGTTTGTGGCAGAGCAGTTCTCCAACTACAACAGCTGATGGACCAGGAAAGACTGAGAGCACTCCAGCTTAGACGCCTTTTCAGACTAGCATCGATATCGTGTCACCATGAAGGAATGAAGATTGAGATGGTAAATGTCACTGTCAGTGTTACAGAGAGATGTTAGTGCCAGACAACAGAAAGCTGAGGACAACAACTAGGCATAAGGCACCGCGATGTAATGCAGAAAGTTAAAGGTTCAATGTCTTTTAAATCAAAAGCAATGTCATTGAACCCAATTTGAACATTTTCAGAAACTAACATTCTTTGAATCCATCTTCAATAACCAGGCATTGATCTTAAACACAGACAAGTGTTAAGCTAAGAAGAAAAAGGAGAAAAATACAGTCAGACCTGCTATCGGGATGCCTTGGCATATAGGATTACATCGTGATTATAAATAAGATGCAAGTTCGAGAAACCGCGTCTGTTGCTGTACTATCCATCGATGACGCCTCACACAGTATATGATATAACACCTAATATTTAATGAAGTCAACATTTTCCTTTAGTGATCAGGTTTTTTCACTCACCAAGGTAAAGAATGGATGAATCCAGTTTCAGGTATGCCTCGCTCATTACTAGCCACGCTCTGACCACGCTTAGCTCGTGTTTGGATCGCTCGAACCCTGAACTCCCTTAATCTCAAGTTCCTCCCAAAAATATACAAGTCACATGTTGAATATTTTGAAACTAATTCAGCTGCGTGCTGTTGCTGCCTATGACAGCGACATTGCTCAGTCAAAATAGTTTCAAAATATCCAAAATAATGTTTATTAACTAGTAAAGATATACAATTCGTACAACTTGATCGACTATTATGCGCTCGTAACATAATGAAATACCATCTCATGATGTAGTTGATTGTGACGTTAGCCTACATGTGGCATAATTGATTATGTCATATACTTGATCGGCAGATTGGATTCCTCTAATAAGACATGTTTTAATACAATGGGATGCGCTATGTATCGCACTTTAATAGCATAGGTAGGACATAGGATCAATTTGTTTGGAGGAATGTGACCTACAATAATGGGCATTGCTTGGTCTTAAGAATTTAGTAGTGGGGTATCAGATCTTATACTAATCTTCTCCTATTTTCTCTGACACCAACATTGGAAACTGCATTCAACTTATATGGGGGGAAACATAAGAAATATTTCCGCGCGATGGATAAGGATAATCGCTGATGTTCCTGGTATTGAACCTATCTGAGTCACCTCGAATAGTATTCCCTTATTTAATATTTTCGGCCTTGTGTCTTGAGCTGAATATAGGTATGGATGCATATTACACATCTGGATATTTGCATAAATTCGTCTCCCATTTTTCGCAGTAACCAATAGGGTATTGATAACGAATGTAACTGTCCAACCTACAGGAGCCATTAGGACATATCGTATCAGTTGTAGTTAGATAACAATTAATGGAATATATTTACATTAACACCTGACTATACATATAGCCCAACATGTCTATAGCGTGCACTTTTGCTTTGAGGGCCATACGATATTGGTTCTTTAAGAAGCTTGGGAATGGCAGCACCAGACCTAGGGACCCACATCCAGGCAGTCCCAGTAGGTGTGTACGTTGTATTACGCAACCACACGTCTTTAGTGTCCACGTTCTGACACCATAAAGTATGTTGCAGACAGTTAAGGCAGCATGTTAGACATGTATCGTCATGATGGCACACACACACATCCACACACGCACGCACGCACGCACGCACGCACGCACGCACGCACGCACGCACGCACGCACGCACGCACGCACGCACGCACGCACGCACGCACGCACGCACGCACGCACACATACATACATATATTACCTAAAAACCTAAAATACCACTTACTCAATTAAATATGCAATGTTCATTGGGCATTATTGGTTTACTCCAAGAGGGTAATATGAATATGTTAATAGAACCGTATATACATCTTGAAGTATATATGTTATATGGTGAATTAAATGTAAGTTATCCATCCACATCGCCGCACATGTTTTGGCAATTGTATAAGTTACCATGCTATAACTATTAATTGCCCGTGGAATTTTACTAAATGTATACCATTTAATCTAGTCAATTTCCGATGGTATATGTCGCCGCTTTATCAGAGTCAAGACTATGAGTGTATGGCAATCAATAGTATGCATTTCTATATACAATGAATGTAACATTGATATGGTAATGATATGGTAATGTACAGTCCCAGTTTAAAATAGGAGCTAGAAATAAAACGCTTATCATTCCCCAGTAGCATATTATCAACCAAATAAAAAGTCGTTGAGTTTCACCGATTCAAATTGTTTCCTATATATTTGCGCAGTTGCAGGACTGACAACTGTAGCTGTATTGGTTGGCTAGAGCCCATCACTCTCCAACAGACAAGAAAAATTAATTACGACCTATGTAACTGATTAAGAAGATATTAGTATTCTGCTAAAAAATGACTATTATTCACCAGGTTGCGATTGATATAGCGATTGATATGGCATGAGGTTTTTGCCCATGGCACCTCTTATACATATTGGTCTTATGCAGGGCGTTATCTGTTACAGATTATACTTTTGTCGTTGTTATAACGAAATCCTAAAATTATCTGTATAGATGATCCTGTTTTAACCTCAATTACCAATGGACGTACAATACATAATGAGTTTGTGTTCACATATGACAACCTCAGGGGAGCAAGGGTGTGCGATAAGCAAACGGAAATTTACAATTGCATCGCATCTGTTGGGAATATTCGTTAAATTCATCTTAAAAGAAATGTATAACATATTAAAATTTGACGCTGGGAATGTCATTCTGAGAACAATTTGGATTCCATTTTGAATGGCTTGTTTCGTTGAAATGAGATATGTTAACCCTTTAAATCCCGAAGACCAAATCCAATAAATCGTTAACACTGAGAGAAACATTATGTTGAATATTTGGAAACGAACTTGACTGAAAGCCGTTGCTACCTAACTGATTCTTGTCAGAGTTTTTCTCAAAATCTACAACAGAGCTACCTGTATGTTTGCCATGGAATTGAGATCGTGGTACTCCGGTGTTCAAAGGCTTGATCATTTGGGGGAGTCCAGTACAGCAATGGAGGAATCCATCTTTTAGCGTTGTCCCGTCCATCTCTAGCTAAGCTTAACACACCCTTTGTCTCTATTGGCAGCGATCGATCCCTGCCATCTCTAAATCTCAATTTAAAAAATATATATATATATATATATATATATATATATATATATATATATATATATATATATATATATATATATATATATATATATATATATATATATATGTATATATACAGGTTAGCTGATGGATATTTTGAAACTAATTTGACGGGGTGATGTTGCTACCACAGGCAGAAACAGCGCCCAGTTAAATTAGTTTTAATATATTTAACAACGTTCTTGCATAGTTTTCTCGAGTTGAAATTCATGGAGTTCATGGTTAGATCGATCCCAACACAATTGTTAACGCAGTCCAAGGTTCTACCGGTTGTGTAGCGATTTTACCGCCAATAGTGATGGCTGTTTTTGTCATGATTGTGTTTCTGCTGGTACCATGAATGCATCTTCTTGTTGTCATGTTTCAGATTGTGGGTATTTTATGATAATATAGATATTGTTGCCGTCGTATTTTGCTGTTGTTATCATGTGTTGTTGCTATTTACATGTTTGTTTTCCTGTTGTATGGCATATGCTTCCATTTAGTTGTGCCTCGTATCAGTCTGTTCGCTGTATGGCAGTCAAATCGTTGAAATTTCTGTCAAACTGCAAAACCAGCACATCTCACTTGTCATATACATGTTATATGTTGAATTGTATGTGGTACCCTCTTAAGTTTACCGCTTCCTTGTGTTACTGTTATTGCCTTACTATGATGCAGCTACACTTGCGTATCATTGAGCTTGAGTTAAATACACGACTTCAGACAGCCGACAGCCTTGACCTTTTACACGTGATTGCAGAAACTGGCACAATTTGCTACGATCATATTCCAATATATTCTGCCTGAGTTATGAGCGGCTCACGGCGAGGTAGACCAGTGGCGTAGTGAAATCTCTTATCGATCTGCTGCTGTACCTCCGGCGCCGCGCTGCACTGCCATTTCCTCCTCGTATTCCGGCTCGTACCCGTGGTACTCGCCGGCCCCAAGATACTGGTTAGCTGGCCTCGGGGACGGAGACTGGAGACAGCGGGCTGCCGGTGACTACAAAGACCGACTTCTGGAGTCGGTAGAATGTTCACATTCCAGTGGGCCAGACCACCATTGCCTCCTGCAGTGAACACCACAGTGTCATCTTGACTATTTGAGTAGCCAGTATGCCTCTGCATTATGTTCCTTGATTAATTTGTAATATAATATATATATATGTATATATATATATATATATAAGCTCAGCGAATAGAAGCTGACTTTTAATTAGAAAAGATACGACAGATTAACAATGGTACTCCGGTTAACAATGGTACACGTTTCCTGCGATTATATAATAAAGTGACGTGTTGACGCCATCTGTGTTGTATCTCGCCAAAGATACCTAACCTAGCCATATTTATATGATAGGTACCCCTGTAAAGGGGGAGTCCTATTGCGGCTAACTAGTTTAGTATAAACTACTGCCTTAAGCGGGCCAATAAATTGGTTTTGTGAGAGGAAAGTGTCTAGCGCTGGCCTCCGTCACAGGAAAATGCCTACCACGTGATAGTGGAGGAGATGCGGCCAAGATCGCACTCCTATCTAGAACAATGCTAAAGTGTGTTAGATTATATATGTGTAATTATTTATATATTGGGATGCAAGCTATATTACGTGGAGGCTGTGAGCCGGCTTCAACAAAATCTGGCACAGTCGTCTCGTATACTAGTCGCTGGTTTAGTTGGCGCCACGTTATTTTGGCAGTCATTCTTGAGGAGCTACGCTAGACTTTAGTTATTGAGTCCAGACATGTATGGGTTTATGCCTCAAACGGCGTATACCTACTTAACTTTGGCAACAGATGAGCCCGGGTAGCCATCTCTGCACATATCCATTGGACCACTCCCTCCGGCCGATGGCGGATACATGTTGCCTGGGCGACAAGTCCGAAGCCGATGGGCAACTTCAACACACATGTCAGCACAACCACGAATAACAAGACAAGGACAGGATAACACACAAAAGCATTGCATAAGCAGCGTATCTATTTACGGCGGAGGCTGAAGAAGCGGGTGACAGATTGTGATGACCTTCCAAGAAGCCATGGAGAGCTGATTGCCTTCTGCCAGCCACTGTGGCGTTAGTCTGTGAACTGCGTTTTCAGCCGGAGCCAATCGTGTCGAGAACGAACCATATGAGATTCGTTCCCTCGGAGCTAGCGTGTATCTGCTTTAGGGTTACATAGTTGCCCTGAGGTGCACTGCTAGGCCATTCCCACCATAATTAATGTGTGTGCAGTGAATCCTACTTTGGCTTACAGCAGTCCTACAGGTACCGGAGAGGGTACGGGGAAAGTGTGTGAGACATCGTCGTTTCGATTCTAACCGTCGAGAAAAAGCTGAGATTTCTCGGCGTGATTCTAACCAAACCGGCGCAGGGAACTATCAAACAATGCATTGCCCAGCGGACCAGAGACGCGTTGAAAGAGACAGCTGCTCTAGTAATTTATACGGCTGTTAAGTTAGTGGCCAATTATTACAACAAACAGCACCCCTTCGTTCGAGCAGTCGTCCCTATCTTTATCCTAATAAAATATCTGAGCTAATACTAGTCAGGTTTAGTCGCCGTATCTCGAGTCCATTGGCGCAGGCACGAGAGACGGCCCTAGTAAAAACACGTGTTGCTATATTAGAGAAGTGAGTGCCGTATTTAATGAAGCTGTATAGTATAATTTTAAGTGTATTAACTATTTAACTTAACAAAATGAAAATGTATTAAACTGAGTTTAAACAGTGCTCGCCGTACTACAATGTATACATTACAATTAGGTCTAGCTGAGTTACGGCGCTTTCTTATAATCAGCCCAAGTGAAAAGAAAATAACTATGTTGCAATAAAAATAAGCGCCTATTAGTCAACAGCGCAATGTTCGTTTTACGGCACGGTTGTTATTGGGCGCCTGTTAGTCATCAGCGCAGGTTGGCCAGTAGGTTGTTGGCGCCTGTTAGTCATAAGTGCATGTCGGCCCAGGAGTCTGTTGACGCGATCTTCAGGAAACAGTGCTGCATTCAAAGTAGTTGTTGCTTCATAGTCATTGGCACAAAATAAAAGCACAAAGTTATCAGTTTAATTTACTGAAGTGGTTGATGCTCTCAGGTCTTAGTGCGGCGGAGAAGTTGTCTCTATTGGTGAGGAGGCTAAGTTTATAGAGGTTACGGCACAAGATGATCAGCGCCGTTTAGCTCAGAAACGGCGCCCAAAGCAATGTTCACAGTTAGCACAGCGGCCAAAACATTGTAGAGGCACTGGATACGTCTATGATTCTATCTACCACGTTTTGGCGTGGTACGGCAGATTTGACGAGCTATCAGTACAGGACAATAGTTTCACACACAGTTTCTGATGTTAAAAGCCAAAAGAGTTGGCTTCACCAACAGGTCACAGCGATTTAGTTGCCGAGGGTGACCTGATTTTTCGTTGTTATAGTACCCATCAAAGGGGTTCCAAACCCTGGTCTGTTGGCGGCACTTTTATTGGCGACGTCCTCCCAGCCCGGCCTCAGCTGCGGATATGGCTTATGCTGGTGTAGATTGCTTATAGTGAGCTCTGCATAGTAGGATATTGGAATGTCTTCCACACTGGGCTGTCGCCCGGTCCGACCAAGCAATGCGAAGTTGTTGGTTTGATTGGCGTCTATCGAGTCCCTGATTCCAGGTCCCATTCACGTCATATCTAGGCTAGTTTTATTTCAGTCTAGTATTGCTAACTTCCCAAGTTTTTACCCTGGTACCCATTTGTACACCTGGGTGGGGAGAGGCGACGAGGAGTGAAGGAGATTACCTATGTTTCTACCGATTGCTCGTCAGCTATAGCTGATCGCCTGACACTCGAGCGGAATTTGAAGTATATTAATTTGTACGGAATGAAGTCATGATTTATTTCGATTTATACCATTAAGGTGCACAATTAAATTCCTTATCTGTACACAATGTTTTACAATTTTATTTTCAAGCATTTTGTTGTGAATGTGCACCTTTAACATTCCCGAGTAGAATATTGATTTGTATTGTACGAATCCACTTTCTGTTTGAAAGGCATTATTGTGCTGGACTCCAAACTCCGAGTATGTGCAATTACATCACATCTGTTTGGAATATGTGTTACTTACATATTAACAGAAAGGGAACCCATATTAGAATTTGAGTCCATGAATAATGAATGTCTTTCTGAGAACAATTGGGATTCCATTTTGGAATATCTTACAAATTGGATGCATATTCTTTCACCGAGTTGGAAATATCTTAATCTGTTTTGGGAAAATGGCTCGGTAAGTCATTTGGCATCTTGCTACTTACTTATAAATAAGGAAATGGCAAAGAGATTACATCCAATAACAGAGAGCTCTGTAACATTAGTTCAGCAATCAATCTTATTGCCATCCTTTAAATCTCTTTGAGACAGAATATATTCTGAGACCGATATTTGACATGCTTAAGAGATCAGTGTACAATTTGAAACACCTTTCGTGGCGATGAAGTCCATATTGATATAAATCACTTCTTTTATTTTCCTGTTGAAAGTGACCCGCATTATTTGAAGTGGAATGGAATAATAAATATGCTGTTCGATATAACAGCCTCCCCCACCCCCGCTCACCCCAACCCACCTCAGCAAAGGGGATATAATGTTTGAAGTTTGACGAAACTATACATTTTGAGCAACACATTAGAGAGTTAGTAGTGCAAATGCGATGTATATAACTAAGGTTGTAATGGGCAAACCAATTTTGTTCGCAATAATGAGTGCAGTTCTCGTCATGAAAGTGGTTCCGATGGTGACATGAATGAATTGTGTTGCTCCCATCCTTAAGAATGCGTTGATTTCATGGTCATGTTGATGTTGCTGACATGAGATTTTGCTGCTGGTATAATTGCTGTACTGTTGCCATATACATGCTTATGTTGCCGTTTTCTGACATGTGCCTAATTTTTTTGTGACACGCGCATGTTTGTCGGTCTGTCCATCAGTCAAATTGTTGAACTTTCTGTCAAACCCGCAATGATAGAACATCGCAATTGTATGGTGTCTGTTTTATTCAAAATGTTTTGCCATGGCATTGTAGTGCCCTTGCCATATTGATACTGCTGGATACTGCCATCATCATCGGCCTCTTTCTTGAATTTGTCAGTATAGCCAAGGTCATCAGCCTTGGCATTTGTATGAGCAGCGCCATCGGCATTTATGTTTTCCATTATCAGATTGGCATGTTGGCCGCATTGTGTTAGACTTGTTGTTGAATATCATAGACTGCTGCATTACCATCTGTTTCCTTGTACATATCCACTGGGCTTTTTCAGACTGTTCTTAGAATCACGCTGATTTGTTAGTAAGTGTATGGGTCTATGGAAAAGATACGCCTATGTGAATCAATTGAGTAGTAGTTTACACGGTCATTCAAGCAGAATATTGATCGCAATCCGACTAACACACGCCCGCCACATCAAGTGCGACAATACTGCCTAGGTCTATGTCATATTAGCAAGACATTATTTAATTTGCGTAGTGTCAAGCAAATAACCCACATGATATTAATTATAAGGACATACTCTGAAATCAATCAAACGCAGCGTTGACGCAGACAAGCGGGCTAATTGAATTGCCAGTGATTAGTCACCAATTAATATTCTGTATATAATACAAGCACACTTATGTGGGCGGCATTTGCCCATCTGATCAATCAGACGTCCAGCAAATCTCCGGTGCTTTTCAGCTCTTACCTGTGCGGAAAGGTTCCACTAGACCAAACACCTCAGTGTCGATACTGGGTATGCGGCCAGAGATGAAATATGCCGGCGATGTGGACTTCATAGACGAGGAAAAGAAACCCATTGACGAACTTCTCCAAATAGCTGCAAGGAAACTAAAAATTGAGAATCTCTTTATGAATGAATCCAAAACAGAGTTCACCCATCCATGCCTATCTACAAAGCCTGAAACTAAAGAAAATGACGACCCATTTCGTGGTGGCAAACCATGAAGGAAAAATAAAGTCCTGGGCTCAGTGCTTTGCATTACTGCTGCCATTGCTGCACGCTGTGTCGTGGGAATATAGCTTTCCAGTCCTTCTGGAAGATATGGATTCGTAGATCAAAGATGCCGTTGATAAAAAGGCTACGTTTATACAATGCAACCTGCATATCCTTGATGCTGTATAATTGTAACAGCTGGGCAGCTCCAAAGGCAGCTCTAGACAAACTCGATGCCTGCCACCGCAAACACATACGCACCATCACTGGCCACCGATGGGCAGACAGCAGAGAGCATAAACTCCAATGATGCACTATACAAGATGTGTAATACGTCGGCGCTGTCTGTAAAACTCGGCTCGCAAAGATGGTCCATGTTTGGCCATGCGCTAAGGATGCCAGCACAGAGAGCCTTCAAACTCGCCCAACTCGTAGCCAACAAATACAAAGCCAGGAGATGACGTCATTGCATAAATCTGCTAAGCGTGCTACGAGGTGACCTCAAGAAAGCAGGACTCGGTACACTCAAGTCAAGAATGGACCTGAGGAAGCTACGGGTTTTGGTTGAGGACATGCCACAGTGGGCAAAAACGAAGAAGGACTGATTGCAGCGGTAGGATGTTTCTACTACTACAGCCGCAGAATGGTGCGGTGGTCCACTGGAAAGATGCCTGGTTGCTGATGCTATGCGGAGTTGCAGAACGGCGGTTCGATCCCCCGACCGGGAGATGGTGATCAACAAATTAAACTAACGGGTGCAGCACTGTCGGCTAAGTTAGCACATGGAAATTGAAGCCGCACGTTGCCAGTGCGTCAATAAAATAAAAATACATACATACGATTTATTACTGAAGTAAACCTACATACTACCATTGTATGTAACCTCGTGGTTAATTTCCTGTACACAAATCCTTCGCATGGTGTCAATTGAAGTAACAGGACCATTTAACCAATAGATTAAGGTGTTACGGTATTTTCCTCTCAGCGAATCAAAATACCTCCTTTTTGTCAGCCTTTCGAAATAGAATCTAAATTAATGTACCTTCCGTTTACATCACTCCTTAGTGCTGTAAGGTTGTTATGTGTGAATAGAAACCCAATGTCTAAGTGCTAACCTCATTGATAATGAACCTGTTCGTTTGAAAAGACAAGGCTGCATTTCATCAGAACATGTGGAAATGTATAACACATAACGGAGGCAGCTAGCTGCATAATAGAACGACGTTCCAGGTGCTTCGTGCATACGTGTAGCCAACAGGTGAATAATTGCCATTTATAGCAGAATACTAATCTTTTTAATGGGCGCCAGGCGTGGGAATTGATGCGTGGCTGACAGCTGTAGCGTGTCTCACTCTATCCAGCAAGCACAGCTACAATCCACAATTAATCAATCCACATATTGGGAAATATTTGAAACGGAAAATCGAAGAGAAATGGACATGATAATTTGGTTGAAAATATGTAACTGGGGCATGATTAGTCTGAGGATATTGGCTGAGTGCAGAACCGGTTTATGACAATTGAATAATGTCATTCTCTATATTTCGGACATAGGCTGCAGATTGCCATATATCAAATGGAAGTTCTGTGGCAGTGACATTTAGTATCTCAAGCACACATTCTTTCAATGGTGACACGATATCGATGCCAGTATGAAAGACCTCTTTGCTGGAGGGCTCTCATTATTCTCTGGGGCACCAGCTGCTGCACTTGGAGAGTTTGCTATGTCTGGTACACCACTAACTGGTTTTGTCCCATAGCGCGCACATTTTTCAGAAAATCGGACATCGCAAGTCATTTACTGCTAATATGTAACAAGGAATGGCATTTTCCTCTCTGAATTAGACAGATTCGTTTCATCGATTTCATGAATAATCAAAGGGTCAGAAGCAAGTGTTGTCAAACATAAAGGTGTTTGTCTAGTGGCGCATGCAGAGAATCAAAACCCTGTAATGGTGGATAGTTGAAACGCATTTCGTATTTTGTGTAGCTAGTTCTAGTTCGATTTAGAAGGAGGTTGCTTTTTAATTAAAACATATCTACATTCGCATGCACTAATCAGTTTTAAGTAATTATTTACCATTTCACATTAACTAATACCTACTGTTTGCATATATACTTACGTGCTATTTACCTTTCAGCTCCGCCATACAATTTAATTAGTTCACTCTGAGCTCTAATAATAAATGCACTATCCTGTTTGCATTTGAAAACGATGCTCCTATGAAATTGTACATCAAAGCTGGACATCAAGTCATTGAACGCAAACTAAGTATTCGCCACACTAGAGCAATCTTTATTGAATCAATGTTCATGTAGCAACTGAACGTTTACCCTATCTTATTATCTGTAAACAATTATATATATATATATATATATATATATATATGAATGTCAAAAATAGAGAGAAATATATATAATAAAATAGCACGTTAATTGGTACGATAATCACGCTCAATGAGATACTAATGTACATGATTTTTTAAATTAGAAAAGTGAAAATTATATATATATATAATTTTCACTTTTCCAATTTAAAAAATCATGTACATTTATTTGTCAAGCCGGCCCATACCAGAAGCGTCAGTTGTCTTACGCAATGCCCATTTGCTGCCGAGAAGAGAACTATTTTTGCAAAGTTACTAATTGAATGACTGGCTCGATAATAGCTACTGAGCTAGTCATTCGAGTAGTAATGTTTCAGAGTATGGCATTTTCGTCACGGACACATCGGCATTTACCACAAACATATTTAATAATCTTGTAATTTAAAGTTAATCTTTAATGGATAAATTTCTAAAAAAAATTAATACATTTTATATATATTTTATACATATCATTTTACTAATCATTGCCATTATTTGTCATATATTGTATTTTAGAATACTAAACCAATTTATTTTAATTTATTCATCCCTTCATCTAACAGTCTGGGAATTTAGTGAAAATCCCGCCCTGGTCTCCAAATTAATCCCTTTCGATTGATAGCAGTTGAACACACTTCAATGTATATTGTCAATTAATATTATTCAATTCTTCCATTGCTACTGTGTCACTACCTCATCAATCATACCTCAAGTAGTTTGTATATAAGCCTAATAAATATCCCAGTTGTCATCTGATGAAACACATTTTTTATGTGAAAGCTAGTCAAAATTAATAAAGTCTGTCTCAACAACTACTGCTTTTGCATCCGCTTATTATTATTAGCAGGCTACCACAACTTTTAAATATAAAACTCAGCGTGTGTCTGAAGCAAGTTAAATAAGCCTCTCACCAAGAATGCTATCCTAGATCAAACGCCGAGTCACCGGGGACTGTTCTGATATCTTGATTAAATGTCTAATCAAAGGGAATGCGTCTTTGGTTTGAGGCTGCTTCTATGACAGTTGATTGTCATATGTCAGAATTGATAACTGTGCTATGGAACATATTCTTTGCCTATAATAATGAATATCTATTTTAGCATTTGAATAGATTTATTCTATTATACTAAATTGGCATTGATAAAACCATAGAGAGCGAACCTCTCAAGACTTAAGCATAAGTTAGAACACATACCGGTGGATAGAGAATGATGCGGAGTGGGATATGTTTGAGATATGCAAGTTTGTTCTATCATTCATAATCACACCTATAAATAACCGTTATAGTAAACATATCAGCCTTGTAGCAGCATGGTAAGTCTTGGAACAATGGCTAATCACTATAACAGAAATGAGTTGTGCACATGCTCCACAAATATGAATATATTACATGTCAATCTATTGCATGGATCCATCTGCGATCAGTTTTCCTCACGCTAGTCAATCTAATTTTACAGATTTTCACCAAATTCATAAATATCCTTCATATATGTGCTTTCCACTGGGCATGACCAGATCGTGACATGGTTAAGTGAGCCATGAAACAGCTGTCTACCAGGAAGCCATTATCTCGTGTGTCTCATCTAGAAGCTATTAACATAGCATGTGCCTTATGTGGAATCTGGTTATCATTTCTTTATTTATTAGGCATGCACAGTTTGCATAAGACACACGGTATGTGGCACACTCATGCATCGATTTATCTTTGCCATACACACTACTAGCAAATTGTTTATTCGCATACCCCGGCTTCGTCCCACTCTAGTAACAGAGAAAATCAGGTTATTACATATGTTGTGCAATGGCATCGGCCATCTCTGTAATATTATGACATCATTAAATTCTTTATTCTAAGGTTACTGACTAGTTTCACCGTTCTGAGATCTGTTATAATAAATACATATGTTATTATTAGAGAAGCGGGAATTTGCGTTAAAGAAAATAATAATGTTAAGAACAGTAACAATGTAAAGCAAATTAAAATGGGAAGGAGAATTGTGAAATATATACGTTTCTATGCGGGATGTGTATTATTGACCTCTAGAAGCAGCCTGGTGTTATCAGTATCATTATTAAAGTAAGTTTTACACAATTATCGGGTATATATATTTTTTTACAAGGGCCGTTTCTAGTGCCTGCGCCAATGGATTCGAGATACGGCGACTAAACCTGACTAATATATATATACATTGCAAGAATTGCCTCGGCTAGCTCTAGCTTATAATGTGCGAACTGTGCTAACGAGATCTACATATCATTTTAACCCTTCGCGCCCTGAGTATCCAGAATCTTAATTTCAGCGTAGCTATTCAAAAAGGCTGCTGAACGCATTGCTACTAATTTGACGGAAACATGTTTCAGCCAGACACAGCTCCCAATTAAATTCAGTTTTAGCTTATTCAACATTATTATTAAATATGTATTACATTGTAAATATTTTTTCGAATTCTTCTGTCGGGTTCATTGGTGGCACTTCAAGTGACAGTCGGACATTACTATTGGATCATATGCCATTACCAGGCACCAGATAGTTTCAAATAGGATATGGGTTTATAAGTGTTTCGGCCTACTAGTCCCTAATAGTCACGCGATGGTGCTCCTGCGAGGCGACGTATTAGAATATTAAATACCTGCCTTTTGTGGGTTCAACAACGATTCGATATGCAGAGCGACTATAAGTGACAACATGGTTTAATTGACACCTGTAATGGTGATTTAAGATTCAATCGTGTTATACTTGATTATGAGATTCATTCTGCTCAATTCAGCACAAATACGGGTGAGACTAAGAATTAGTGGTGCTTAAACGTGTTGCAGAAGGATGCATGGGAGTTTTGTTGTCTTTGAGATTACGTGATGGGCTATCTGGAGTAGGACGTTGGTGAGGATGTGATGGTAGATAAACGTTGTCATTGGTAAGAGTTTACCCCGTTTACTTCCATATATTTCGATTGATTAGATTAAAATTTAGTTTACACCCTATGTACCGTGACTTTCTAAATAACGATACTGCTAAGCTGTATTTTGGAATTAATTTGACTGAAAATTATTGCTGACAACTTCTCCTCAAATCAGTTTCCAAATATTCAGCTTATATATTACTTCACAGATGTACTACCTCAGAGCTTTATATGCGAATTTGCTTTCTGGTATATTGCTATATGGAGCACTCATTTTTATGCAGCAGCTGGCATTTTATCAGTATCTCCAACATATGAATATGTTTTTGTCCAGGTGCTTAACCCGGAAATTGCTGAATGAATGGCATAAATTAATGAAGAAATATTCATTCCGTGCAGGAGCAACATGGTGGTGTTTAAGATGTTGTGCAGGGCATGCATGTGATGGGACACATTCAATTATTGGTGTTTGTGAAATGGCGCTACCTCCATCTACAACTCCCATGATTGGGTCAATGTGAGAGCCATCAAGCAAGGATGTACTTTATAGTGATCCATATGGTGCCCAATGGAACACTGTGTGGCCACAGTCATTTCATCTGTGATGTCATGTGTCCAGGTAGGGGTAACTTCACATATTGTCTTGCCCTCAGTATTCATTGCAATGGATTGATGGTACAATGTACATCAACGCTGGACATCAGGTCATTGAATGAGATACTAATTTTTGTTCTTGATCAATCTGTTGAGAAATGGCACTGTTTTATTTAGTACCAGTGCGAATCGCTTATGCTATCGATTGATCTACAATCACCCTCTCTTCAGTATGTCGGTGAACATTACATGCGGGAAGCAATAACCAATGTGATAAGGTCAAGAGATTTGTAGTTTCATCTAAATCATCACTTCAGGCAAGAGTGCGGAAGCTTTTCAATTCCCAATCACAACTCCGCGGTATACTAAGCTGTACTCTAGGCACGCTAGATCTCCGTTTACTTATTGGAATGCACATTTCATATGATTTGCATTAGGAGCACCTCAACATCTTGCAGTAAAACGTGTGTCACGGTATTTCTATGCTAGTGTTGTTGTTGTTGTTGTTGGTCTTCAGCTGTAACCCCTCGTTTGCAGAAAACTGTTGAAACTGGTGGATTTAATTATTATAAAATAAGCACATGACAAATTCCATAACATAATTTATTCTGAATTAATGTCTGACCAATGCCAATATACGCTCACTAAAACTCAGTCATCCTTGATAATAAATTATCCTGAATAATGTTGTTTCTTATTGTTAGACATTTCATGATACTATTGATACCTTTGCGATAACCATGCAAGCCTGTTGCCACACCAGAAGGCGCCCATTGTGGAGAAGAGATTTGGATATGCATGGACATTGCACACCATTTTTGATATACTGCAATGCGAGTGCAAACGTCCGTCAGTAACGCTGTGCTGCGCTATTGACTAGCCACACAGAAAAACATAGATTCTGACATGTTACATTTAGTGTAGTAGACGGCTGCCTCAACTCAAAGAACAATTTTTATTTTTAATGCAAATAATGCATATAGCGCCTGATGGCCCAGCTCTATCCCAAACAGATCTCTGGCTAACAGCTTATCCAAGTTGATTTAAACACTCGCTCAATTTAACATGTCACACCGGAGCACAGCGGCAGATTGCTCAGGATTTCATTCCAGCTTAGTAATCTTGCCGCTTCCAGGCATTTGGAAGAAATGCTCGAATTGCCACAGAATTAATTAAACAGTTAAACAGAGCACATTAGAGGAACAGTCACAAGTATGAATCTTCTCATCGCCGCTAGAGCCAATACGCCTTCGCCATATTCTTTCTTCAAGGACGTACTGTAGCTCTCGCTAGTCATAGATTGCTCTCACATAGTAACCTACTTCAAGTCATGAAGACAATCTCCACATTGGTGATCTGCTGAGAAACTGAACCTATGATTGCTTAGTTCCACCACATTTGTTCCTTCTACCGCCATACGTTGTTGCTATGTATGCAATGTTGGATTTTAAATAAATTTCATACCTAGTATCACTAATTATAATGGTACCACACATGATACTAACGTCTAATTCGATAATCTGATAATAGGATTAATGCCATTTTTCAGACAATAATAGAATAGAATGCGCATGATTTGAAAAACGGATATACCACCATAACAAATACATGATATTACAATTGTATGGTATAGCAAGATTAAAATAATTACCAATGCTTGTTTTTTTATACATAGTGGATAAAGCGAATTGGTATAGCAAGTAAACGGGCGGGCATATACATGGGACTAAATTAATTTGTCTACCCAAAATAATCTCTCCTGAGTGATCCTTCTTACTTCAGTGTGTCACATGTCTTTGTTCAGCTAAGAAGCTATATTTGTGGCACATCAGTTTGCCAGCATTGTACAACAAATACAGATCGCCTAACAGACGAACATACTAACAGACATATCAATCTTCCAAAATAAAGAAAGACAGACTTGCGTATATTAATCTCAACTAGCATAACATCATGTGAGTAATTTATGTGATAATATTCTAATGAATATTCTCTTTTCTTAATTAGCTTTTTCATGGCTTGACAATATTGCTATGGCTGTGCCAGATCAATTGCATAGAATTGTAAGCTGTTAATCTTCCCGTATCTTAATACAGAACACAGTTGTGATTGTGCACCGCGTCGATCGTGAATTTCACTGCCACTGGTCTAACTAGTCTATAGTCATCTTTACACATAACCCTGGACTTGGTCTCTCTATCCCTAGAACCAATATGATTTGTCAGTTAGTGTATCGGTCTAACCAAATGGTACGGTCACCAGAATCAAGTGAGTAGTATATCATTTGATCAGACAGGCTGTGTATTGAAAGCCGCCATTGATCTCAATGTCACCCGCCCACCACATCACGAGAGACAAATAATAGCCTGATCTAAGTCATGGCAGTAAGGAGTTATTTAATTAGTCTATTGCCAAAGAAATAACCCACGCGATATTAAACATAGGGAAACACTCTGTAATCAAGAAACGGCAGCGTTGAAACAGGCAGTTGGACTTGTGAGTGATTAGTCAGCACGCAATAATCTAAATGTAAAATAAGAAAACCATCGCATACATGATGCTTACATCCATCTGATGAATCCGACTCTTCCAGAATCATCACTACCTCAGAGTTACTGCGATAGACGGGTTACTGAAGATAATATCCTGTTGGCGGTGACAGAGTACAATAGTTGTGTCCTTGTCCTAGGAGGCATACTTTTTCCATTAAGCTCGTTTTGCAGTTTTGTTTCATCTTATTGCTATTGGTAATGCCGATGGTACCATGTGGTAGTGTTTTCATAAGTTGGCATGTTCCTCTTGACGTGTCTATGTGTTGCTGCGATTGACTTACTCTAGCAAAACGTATGCATCATTGGAATTGATTTTACATACATGGCTCTAGAAAGCCACTAGCCTTTAGGTATTACACTTCATTACAAAAACTGGACCAATTTGTTACATTGAATCAGAGTGAGAATGTACACTGACTGAGTCGAGAACGGCCATTGGCGAGGCAAACCAGCGACATCGTGGCATGCTTAATTGCCTTGGTGCGGAGGGTAGATTGACAGCTGCAAATTACATATAATTGATCTGACACAGACATAGCAATCTATGCAAGCCATGTCAAAGCTATGCAAGAAAAGAATCATTCATTAGACTATTTTTAGGTAAATGATCCAAATTTGAGACTTAGAAATTGCATATAACTGTCAGTCTCTCGGTTGGGAGATCATTCTCTTTTTTGGCAAGTCGGTTTGTCAGTTGATCCGAGAATTAGTACATTTCTGGCAAAGTGATGATATTGCAGGTATTGCGCATCGCACTTTGTCTAGGCGATTTCTAATGCGTATTAGCTGCACAAAGAAAATTGCTAGACGGTCATATATAAACGATCTGCCAGGAAGTAAATTAAGATAGTCTTAAATTTGAACTGAAAGTGAAGGAATTTTCTGTGGCACATTAACAGCATCTAAGATGTTTCTTGAATAATATATACACTGGCATTGCGGGAGTGTTACCTACACACCATCACTGGACACCGATGGCCAGGCAAGATGTGTAATACGTTGCCGCTGTCTCTAAAATTCGCCCAGCAAAGATGGTTCATATTTGGCCATGTGCTAAGGACGCCAGAAGAGACACCAGCACCGAGAGCCTTGGAATTCACCCTACTCGGAGCCAGCAAATACAAAGCAGAGTTTGCAGAGCAAATACAATGGAGAGTACGCCATTGCATAAATCTGCTGAGCGTGCTACGAGGTGACCTCAAGAAAGCAGGACTCGGTAAGATCAAGTCAAGAATGGACTAGAGGAAGCTAAGGAATTCCGCTGAGGACAAGACACAGTTGGCTAAAGCGAAGAAGGGCTGATTGCAGTTGTAGGATGTTTCTACTACTACAGCCACAAAATACAGCAATAATACATATATTGCTGGATTAAGTGTGTTTAAAAACATCATCTGAGTTTTGCACACGGAGCATCGGCATACACATAAACACGTCTTGTGGATTGCCGGCAATGTGAATAAAACGCTATTCAAATATAAGAAAGCAATTAGGAATTGATTGACCATCCACATAAAACAATCAGATATAACAAGGGCTGCCACACATTTCTGTAATGGGTACTTGCTGTTTGTGGCTAGACTAACAGTGAAAAAGGATACAAGCACGATAATTCATTTTACAGGATGGCTAAATTGAACAGTGCAAGTCTTATCATTTGTCAAATATTTTCATGCAATTAATCCATGCTCAGAAAGTCTATTAACTTCAAAAGTTCCAACGAACAGATGTGTTACTGCAGATGACCCACGTAAGCAACATTGACAAAGTCATGTCCTGCCAGTCTGATTGTGTTACGGTGCTATTGCTGTGAATTATTGGAATATCGATGCAATACCAATAAGTAATTAGAGATCTGGCAAGCAGGCAGTAAAACTTAGTGTACCGGACTGGAAATCGGGCAGATGTCACATTTTCGCCTCAAGTGACTTCTTCTTCTTCTTTTCGTTCGCTTATCATACTGACAGTCCTAAGTGACTATCGATATGATCTCAAGTGACGATTCAGATGAATGGATAGATTTCTTGATCTGATCACCATACTGACTGCTTCCAGCGACTAATGTTCCCTGACATATTGAGAAGAGGGCGATTGCAGATCCATCGATATCATATGCCACTCACACTGGTGTTAAACTAAAACAGTGTAATTTCTTATCGGATTGGCCAAGCGCAGAAAGCGATGTGTCATCGAGCATGAAAATTACAACACCAATATCTTATCGCGTGAATCATCATGGTGCCCCGTGTTATTAAAGGGTCTTTGGTACTCAGCCCATCATTGATATGTATACATCAGAGTCAGGCTCATTGCATCAGAATTGGTATTCACAACACCTTAAGAATATTAAGTTACATATGTTGGAACTATTGTATTTAGATGTTCCCTCATTCCAGTTTCATTCTTAATCAGGTATGATTACGGACTTGTACAGAGTGTATTGTCAAAATATTAAAGAATTAGCAATGTATGATTCCAGTTTCGTTATTAGCTGGTCTATATTTGAGATAAATATCAGTCAGATATTGATGTTGATAATCATCTATTTTGTTGATTTTTATGCCTAGATTGTGAGAAAATACAGCATTGTACTTTCAGAAATAAAACAAATTCTTACGCTGATGGTGGGGTTGGGGTTGGGGTCGGTGGGGATTCCCACAAAAGACACACACCCCCACCACCCCCACCATTGCGAACACTCATTTTCAAAACCCACCGTAGGAGCGTGCCTCAGCTTTGCCCTACGGTCTATAGAGATTTGATAGCTCAGCTATTTGGACAATCTGTGGCCTGATTCACAAATGTGGCTAAGATGATTCATGTTCCAAAGACGACACCAGAGAAGTCAGAATGTTGTTATTGGTCCTTACCACATGCATATGTATCGCATTGTACTTGAATGCGCATTATGTGAAGCATTAAATCGATTTAGTAAAGTGTACAAGATGTATGAATGCGTGCGACTAGAGAGAGGTGCATACTTTTCTCTGAAATAAATGTGCATGAAGGTCAAGAGATCTAGAGGAGATAAAAAGACTCCTCCTCGCGACTGTTCAGTTAGTAACCGTATTTTATGTGATTAGTTTAGTCCTACGACCATTTGATCTCTTCTAACAGAGGCCTGGGAGAAGCAACGGTCACTACGCTGGAAATATATTAGCATCCGCTTCACTGCTCAGGTGACATGCTAAATTGAGCGAGGGTTTGAATTAAATTGAATAAGACTCACACCAGGGATCTGTCTGAGATTGACGGCTGGGTTATCGGGGACTGCTACGATATTTAGAGTAGATGTCAAATTCAAATGAAACATTGATTTAATATGAGACAGCTGTTAACTGCTGTATATGTCGCATGTCAAATATGATGTATTTCTTCTGGCAGATCAATAGCATGTAATATGGTTATTGCGGGAATTGTACATTGACATCGCAGTAAATCAATGAGTGTGCACAAAAAGACCAGCTGTGATATGCATGTGCAAGAAGCAAATTGCATATACACACGTTTATGTGGCATGCACCTTATCTAGGTTTTAAATTAAAGAGAGTAGCCTCGTTTAATCGGCGGGGTATGAGTTAGAAAATGGCACCAAGATCGCTTGTGTTTTAGTGTCATTGTAAAATTGTTTTGGCTTTGGCGTCACGGACGGACGTTTGCACTCGTATTGCAGTAAATCAATAATGGTGTGCAATGTCCATGCATATCCAAATGTGTTAAAGGTTGAGCCAAATTCTACCAAGAATTTCCGAGATATACATAGATACAGAATTGTACCCGCTCTGTGACCGGGCGCTTTTTATTCGGATCAGATAAAGTCTGGAAATCCTATTTCAGTTGATGTGTTAACAGTTTAGCCACATCTAATTACAGACAGAGACGCAAAGGCAGGCGTGTAGGCAGGCAGTCAGACGTGCAGAAAGGTAGGAAGGCAGGCGTGCAGGTAGGCAGGCAGGTATGCAGGCATGCAGGCATGCAGGCATGCAGGCATGCAGGCAGGTAAGCAGGCAGGGAAGCAGGCAGGCAGCCAGACATGCAGACATACATGCAGACGTAGACAGACAGACCGACAGACGGACAGTTGAGCATCAGGACAGACAGACAGCATGCCACACAGACAGACAGACCCGAATGCAATACCATCTTACACTTAGTGGGCAAGGGTAGTAATGCTAGATATAATGTGTAATAATGAATACAATCAGGTCGGTCTATAGCTGAGAGCTCATTTTATAAGTGCAATATTGTGGTTGTTTATGGCCCGTGTAACAATCTCAATATTATTGTACCAAGAATCATTTACTGTTCTTATAACCTATTTTATTCGTCCACTTCTGTTTTATGATCGCATTTAGAAGTCCACATGCTGTATGCTATCGGCATGGGTTACTCTCCACACACGCGGAACGACTTCCATATCAAATATCGTATTCTTTACATGCACCCATCATAAATAGAATTTCGTTGGTATAGTTTGTGGCTCAGCCACAATAGGTATATTTTTGCCAATACATTCGTCTCACAATTTAATATAACTATCGGAATAGTGTCATCCTGGAAACATTGCATTGTCATTCGCCACACTCAGGCCTTCCTGCACAATCCCAAAGATTATAGGGCATCGATCTATGCTAACATCTATTCATTTCGTACCATCGTGGCCATGGTGTTTATGTCAGTTAATTGGATCACTCTGAATGCCAACGGACATCTTGCATTGATCTTGACTCCAGGAGGTTACACCGATATACATTCTCACGCTGTTATTCACTCTTTTCCTGTCATGTTGTGATAGAAGCTAGATGAAACTTGTCCTGCCAGTTGTGATGCTTATTTGACCATTAACAGGAATGGCCTGGTAGATGGTAGATTATTACCCTCTTGCCCTAAGCTGATATTATAAGTTCATGACAGAGTCAGACTCGCATTAGTACAGCAATGCGCATACACGAGGTTGGCACATTATTTTATTTTGATAGAAATTCATGTTTGTATTTCAGAAGATTCCCTCAATTTTATAAAGTTTACAGTTCCTCAACAGAATCACTAGACGACACAACATTTTATGTGAAGGTTCTCTATGTGTGATTACAAATCCTAGATTCTAATCTCAGGATGTTAATACTGGAAGTATGGTTCATAATTCTAATATATGTCTAATATTCTAATATTTTGCTTCTTACAGAACCCAATAAATGGTATAAAAGAATATTGAAGGGCATTCGATTTTAGAAATCCGGTCCCAATTGTTTGTCAAATACCTACCAATTGTGAGATGCATAATGTTATCTCTGCCATACTTTATATGCTAAGTTAAGGATCTATAACTTATGTTCTTTCTCCCAGTTATGAAGAGAGATCCATTTCTATCTATATCCCGCCCATGTTTAGTTCAGCCCCGCCCACGTGTTGCTCATGTTGGCATCAATTTATATACTTTGAACCTAAAGGCCCAGAACCCGTATTGCCAAACTCCCTATACTATTTTCAAACTAAATCGACCAATTGATGTTGCTGCCTATGGCTGCAACAGCGCCTGTCAAATTAGTTTCAAAATATTCAAAATAATGCTTATAAAATAGTAAATCCAATAATGACATACACTTCGCACCTATTTCCTACGCACACTTTCCAATGTTCATGGCAGAGTTAGATACGTCATTCATTATGCATTTTGATTTTGGCATCAGCCTACATGTCACATAGTTGAATATGACGCTCAGGGCTGTGCATGGACATCAAGCTGGCGGCACGCGCTTGCACGCAGTCATATAGATTAGACCGAGTTATAAATTGCCATCAGGCACAGAACAAGCCACCTCCGAGTTATGCTGCTGCTGTGACTAATGAATGCCAATCTGATTGATTTGTTTTTATCACTCACGAACCTATAGGGGTACAGTATCTATCTCATGATATGTATTTATGTGAGTAACAATATGCCCTACAATGTTATAGCTATCGCTTCATCGGGGAATCATATTTAGTGCAAATCACGTAATCTTACCAGTTCAAGAAGCTGTACTTTCTAGCTTTATCAAAACCAAAGTTAAGGTTGTGTGGACATCAAGTATATACATCTCAATCCCCACTGAATGTAGTATTGCATGATGTAGAAGCACACGCAACACGAAAGATAGTAGCTTCTGCTTGATATATGGCAGTGTGTAAACCTTGTTTAAAATAGATAGATATTAATAATGTCATAGATTGCATCCACCGTCTTCAAATCTCATCGTACTAAGCAGTACACAGTAACTTTATCACCCTAATTATCAAATCCATTTTTTCGCTAAATATGTAACATATGTGCTTAACTTAGTCATGGTCCTTCGGAATATAGCTGTATTGCCCGGGGAGAAGAAGACGAGCTGTGTTGTCAACTGGACAGCAATTACCACATCTGGTGGTCATTAAAAAGATATTAGTATTCTACTATAATGGGAATCACGCACCAGTTTGCCGTCGATATATCATAAAGAATATGCAATGCGCATGGTATATCTTGCTACCTTGCAGCATGATGTCTCCGTCACACAGCATTATCGATTTGGCCATGATGTGGTAAAATCAACAGTAATCGCCTCTAATGATCCTGGTACCAATAGCTGTTGACCCGACATTTTGAGTGTTGTGTTATATGACGATCTCATGGTATCTATGAAACGAGATTATACAATTACATGGAATAGTTGTTACGCTAGATTTCCCCAAAGATGTAAGCCCCTTTCTAAGATTAGAAGTATAGTTAGTGACTAATGAATGCCATTCCGATAACATCAAAGATTATTGTTTTTTCTGGCCATGCGAAGTGGCACTGACTAAGCAAAGATTTGGATTTTCTTGGGCATTACACCTTTAAATTTAACACTAGCGCTCTCTCATCTTGTAAATGGATACTTTGCGTCACCAACTACACATGGTCGCGTTGACCATTAATAAAAAAATCGCATTCTCTTGGCGGGCAAATGGCCATTCACTGAGCACAAATTGTAATTATTTTGAAATCTATTGACATAACATTGGTGGTATTTTGAGCGAGTTGATGTGTTCTTGAAAAACAAGGGGATAAGATACAGAACTCAATCGTAATCGAAGCACAGTACATTGAATTTAAGACTAGATACCATCCTCGAGCTGTTGTGCGATTTTGTGGAAAGCGTGTATGGGATTGACAGGTTGAGTTATTGGTGTTTACAAAATGTCGCTCTCTCTCCAACTGCAACAGCTACCATGCCGAACAAACACTTGACGCATACAGAAAGGATATGCAATTCAGACTCACATTGGTAGTGTCTCACCATGGAACATTGTGCGATTACAGCCACTATATCCGTGATGTGGTGATGTCAGGCAGCAGGAAGATATACTATCTTAAACTCTCGGTCATCTCCATTTATTACCGTGCAATGGACATCAAAGCAAGAAATCAGGTCCGCAATCTAAACAATTTCCACATTAAAACATTCTTCATTTTCACGAAGTAGCGAAACTTGACATATGTTTCCATTCTCAGTAAATATCGTTTTCAAAAATATACTGCATAGTGTATTTATTATTAGACCTCGGATTAACCGAAAATCGATTACATGGTGGAACTGAAAGGTAAATAGTGCATGCGTATATGTAATCCGGGAGCGCAGCAGCGAATGACCAATATTGATCGATTAGTTAAAACTGGCTTGCACCGTGTGAATGTCGTAAATGGTCGCGTTAAGTCAGGAGCTTATTATTAATCGAAATAGCTGACTTCTTGAAACAAATCTGTCAACTTGAGAAAGGAAAGGGCAATGCGTTGTTACATATTAGGAGTAAATGGCATGCGATGTATGATTTTGTGAGAAACGTGCATGGAATGGGACAAATCCAATTAGTCGTGTTTGTGGCATAGCACTTCTCCAACTGCAACAGCTGATTGACAAGAGAAAGCTGAGAGCCCGCCAGCAAAGATGCCTTTTCAAACACGCATCGATATAGTGTCACCATGGAAGACGTTTGATTGAGATGGTAAATATCACTGTTACAGAGATATGGTAGTGCCATATAACAGAGAGCTGAACACAACAGTTGGGCCTATGATAACACCATGCAATGCAGTAAATTAAATGTTCGAAGTGTTTTACATCAAGAAACCATTCCTTTAGTAATCATGTCTTAGTACTCACCAAGGTGAAGAAGGGATGACTCCAGTTTTAGGTAGGCCTCACCCATTGCTACCCTAGCACCGCCCACGCTTAACCCGTGTTTGGGGTCGGTTGAATCCTGCACTCACTGAATCTCAATTTCCCAAACAAAATATACAAGTAAGCTTTTGAATATTTTAAAACCAATTTATCTGCGTATGACAGCAACATCGCTTAGTCAAAATAGTTTCAAAATATCCAAAAGAATGTTTATTAACTAGTAAAGACATGCAATTCGTACAACTTGATGGACTAGTATGCATTCCTAAGAGACATAGATACCCAATTCATGACGTAGTTGATTGTGACGTCAGCCTACCTGTGGCATAATTTATTATGACGTCATATACTTGATCGACGGGTTGGCTTCATCTAATAAGAGGTGTTTTATTGCAATAGGACCATATATTTATCGCACTTTAATAGCCTAGGTAGGACATAGGATCAATTTGTTTGGAGGAACGTGGTATCAATAATGGATATTGTTTGGTCTTAAGATTTTAGTAGTCGGGTATCAGATCTTCTCTTATTTTTCTTACACCATCAGCGGAAACTACATGCATCTTATATGTGGGGAAACATAACTAATATTTTAGCATGGTGAATAAGGATAATCGCTGATATTCTAGGTATCGGCACCAGCTGGGTCACCTCGAATTATATTCCCTTATCTAATATAGGTATGGATGCACATTAAACATCTGGATATTTGCATGACTTCGCCTCTCGTTGTTGTTCGCGATAACTAATAAGGTGATGGTAACGAATGCAACTGTCCAGCCCACATAAGGTATTATGCCATACTTGTAGCACCTGTAGTTAGAGTACAATTGATGGAATGTATTTACCTTAACACCTGGCTATACTTACAGTCCAACATGTTGATAGCGCACACTTTTGGTTTGAGGGTCATATGATGATGGTTCTTTACGAAGCTTGGACACCAGTCGTAGGGAGCCACTACCATACGGCCTCAGTAGGTGTATACGTTGTATTAAACAACCACACATATTTAGTGGCCACGATCTGACAGCATAAAGTATGTGTTATAGACATATATTTGGTGTTTCTATGCCCATTGACAAATTAGTTTTAGGTAATAATCAGATACTCTGATATTCTGTAAGAGTGGTTGTCACAATCTGAAAGGATGGGCCCACCTGGTGGTGTGAATGGGTCTAGCCATGCATTCATTTGATTATTAATTTCTGACAGTATATACAATTTCCTGTTTTGAGGATCCGTATCGCCCATCAAATTATAGTTACAGTTTCCTAGAAATGCATGTGCTATCATGAAGTGAATTCGGATTTTCAATACATTATGGCTAGATTTGAGGCATAATTTCACGTAATATTTTTGACCAGCATAGTGACTTTGGACCTCACTTACATTTTTTATATTATATTATATTATATCGAACGTTTAAAATTACGATTTTTATTAGTACATAATTCATTATTTCGCACTGAAAATGAAAAAAGTGTTTGTTTTAATGACCAGTAATGCTCTCGCTATCTAACTGACATTATGGTTGGTTTGATATTCTCGCTGACTGAAGTATCTAGAGGGGCCACACCTGTTTGTCAAGTAAATAGGCTGGCATTTCCATTCGAATTTCGAAAAGAATGGGCTATTTTAACGAGTATCTAAAAATGCAAATCCGTCAATTCTTGTGTTTAAATGCCAGTCTAATCAACGTTTTGGGTTTTGGTGTAAGACCAAGAAGTGATTTTTCTGCGGGGGAATATATCGAAGTGGTCAACTAAGTTAATGAGAGTAGTTCCTAATACAATATTAGGGGAAGTATTGCCTTGGCACCAATTCAGTTTAAACCAACCATGGCTAACTAAATAGTTATTAGATCTAATTAGGTGCTGTCTTCGCTGTCATCATGAATGTGGAAATAACCCAGGCAATGTGACAGTTGGATTTCGTTGATTTGTTGATACACATACACGCGCGGATGCACTTGCCCACACGTGCACATAAACACGCACGCACGCACACACACGCACGCACGCACGCACGCACGCACGCAGGCACGTGCAAAGCGCGCACGCATGCACGCACCCACACGCGCACACACCACGTGCAATGCATCGACCATGCCATAGTTGAGAGAAAGAACATAGAACTTGTAAATAATTTTGCAAATGAATCCTACCAAACCTACAATCTAGTGTCATATTATTGTCCGAACTATGTCAAGCGATGGCAACACGATGTCTGAAGTCCGGATGGATTCAAATATTATTACACAATCGTCCATGCAATATAATGGATAGACTCCTCGGCAAGCCACCACCTCAAAATAATAGAATTAGTATTTCTGAATGCTATTCTCTCGTTAAAATTGTGTATGTGTCCTCTGGAGATTGGTTTGATGGAAGAAGGTGGTCGTCTTGGTGCTATGTAATGGAATCGTTAAGAAATAATCAGCAGGTTGTCTAAGATTGTGCGAACATCGCAAGATTATAGCATCGAATTTCAGTATTAATACACCGAGATTAAAGTTTTTCATTCGACAGCGTTAATAGACGAAATCATTTAGAATGGTGTGTTGTCTAGCAATCCTCGTTGGGGACTTGCAAACCATAATTAACTGTATCTTCTGAAATACGAAGATGAATTGCCAACAACAGAAATTAATTTGCTAACATATTGAATGAGCAAGACTGTACTAATAACCGCCTGGCTCTGGCATAAGCTTCTGGTTCCAGGCTATGGTAAAGGAAGGGCTGGGCGGTGATGATCAACACCATGGTCTTACAGAGAAATCGCCAAATAATGATTATAACTAGCTGGCCGAGTTTCATCGAGTCTACCACACTCAGAGCAGGCTGGAAGAAGATTATGTCGAGTGGATAATATCCGTTCGAGGTAAAGTGGCACACGGTTTGGAAGCTAAGAGCAAGGCAAGATGTTCGTTGGTATTGAACGCGTCTGCTTTTAGCTTATAACACAACATAGGTTTGAGTAATTAGGGACACCATGTATAAGGCATGCATGTAACATCATAACACCAACATGTTAAGTGTTTTACGAGCCGGCCGATAATGTAATCTAGGACCAGAAAACCGAAGACGAAACCTAAATGAGCTTGTGGTGTGCACAAAGGGCAGTAGTGAAAAAAACTAATTGCAGCTTATGGCACTTTCCACTCACACTGATAACCAAAAGCCGCCATTCATCATCATCAATTTATTGAACGATACATCATGGTACAAAAGTACAAAATGAAAAAAAGATCACCGACGATTATCATTTCTTGAGGGATCGAGTACGGATGATTTCTAAATTAACGTTTCCATGATTACACCACCAGGAAGAGGAAACTGAGTTGTGAACCAAATGCGTATGCCGAACAGACTCACCGAGCCACACACTACAGCAGTCAATCAATTAGGGAAACATGCGATCAATATGTGCAGACCCACAGCCAGCCATACCACAAAACCTTCGCATTTTAGACAGCTTTCATTATCATTGCATGTAGCACTTTTCGCCGTGTCTGGCCCCCGGCTCACCCATCACATGATTGAACTGTTCTTATTTACACAACAGCTAGATAACCTGCCTTGCATGGTGTGTCAATGCATTTATGCGTGTTGAAGATGTACACCTCAACTTATCTTTCTGCTCGCAGGTATTTATTTCCTTCAATACAGCTTTTGTATTATATGATGAATATGTTGCACTATATAAGTATAAGGCCTTCAAGTTTCGTAAAGGGCATTGATCTGCCACACAAAAAAGAACATTGATTCTGATAGTTGACTCCTACTGAAGTAGATAGCTGCCTCAAATCAATGGAGAATTTCATTTGATTAGACGTCTAATCCAAATGTCGCAACAGTGCCTGGTAACTCAGCCTTAAACTGTAGACAGCTCTCTGGCTAGAGACTTATTAAACTTAATTAAAAACTCGATCAATTTAACATGTCACTCATTCAATTTAATATGTTAATTGCAGCGCAGAAGCGGAATTCTCTCGATATCTGTTAAGCTTAGCTGTGGCCATGTGGCTGCCATCCGACACTAGTTTCTCCCAGCGTCAGGGCGAATGGGAGGTCGGGCATCACGCAATCATTCATCATCTCTCTCCGTGGTCCCTTCGGGCCCCGACCAGGAGTGCCAGTCGAGTGGTGAGGGGCCTGAGCAGTCGAAGTGGAGGCCGCCCATGCTCGTTAGTCTTCCCGGGCATCCATGATGCCATTCTCGGGACTTGTGATGCTGACTCATTTGTGTGAGATTGGGGTTCCTACACAAATAATTGCTGACTGAATCAGCCAGTCACATCCTTGGAGGCATGTAGGTGGTTCCAGCCCTATGTATGGCTAGCAAGCAGCGATGTGGTTGCTTCGTCCCCGGTGGTGGGTACACTGGTCTTGTCTTCATCGCCTGCTGATGGGAGCTCGAGGTGCAATGAGGCCCTGCTGACCTTAGTCATCTTCCCGAGCTGCGGTATAGGTCGCGTTTGAGCCAAGCTCTTGTTAGGCCTATATCTCTCGGGCACTAGTATGTCGAGGGGGAGGGTGGGAGCTAAAGAGGAGGCGCTGGAAGGACGGTTTCTGGCCTAATGTTTAATTTGTCCAAGAACTCCATGCGTGGGCTGAAAGGAAATGATGTATGGGGTGGCAACTGGAGCAATTTGCGTCCTAGTCATCGGCAGTCCAAACCGAGCTACCGTTGCTCCTGAGGTGACAGGCTCTGCAGCATAAATGGTTTTCCATAAAGAAAGCACTTGACATTTTTTTCATGAAATGGACCGCTGCTAGGAGTTTATGTTTAGTGGTCGCATAGCGACTTTCAATGCAGGAGAGGCAGTGAGATGCATAGCAAAGAACTTGCTCACGCCGATTTGAGATAAAAACAGCACCGATACCAGTGTTGGAACTGTCGGTATCGAGAATAAAATAGCAAGATGGGTCGGGTGGGCTACGATCAGGGCAGTGATTAGCTTCTCTCTTAGATGTTTGAAAGCAAATTCACATTCAGGTGCCCACACGAACGGGTGGTCTTTCCCCGTAAGTTGGAAAAGTGGAGCCGTAATCTTGCTGCGTTCGGGGACATAGGTGCGATAGTATTGGCAGAGTCTGAGGAAGCTACATATCTCTGTAAGCAAGGCGGAGGTTTTCCAGGCAACGACAGCTGCCATCTTCGCTGGTTGGGTGGAAACACCTTGGGTGGATACAACATGGCCAAAGAGCGTCACTTCCTCGTGAAAGTTAGGTGTTCACTTTAAATTAGCTTCCATTGCAATTCACAGAGCACACGTTCCATTAGACATTCGAATGTGTCAGGAGCATTGCAGAGGCCATAGGGCATTTTTCGGAATTGAAAAATGTCGTGGCGACAGACGAAAGTGGTCTTTTCTTTATCACGTTCGTCCATCTCTACTTGGCAACATCCGCTGGCCAGGTGAAGCATGCTGAACAAAGCAGCGCCTGCGAGGGAAATCCAGGGCATGGTCTAGCGTGGGAGGGGTAGGCGTCTTTGAAGCTGCTGTCGTTTAAGAGTCTGCAATCAATACAAAAGCGAACCACACTATCTTTCCTTCTAGCCAGAACTATAGGTCTGGCCCATGGCGAGTTGAATTGTTGAATTATGCCGTAACATCTCTGTCACTTGTTGATGTGCTAGCTATTCCTTATGAACAGGGAGGTGGTAGACATGTTCTTTTATGGCATGGTGATCTGCCATATCAATGTTATGTCGCCACTATAGAAGGTTCTAGCATGATCAAAAAGCATGTCAGACTTGGAGTGCCTGTTCGTCATTCAGTCCTTCAGTGGCATGGGAAACGAGAGCCTGTAGAGGTAGGGGTGGAGCGGTATTATCAGAGCAGCAGAAATCGTTTGTCGTCTGATATTCATTGCAAACAATGTCCGCTTAGAAAAGTCGACTGCAGACTTGTCCAGCTTCTAATGTAAGAGCTCGTGCAGAAAAATTGAAAACACGATATGGCACGTTCTTGGAAGTATGGGAACTAAGTAAGGCTCGCCGAGCAGCGACCTCAACTGCTTGCAGGTTCCAAAATGGCTTAGCGAGTATGGAGGCGGGTGTTTAGGGCAGAGGCCCTAAGAATTCCTTCCTTTCCCGGTCCTAGCGTAGTAGTGCTGGCGGGGACGAGCCCACAAGTATGGTGCAAGGCAGAGCATTATCCCAATGCTATTCGACGCCCATCGAGCTCTAATTCCTGGCAAGCACTGCATACTATGGTGCCACAATTCTTAGGAAATCGATCGTGAATAAAGCATCATTGGCGATGTTAGCTACTATAATTTGTTGGATGAATCGCAAGTCTTTGATTTGAATGGTGAAGTTGGTGGTACCCGCTATTTCTAGGGGCAGTGCCACAACGGTTGGTGTGTGCCTCTGTTAAGTGTGGTCATGATTGTTCAGACAAGATGTCGTAAATCCGGGAGCTCAGAATGGTAATGGTGGTTCCTGTGTCGACAGTAGTGAGAACTTGGGTACCTTGAATGGTACAATAACAACGAAGAGAGCTAGTGCGGAGGAGATGGACAGTTTCTATGGGTGGAGACGGTGGCAAGGAGGAAGTCTGGGTGTCAAATATAAACTTTACTAGTCTAGAAATTTCATCGGATCAGCGACAGAAGTATGGTTAAAGTAAAGGTGTCCAGTAGAACGTTGGTGTGGCATGGTGTCACAACTAGTGGGGCCATTTTTCATTAGAGGGGGTTGTATAGGGTGTGGTTCCTCTTCATTGATCAGAGAGGTCGTGGATTGCTGATTGAGGATGTTCATGACCGAGTTGGGAACACTCAGGGCAAGGGCGATGCAGATGATGTTTAATGGTTTACTATTCGTGAGTGGCACCTTCAGATACGGAATTTACTGGAGGCATGTGCCTCTAGAGAGCTCTGAACTAGAGACCTGAGTGGGTTTAAATTACTTGGAAGGTATTCGGGGGCATGTTCCTGGCCGTAATACATGACTAGAGGTACGGTACCTTCTATGGCATGCGCTGCATGTAGCGCTTCTGCCTGCCAGGAGATGCTTGGGTAGTTCATGGTCCAATGTCCAGTTCTACCTCCTCCGAAACAGTGGTTTGTGTGTGGCTGTGGCGGCAATAGTCCAGGCGGAGGTTGGAAAGGCCAGCGGCTGCCAGAGTACATGGGATGGAGTCCAGTGTGAGCGATCCGAGGGCTGGCAGGTTGCTGGTGGCTTGTTGGGTTCAAGCAGCAAATTGCATCATGGTGTTCTGCATATAGTGGTCATGCGTGTGTTTAGGTCGGCCATATGTGTAATTATCTGGCAGAAGTTATGCTCCATCGCAGAATGTGCGGAGTCCTTACCCTTGGGTGTGGCTGTGGTGTTTTGCACAGCCTTCAACAAGGCGTCCATCTGTGTGGGGATGGTACCAGATGGTGGGGTGGTAGTGAGTGGGCCAGTACCAAGGCCAGGTCAGCTGTTTGAGGTGCAGGGGTGTCTCCGAGATGAGGTGAGTTATTCTTCTTCTTACCACGAGGTCCGTGTTCTTTACCTATAGCAGCAGCAGTTTGTGGGGCTTCTTCAACAGGTTCTATGGGATGGATGATTCTTTGCTGAGAGACTTCTCTGTCTAAGAGGTTGTTTATATGAATAGTGGCATTTGTTAGCTCTGTAATGTCGTGAACTTATGCCTGGTACAGGCGGTCCTTTAAGTCATGATGCCCGCTCAGGGTTTCAATAAAGCTGACAATGAGAATATAGTCCTAGGCTTCTCTACGTATGGAACCGTAAGCATGCGTCACTAATCATCTGATGCATCCAGCGAGCTTGGGCAGCATTTCTTTCGCTTCCCATCGCATGTTGTAGAGAAGGATGTGGCTAGTTTCAGCCTCAGCGCTATCGCCAAAGCGTTCCTGTAAGGAGTGTCTTTCAAATGATGGTTATTTAGAGGCTGGTCAAGACTTGAAGGGCCTTTCCTTTCAATTGAGTGGCCCACTCGTGGTATCATCCCATCTATTTTTTTCCAATATTAAGCAGAACTGGCAAAGGTAGTTCTCCCATGGTCGTTCTCTATTGCATTCCGGCGGTGTTACTGTCTTGCTATCAGGCCTGTATAATGGTTCCACACGCAGCCGATAAGGTGGTGGCGGATTAAGTCTCTTAGATGACATATCCCATGGACCGAGCCTTCAGTGCTCATTTTGGTCTGATAGCATTCTCCATACAGGATTTGCGTTATCTATTCAAAAAGTTCCGGCGGCATATACCATCGAATGGCGTAGAAGATATGGGTAGTAGACCAAGGGTACAGGTATGTCTCGGGCTCCTCTTCAAGGATGTGCAACGGGGAATAGATAGGGGCAGGAATTTCTGTTTGACAGGGTCAACGAGTTAAATACAAGCTGCCGTGGTATGCCATCACAGACCCACATCAGTTGCCAGTTGTGAACATGAGGCAGCCGTCCCACACTAGCCCCCCCCCCCGCCCCCACGCATCTCGGACTACTTGGAGGTCAGGCATCATGCAAGAATTCCTCCTCTATCTCTGTAGTCCCATCGGGTCCCGAGCACGAGCACCAGTCAAGCGGCGAGGGGCCCACTCCATCGAGTACACGGAGGCCTCCCATGCTCGTTAGACATCCCGGGCGTCCATCGGTCCGTGGTGCCGGTTTCAGACTTTATGATGCTGATTCATTGCAAATAATTGCTGACCGGAGTGGCCAGCCTTTCCTTGGCGATACATATGTCCCGCCAGACATTTTCAGCATGGCTAGATATCTCCTATTTGAGAGACGTGATGAACCGAGGAATTAAGCTTTCCTTATCTTAGTGATATATCCTAATCTTAGGCAGTTGAGACAGTGCAAATCGAAGACGCCGTGGCCGTTACGAGGAAGAAACCGTGCAAAGATCAGAGAAATATTTACGCCATTGGGTTCTTTACTTAGTGAGTGAGACGCACTCAAGGCATCCTAGTAGCTAGTGCGAGCTTTTAAGATGGCAAACTTGCCCCCTACAAAACGTTGGGTCGAAAGACCATATGAGTGGTCGAAAGAAGAAAAGGGGTGGGGGTTATCGAAGACGTGTTCGTGGGGAGCAGTTTTACGAAGTGTGACTCAGTATTGCTACGTCCAAATCAATCGCTACGTAACTCACTGCGCGGCGACGTAGGTAGAGGATGTGAGAGGCGTGGCAGACTGAGGAGCTCATCTTTCCTAATCCTAGCGGTATACTTTACTCTTGGTGTGGGGGTGGAGGGGGGGGGGGGGGTGTTGTCAAGACCGTGCAAATCGAAGACGTATTGGCCGTTATGAGGAAGAAACTGTGAAAGGATTATGTATTTGAAAAGCAATTATATGAAGAAAGACCTGTCTATTACGGGTGTGTTCCAAGTGGACCGGCGCATGCGCATGCGCAGAAATGGTGAATCCTGTCACATACATTTTTCACCACCATACTCGCTGAGGGTATAGCCATCCATAGGGCGGTCATAGTGTGTCCCAGGGGTGGGTTACTGTTTCCAGTCTTCTGTTAAATGCGATCGAATGGCCACAGAATTAATCAAAATTACGAGATTGGTCATATTAGCTGAACCGTTTTCTCACCTATCGTCTCCAGAACATATTGGCCTTTGTCACATGCTATTGCAACAACAATTCTGTAACACTCGGTCTAGACACAGTAGAATTTCCTCAGCGGCGCACATGCATCTTACTAAATTTACTCAACTCATGCTCAGCTTCTAATCTTGCCCCATGACAAGACTGTTTCTGATTACACATGCAGACAAAGACGCACTGTGTATTCATACATTACACTTAGTCATATACTCCTGTGTTGTTACCACTTTCATTCACGAGGTCAGAGTATGCCGCAATCTAGGGCATGGAACCTATATGTGAAAGCTATGCCTTTTGCGACTTCTAGACAAAATAGTTTAAAGATAATTTACCAGTGCCTCACAAGAAAAAAGTCAACGTGTAGTCTGTGACATATATTTGGGTACGCACAACAGGTCGAGTAAAGAAAGCTGTGTAATAGTTGGAATATACCCTTAGAATTGTTCATGGAAAGAGATTGTGTGCTATAATAATCACGCTCGAGTAACCATTGTTTTATGCAGATGGTCATTCCGATAAGAAACTACACAATATTATTGAAGGCCAGTCCGAGTGGCCTTATCAGTATGCCAGTGTACATTATGCCCGGGAAGCAATCAACACAGTAAGCAGATCAGAAATCCATCTTTTCATCCAAATCATCACCCGAGGCTAGAATGTGAGAGATATTCCATTTCCAATCATGATGCCCCAGCCCAGTAGATTGACCTCTGCTGCGCGTTCGACAGTCAATGTATTACGATTAATGGAACCCATTTCTAACTAAACTCCTCCGACTTTGTATGTGCATTTGACTTGCTTTCAATAATTTGAAGTTTAAATTTCCAGAAATCCCAATTTTAAGATAGCCATACAGCTAAGATGTTGAATAGTTTGAAAACTAATCTGACTGGTGGCTTTCAGTCAACTTAGTCTTAAAATATTCAGCATAATTTTTACTAAATTATAAGTTCACCAATGACATATAGTTAAGACACGTTCCTGAGAGAGTATTGCTACCATCGAGACGCGCCAACGTTACTTTGACTATGACGTCAGCTAATTTCACATTTTCAGCATACGGTGAGAGAATGGCATATTGCATAACTCCATTGTACCGATCTTCAATGTATTTCCTGCATGAGTACCAACACACATTACATTACCATAAATAGGACGCCAGCTTCTTCTAGACCAATGTTCGCTTTGTTCTTCTGTAGTAACACATTATTGTCTAAGAATGGTTGAATATGTGTAAGACAGAACATGTATTGGCTACCTATGTCTGGCCTATTTGAGCACACTTGCACTTGTATCTTTTATTCACCAATTCAATAATTACTAACTACGCCCTAACTATAATTACCTAACCCACTTAGCGCAGTTTCAAATCAAACCTTCAGGGACAAAGTCATATGAACTTTTGAATTAGTCATTTGGCTAGTTAAGATACGTAGATTGTTTGTTATCCCTAAATGTTGATCACAGTATAGCTTGTTTAATTATAGGGATAGATCGTTTGACGTGTGAATCTCCTGGTTCATACCCGCAATCACCAATTCAGCACGATTAACCAAGGATCTTGATCCATCTATATTTAGCTTTATGACTAAGCGGACCATTTCATGAAACCTTTCATTAGCACACTAATAATATTAATTTGACCACCAGTACTTATGATAGTTGGCCCATCATATGATAATAGACTACTTAACATTTTGCTAATCATAACAATAAGAAATGAAAAAATAGTAAGCAGAGATTGCAGACTCTCTCTATCCCCCTTTTGGCACATTGTCTAAAGGGTTGAGATTTTCCGGATTTCTTTCGAGCGCGCTCAAAGCTGTGTAATCCTCAGGGTCTATCGCCACACGCATCCGTGTGTTAAAAATCCAGGTGATGGCTAACATCTGGAAATCCTGTTGCTCGGCACGTTCCTTCTTTGTGTTGACATCTGAGACAAATCGGATCAGGATGTTTTTAGCTACAATACTAGACAGAACGCATGCATGCACACCACACACGCACACACAACGGGCACGATTTGTCACATGCCTAAACGGTGAATAAGGATCGGACAACGGCCGTGTTAGATGGTATCAGTATTGCTGGCATCGGGTTTACCGCCTCATGTTAGAGAGGAGATTTATCGCCATTACTTTTGACACAATTGAGCGATGGAAATGCGAGCGAGCTCTTCAGTGAGTGGAAGATAGGGTAAGAGAACTCAGTCTTATAAAGTATTTACAATGTCCACAACAGCCGTGGTGCTAGTCTGTATTACATGTTATTCACAATCTGCTTCAACATTGACTATCGTCAGATGAAATAGAACAAATGCAAATCGATCAATCTGAGTCGCTGATAAAATACAGGAGTGTCGGGATTATCCGATGTGTGTTGATGTCTTCGTGTGTGCATGGCCAACATAGCATATGCTGCGCATTTCCATTCTTAATCACAGACAAACGGTGACTGAGTGGAGCTAACAGACCCGATATTGATTATTATGTTCCAGTAATTCTCTCTGTCATTCGTTTGACACGTTAGTAAATAACCGGTCAGAATCAAGCATATCTAGTGTTGATGACCAAACCTTATACACTGTAATTATGTACAGATTGAAAAATTCGGTTGTATAGATGTCTTCTACTTTCGGTCCTATTCTAATAATTATCACTCACGATTCTCTGTGGTTGGGTCTTTGGAGTTCGGGAAAGGTGCTCTTCCTTTCTCTGATGATCTGCTTATAAACGTCACTTAACACGTTTGAAAATTTAATAATATATAACTAAACTGTATTAAATGTAATATAAATCAAATCACATTCTATTTCTGGGCATGCTATAATTCCTTGCCCTCCTCTTCAACTTACAGTCGCTTGCTGTGTATTCCACATTATTTCCAAACATGAGACTGCAGAATGATCACCATTTGAACATATTTAATACAGTATCAACTGTCAGTTTCAACAATTTGGATGACGACGACGGCATAGACAATGACGGCAATAACGATATCACATAGAAACACACTTCTGTCGCAGGCACAAACTCGGTGTTTCTTCGATCTCCTCCAGCCCATGGTGATCTGCCATCTGCATAATTTTCTTAAACCAGTATGTGACGTATGGCGGGCCATTTTGCACCCGGCTAATACGTTAAATAGTGTCAGTTTAGCTGGCACAGACATTCGATTGAATCAAGATGTCTAACTTCACTTAAAAGCATCACATCCTCCAAGAATCGGTATTACCTTACCCAAGACAATGTCCTGATTTAATTTAACTTTGAGCTCGAAGATGTAATTTCGGTCACTAATTTCCTGCTTACAGGATTCACAACTAAAATAGTAGATATTCTGCTATCAGAATGTTTATATCTTATGCACATTGATCAGTTTACGACAACTTAAATAGTAGATGTTCTGTTGTATGGCTATCAGAATGTTTATATCGTATGCGGTACTTTTTCAATCGCACTGGACTCATGATCACGTTTGCGTGAACCTTTAGGTGGCCCAATCACTCACACACACCGTGCGCATATCAACATTGCGATACGTGGGAGAAAGAGCATTGACATCATCAATCGGTTGACCAATTGAACATGAAAAACGTAAGATGTCTTTGTCGCAGAATTGTTAGAAATCGGGTTTGTAATTGTAACCTGCTTTCTTACTTTGCGATGTATTTAACCATTCTTACACAACCGTTCACACAATATAAGTGCTAATAGACAGCTAGACATTCCCCCTTTAACAACCAGATCATTTAGGTTTCCTAATCTGATGTATCTATTATTAAGAATTGGGTCTGTTTCTGCTGGACCATGGTATGGCAGAGCATCATAAATGTTGTCCCCCTTGTATTATACATTGCAATCTGCAAAGAAACAGTAAGAATGCTCTAATTGACAATCTATGCAAACGTGTTCTAGTCAGCCACTTCTAATATCGGTGTTGGGTAAGAGAGTGTTAATCAAACCCTGGTGTTCTTGCCGACAAATGGGCAAATAATGAAAAGAACTGGCAGGCTGAGGTTCGTCGATACTACCACGAACATAGCAGATCCACGACTGAGAGAGGATTAGGCTGAGCTGATAATAAGTGTAACACGATACGTATGTCCGTGAAGCTAAGATTCAGAGGAGCATGCAGACTAGCAAATTAGTGATAACACACACATTATGGTAAATGCATTAGAATTAGCACATGCCCGTCGAGCTAGAAGGTAATCGACCCTCTTTCTTGGATCGAGTAGAATGGGTAGAATGTGACTGTTTGCTAAAAAAAAAACAACTGTCTGATGATGAGGCACAAACTATAACAACGCATTGATGTGTATGACAGATGCATGAGCGCAATCGTTTATTTGATAGTAATGCTATGGGAATGGTTTACTCTATGTACATATAAGCCGTATGTGCATGGAGTAATAGAGTAGAGCATGCCCATAGCAAACTCCCTATGGACCACAAAATCGTGTCAGAAATTGCAGGTGGTCGCAGGTCATATGTGTGTAGGATTACTGTATATTGCGGCTGTAGTAGTAGAAACATCTTACAGCCGCAATCCGTCAATCTTCGCTTTTGACCACTGTGTCTTGCTATCAGCCAAAATCTTCATCAGGTCCATTCTTCTTCTGAGTGTACCGAGTCCTGCCTTTGCGAGATCACCCCATAGCACGCTTTCGCCTGGTTGCATAATTGTTGGCTCGCAGTAGGGCGAAATACAAGGCTCGCTGTGCGTGTGTCTTCTGGCATGCTTAGCACCTGGCCAGACATCGACCATCTTTGCTGGGAGATTTTTACAGGTAAGCAGCGCCTAGTGATGGTGCGGATGTGCTTGCGGTGCCAGGCATCGCGTTTGTCTAGAGATGTCTTCGGAGCTGCCCAGGTGTTACATTTATACAGCATCAATGGCACACAGGCTTCGTTGTATGTGCGTAATCTTTTGGTCACGGGCATTATTGATCTACGAGGTCAAAGATTCCAGAAGGACTGGAAAGTTATCTGCCCCATGAAGCAGTGAGCTATAATGGCAGCAGTACAGCAGCGCAATGATCCCAGGAGTTTATGTAATGGAGCGTCATTTTAGTGTCATGCTTTGTCGATCGATATATGTTGGTGAAATATATCTTTTTGGATTCATTCATACCGAAATTATAATTTTTTAGTTTGCTTGCACCTATTGTAAGTAGTTCGTCAAGGGTTCTCTTTTCCTGAAGTCCACATCGTCGGGATATTACATCCCAAGCATTATGTTCAGACTGGTGTAGAAACTGGGTGGTTTGGTCTTATGGGAGTGTTTCCATACCAGGTAACCGGTGAAAGCACAGGGGATAGAGCATTCCCCTGTGGGGAGCCGATTGGTGTCTCAAACTCTGCAGAGATCACTGACTTAACTCGTACTCTCAGCTTGGTGTCCACAAGTAGTAGTGTCACTAGTCGTAGCTCATCTTCATTGCAACTTTCCTGGTGTAGTGCTTCTAGGATATGTGAGCATTTAGTTGTGTCGAAAGCTTGTTACATGTCAATCCTCATTTTGTGGACAGCACAGTGCTTGAACATGACTACTACCACACGCATGCATTGCGCCCATACAATGTCTGCGCAGCTGCGTTCACGTTAAAGCCACTTAGGCATGGTCTAATGAAGTCATTGATCTTGTCTCGGATGCGGCATAGAGTAACGTTGGATAGGATATTACGTACGCTGTTGAGGAGCACAATGTGCTGCAGATTGGCTGGGGGGCCAGGTGGCACATAATTATCAAAGAATGAGAGCCCATCTCAGCAGAGGTGATACTTCAAGCAGAATGTGCCATTGCTATTATATAATTCATGTGTATCAAGGGACAAATGCTTCATTAATATAGTATTTCAATTCCAACTAATTGTTGTAGATATTATTGACCCTTTAAACGCTATCATCTAATTTTCAAGCCCCTGTATTGCTTTTGGAAAAATATTAATTTCCAAGAAAACAGACACATATTTTTGTAAATTCCAGTGGTACGTTTACAAAAATAGACTAGTCATGGCGTGGGAATGGACATTTACTATGTAAAATCTACAATTTTCTTGGCAACTCTTGACCATTAATGGGTTAATTGATATACATGGCATTTTCAACAATTTGATGCGCTCTTGGGACAAGAGGGGTTAATAACCTGAGTAGACCACCAGATTCCGTTCTAGATAGCTGTACTGTCTATCACCATAAACTCATTAGTATTATTACCCAACACCGATTGCCACATATTATAATTTCCAGTGACACGTTGTGCTCTATGTGCAAAATTATCCCTCTGTCCAGGAATGTGGCCCAACACAGATTGCCTTGATCCTGGATGAGGAAAAGAAACAGTGGTAAAAAGAAGGTTGGTTTAAACCGTCATCACCGTCGTCTGTGTCATCATTTCTAGCCGCACTGGAACCCCGGTAGTTCCAGAGTAAACTCTAAATAGCTTGGCAGAGGGAGATCCAGACAATTAATGAGCCTGAGGGCTGGTGGAATGTAGACAGAGACAATAATTCATGTAACGGAGGCCTTAAGGTAAGTGGCCAATTTATTTAATCTAGCAGGTGTGCGGTGTTACATATCCACTACTCCCGGAAAAGAGACTGACATGAAATATCTCCTACCGAGTAATCGTCCTTACTACTATAAACCTATCCTATCGAGCTAGAACAGTTTAGGTTTAGGCATGTTCGCGCAGTGAGAACATGAACAGCGACCTCAGTGAAAAATTGATGCTGTGCAGGGAACAAGGTGGTGCGGATGTTGTTGCTGTATAGTGTAGCCTAGTGATACTGCGGTCCAAGAGTTTTTATATAAAATAAACAAAACATATAACATGGATGGCTACTGTCATATCACTACCTTAGAGTAATACAGTCATAGCAGGTCACTCGAACGTGGCAATGCTTATGGGCACGAAAATAAAGATACTATATACATAATAATAAACTATAAAAATGTGGTTTCAATTGACCGGAAGTTACCTATTTGTCATCAGTACCTATTACACAAAAGTAATACAATAATAATATAATAATAATAACGACAGTGTACCTATTAGTCATCAGTACGGAAAAAGTTCTAGCATCACAATAGTTGTTGCGTAACATAGTCGGAATGCGAGATGGCATGATACGAAAGCTGGCTGCCAGGAAAAACCGCAGGCACACTACGGATATGGCTCATTCTCAGGGAATGTGAAGAAAAACGTCTGCGGGAATGGATGGCTAGTAGATAGTCTTGTCTACACACTAGTTAGTAATTTAAATGATATTGTCAAAGCTTCTGTACTGGTGAAGAAATTGAAGCTGGCCTGTTGTTCTTGAAGGGTTATCGATGAAGTAAATAATGCAGATGCATTATGATGGGTCACAAGACGAGATGCATCAAATAACTCACACGATGCATCTGGCAATGTTCCCCTGACTGTGGTCAAATGTCTAAAAGATTTAACACGTGATGAGCGGTTTGATTACACAACTGGTTGTGTGGTTCAGAAGATCTGGCGAGTTATGACAGAGCACGCCACTCGCCCCAAATACTGGACGATGAGCTACATCGGGGCCAAAAGGCCTACCCGCATGAAAGGTCCCTTTACGGAAGTAGTAGCGTGGGCTACCTGACTTTAATTTCTTTATTACCCCCAGATGATATCTTTCTGGGAGCTTCAAAAACGTGTGGATGCAGATGCGGTGGATCGTGCCATAGAGACAATGAATTTGATGCCGCAGCAGCTGTCAGTATCTGTCATAGCAAGCAATACTAATGATTCGTCTTCTCAGACCTGGTACCTCACCACCACCTGACTGCTGATGAATCTGATTTTTCAACCCCTTTTATACTGCCTGTGACATCACAGCTGGAGTGCCACAGCCAATCAGCAAGCGCGCTTCAGCAGCAGGGAAGCGGTTCACGTGACACGCTATCATAGGCATGCACTGAGAGCATGCATGCGCTAAGCCTATGGAGTTCAATATTTTGAAGGAAATTTGATGGCTCATTTTGCCAAAACTCGGTCAATTTAACCGATTTTAAAATGGTACAGAGTTTTGAAATCCTCGCTTCATTCTGGTCGAGATCAGGTACAGCGAGAACGGTGTAATTTAAAATAATTACATGTTCCAGCTTAGTACAAAATAAGATGCTATTTCCCCTCAACGCTATTGTGCATTGTCTAGCAATGTCTGATGCCTGCGCATGCGCGCTAGGTGATCTCTTTGACCTAATCATTTCACGAACCGCTCATATGCAGCTTTTTATATGCATATCGTCCCACCCAGGGGGTCGTGCTTGGAACATGCCCGGCGGTTCCGTATCCAGACTGGCTGGGATGGTCCGTACTTGACAGGCCGATCCGCGCTACACCACCCCCCCCCCCCCTCCTAGTTTGGCACCTGTGACGAACAATACCATAGTTTTAGATCGAACATACAGGGCACAACTAGGCGAGAATTATAGAGTTCTCAGGCAGGTGTGTAACCGAGAGGAGTTGTGACGCAAGAGATGTGTAGTTTATCAGAGACGTGCGAAAGAGTTTGGAAGGGAGGCATACTTTTATTTTGATTTTTGGCCCGGTATTTATTTTTCCAGGCCTTTGCTTTTTTGTTTTAATTCTGCAGTGCGTGCTCTTTTTTATTTAATATCTGATTTGGTTAAACAATAGCTTGCATGGGCATTCTGCATGATGGATAATTAATTTTCCGCCGAGAATGCCCAAGCTCCAACATACCTGAATTAAGATATATATAAATGTATATAAAAATAAAACACATATCCATAAAACATATCACAACAATGGTGAGACAGTACATTATGCATGCATGCCGATATATATATATATAGAGATCTCGCCAACCATATATCCGTCCTGTTATCTGAAACGAGAAGAAAAATAATAAGAAAAATATTATGGAATAATAATCATAATGCTAAGCTTTAAAATGCCATCAGGCAGCCCCAGCCTGGGACGGTATGACTGGGATAAAAAGACACATTCGCTGCAGTATTCTGCATACTTACACCGCATAAAGTGTTTTTGCAGCATAGGGATCCGCAGTGATTATTGGAGACACAGCCATGCGGCATTTAGCATAGCGGTGTAAGATGGCCGTAGTCAGCCTAGGGTCAGGGTTACAATTTAAAAAAATTGGAATAATATTAAAAATAGTATTTTTAAAATAACTGTAATATTTCAAATTTCCACACACTTAATCAAACATTCTGCTGCATCCCTGACAATAATGACCACAGGTTTTGGCCGAAAGGTTACGCCAACATGGTTGGGTTCTGCGATCTGTATATGCTGGTCATGGTGTGTGATTTTGAACTGCAGATATATTGCTGATGATATTTTCCATACTACTGTCTGATGAGGTAGCAGATAAATTTGTTCTGTCTAACGTGCATGGTGTTGATGTATGACTGGTGATGGTGACTGCTGTGGTGCCGTGTGTCCGGGTCGTCTCAGTGGCGGCGGTTGATGTCATCATGGTAGTAGTCATGGTGGAGGTGTCCGTAGCTGCGGTGGTGGTAGTTACGGATTTACTTCTACGGAAAGCTGTGATGATGTGTGAAGAGATGGAGGCAGTTCACCTGGAATGTGGTGAGTTTCCTGATCTTTGCGGCCTGGATAAGTTTGGTGGCAGATGTATGTGGAACTGCTCAGATCTCTGGTTGGTGCACGATGTGGCGTTTCCACGATTACATTTTGTCTGATGTGGTGCCATTGCAGATGACAGGATTTATGGATGGAGTGTGAAGAGTACTGGTTGCTGTACTGGTGACGGTGACTGCTGCACGGTGGTGTTGCCGTGGTGCTGATCTCCTAGGCTGTTTCCTCGTCGATGGTTAAGCCTGGTGGCTATGCAGCACTATCAGAAATGCCGGGTAATGTTAATGAAAACCTAAGCACTGTTATTGGTACACTTATCATGACTGGTGCTGGACGGGTGACTACTGATGCCGATGTATCCGGGACTGATGGTGCTGCCAGTGCGGTTATTACTAATGCTACTGGTGTGGTGTGTGCTGCGGTGGGTGTTGTGTAGAGGAGTAGGATGCGTCTCTTTGTACGTTTTGTCTTGGCCATTCTTCAAGTGGGAATCACTTCATGTGGTGTACGAGCTTCCAATCTCGGAGCTACAATGTCATTTGGTTCGTCTTGTTCTCCAGGTTGAAGATTAACCACAAGAACACGATGTTTAGAGGGAAGATGAATTTCCATGCGCGATCTCCTCCTTTTATAGTTTTTGGTTACGTCACAAGCGGGGGCGGATTACCACACCCAAAATGTTATGGGTGAATCGGTCATCACCATAGAAGGATTCTGCGAATTTTATTAACCTGAAGTCGGATTAAATATTCCCTTCGTAAGTAGAAGGCAAATATAAATATAAAAAGGATGGAGAGTCGCCTATTTCTCCATTTTATGGAAAATCGGGTCTCCGATCAATGTTAATATCTGGAACTACTTATTCCTGTGGATGCTCACCTATTAATTAGAGTGAAGTGCTTTCCAAGTTAGATATTTATAAACTTGCCTGTTCAAATTTCAGGCTGTAGCGCCTGATGGAGTGGGGGGAGTGTGATTATGTGAGTGGTCGGTGACCCCGACTCATCACCTCTCGCCTCCTCCATCACGTGTGTTGTAGCCACATGGGAGGGCGATTCGCGTGTTTATAGTTTTTTATCCAATTTACCGGAAAACACCTGAAGTAGGTGGGAATGGGAAGATGTCAACGGAACAACTTTTACATCCTTCCCTTTGGGCAATGCAAACGAGAAAAACTTCAGATACAATGTCGGGAATACCTGTTTCTGTAGACACACTTGTCTTGGTACCTGTGCGATGCCTATCACCCGGTCTGAGCTCTGGCACTGGGTCGTCGCTAACACAAGGCTTAAGACGATCGAAGTGGATGACTGAGGTCATGCTATCCGAAGCACGGATTTGGTGGGTCCCATCCGACTTCTTCCCTGCTACCACATAGGGTCCCTTCCACTGGTTTGCAGAACGTCACGTATCATGAACCCACACCACTTTCTGGCCTCATATGGTTTTCTGACGCTAGTGTACAGTGGAGAGTGTTTCTCTCACCAGCTCATGGGCCTGTTTTATCCTGTGCTGCATGAGCTCCACGTAGAGAGAGAGGGTGAATTTTTCGCTACCCGGAATTCTGGGCATGGCCAGATCCAAGGGTAAGGCTAATTCACATCCTAACATTAACCGAGCAGGGATATAACCTGTGCTGGAATGCATTGACGTGTGGTAAGTCATGCGTACATATGGGAGTCGAAGATCCCAATCAAGACAATCAAGGTGTGTTTCCTTAGTCAACATCACCACGAGAGTTCTATTGAATCTCTCTACCATCCTGTCACTGCACGGATGATATGGTGTTGATCTTGTCTTGACTATGTGAAACATTTTGCAGAGCTCGGAGATCAACCGGCTCTCAAAATCACTAGCCTGGTTGGAATGTAACTCATACAGCATTCCAAAATGACAGAACACATTGCTGGACAGAACCTCCATTACTGTGGATGCCTCTTGGTCCGGTAAAGCAAATGCGCCCACTCACTTCGTAAAATGACGTTGCATACGAGGATGTATTTGTTTCCTTCATCCGTCGTATTCAAGGGACCGAGCATATCAATAGCCACTCGCTCCCATGATGCACCCACAATTTTAATTTGTAATGGTGCATTGTGGTGCTGGCCAACAGCACGTCTTTGACAGGGGACGCATTTGGCAGCCCAAGCCTTGACACTTTCGCGTATCCCGATCCAGTGGAATTTATGTCCGATCCACTCTGTAGTTCTCTCCATGGCTAAGTGACCAGCGTTGTCATGTAATTGTTCTAAAATCATGACTCTATAACGCTCAGGAATTATTATATGGTTATTCTTATAGAGAATGGCATTGTACATATGGCACTCCCAAACCTTTGATAATAATACTTGGCCGTTGTGGATAAGGGACTGACAGATTCCTTGGGAGGGCGTACCCCATCCTGGATCCATTCCTCGTGTCTGTATGTATGTTGTTTGTTCATGAGCGAGCTTCTCCCCATTCCAGTCTGCACACTGCAGCTCTGGGAATATGGAAGCTCGCTGTGTTGTATGTGCCATGGTGGTGGCCACTTCTTGTTCATCTTCGAGCCTGATTCTGCTCAAGGCATCAGTATTTCCATGCAGCTTGCTGGGTCTATGAACAACATTGAAGTTAAAGGCCTGCAGGGATTCTTGCCACCGTGCTACCTGGCCCTCCAGATTTCTTAGTGAGGCGGGGTCTGTACGTAATGTAAACGAGCGTCCATACAGAAAGTAACGTGTCTCTGTTGTATTTAAAGTACGTGAACCATAACCCAGTACCTGCTCCGTCCCATCTTCTTTGACCTGTACTAGAACAGTGTCAATCGGATAAGCAGACGCATCAGTGTCTAAGATAAAATCAAGGTTTGGGTTAGGATAAGCAAGAATAGGTGCAGTTGTTAACAGGTCCTTCAACGCCCTGAAGGAATCCTTACACTCACTCGTTCACTCAAAGGATCGATCCTTTTCAGTGATCTGGAACAAGGGGGATGCAATCTCACTGAAGTGATGGATGTACCGCCGATAGTACTGGCAGAGCCTGAGGAAACCTCGTGTGTTAGTTACGGAAGTTGGCGTCTGCCAGTCTGCCATTGCTTGAGTTTTGGAAGGTTGTGTGGCCACTCCATCTGCGGATATCACAGGTCCGAGAAATTCGACACTTTGATGGAAAAAATTGCACTTCTTGGGTTTGAACTCAAGGTTGGTGGTATGGAACTGCATTAGAACTGTGTCCAGGTTGGACAAAGTCTGCTCAAGAAAAGAGCCAAAAACAATAACGTCGTCGATGGAACAGAGACATATCTCCCATTGCAGGCTTGATAACACCTGCTCAAGGAGACGCTCGAATGTTTCTGGAACGTTGCACAAGCCATAGGGCATCTTGCGGAATTAGAAAAGACCATCTCTACAGACGAAGGCGGTCTTCTCCCTGTCAGACTCATCCATGGCTATATGCCAGTATCCGCTTGCCAGGTCAAGTGTACAGAACCATCTGGCTCAGGACAAAGAATCTAATGCCTGATCTATTTGGGGTAACGGATATGCGTCTTTGAGACTTAGATCATTAAGATGGTGGTAGCCGATAAAAAAAACCCTGTAAAGATCTGGCTTTCGTGTCTGCAAGTGCTATGGGACTGGCCCAAGGGTGGTGCTGAAGGCTCTATTATAGCTGTCTGCAATGGGTCGTTCACTTGTTGGTGTGCTTTTGTCTCTTTATGTATGGGAAGATGATGCGCCAGCTGTCATACAGGCCCGTTGTTCCCAGCGTTGATGGAGTGATGCACGAGGTGAGTTTCTCCCAGGTCCATGTCTCCTGTGGAAAATCTGTCCTGGTATTTTAACAGTATCCGTCAAACGTCTTGTTTGTGAGATTGCATTAGTCCAACTGTGGTACGCAAGTATAGGTCATGTAGATGTTCTGGTATATTATGATCAGAAGCTCATGTTGTTGTAGTTGTAGTGGACGCTGTTTCCAAGGAAATCACATCCACCAAATGGCCGCAGCGAACACCGGGGACAAGCATTATAGGACCGGCTGTTCCATCGAATACCCTGAACGGTATATTGTTGGTTGTGTCCACTATCATTCACGGACTCGCACATTGGGAGGCGATCATGTATTCAGAGTTGGGTTCCAGCATGGCTGTGTGCATGTTATCCCCTAGCTGTGGTGTGGTGGCCATTAGAATTTCCTCCTTTCCCGGCTCAACTGTTGCTGTTGAAGCTAAAATATCTGCACATGTGTCTTACAGTGATGATTCCAGTCCAAGAGGTATGCGATGGCCTTGTATATCTAATTCGTGTTGTCTGCAGTGAATGACAGCTTCACTGACACTTAGAAATTTCAAACCTAATAGGGCGTCGTTTTGGATATAGGTTATGACAACTCGCTCAATGAATTGCATCTACCCTATCTGTATCACAATGTTTACAACATCAGCCACCGGAACGTCGGTTCCCGTGGCTATTTGTAAAAAGGGTGGTTTCTTATGAGGTGGGATGTTCTCATAGAGACGCTTGTTAAAACCGGTGATGGAAACTCCAGTGTCTACTGAGGCACTAGTAGATATTCCACCGAACAGGCAGGCACACTTATCGATGACTTTGCAGTGTGCTTGCGGGAGAGTCTCCTTTGCTGCAGTGGGGCACCGTACGAAGGTGGCCTGCTTTGCTATTGCTTCATGACTGTGATAGGTGGCTGTGTGAGGAAGGGACCAGCTCGTTGTCATTGCTGCTGATTTTGCTTGGACGACAACGAAGCTGGGGGTATCAGTGGTGCTATATCTGAAGCTGGTGGTGTATACTGCGAATTGGTGAAAACAGCAGTTTGGTTAGAACTGGAATGGTGCGAACATTTCGCCACCTGAGACATCATGGGATGTTTGGGTGAAGGGTAAAAGAAACATCATCTCCGTGTCGACTGTGTGTTGTGGTTCCCTTTGCGCACCATTGATGCGGAGTGCTGGTTTTCGTATGTGTCACTATTACTGCTGCTGGGTGCGGGAGATGGTGATGAAGGAAGGTGTGTATTGCATACCACCATGGGCACCGTGTGTTAAGTGCCTTGGTGGTGGGTCGTGGTGCTTGAATAAACGTTTTTCTACAACCCACCACTGCCGCTTTACATAGGAAAGAGGGTTTAGTAGATGTGGTTATTGTGGGGTCACAACTTTTCACAGAGGGGAGGATTGTCAGAGCGGTGGATGCAGTGCACATCATAGGCGCCGGTCAGTGTGAAGCCGATGTCCGTGTAGTGCTTGATAATAATGAGGTAGTATTTGTGGTTGTAATTGGTGAATACACCTGACGTTGTCGTTGATGGACCGTAGTTGAGCCAGGTTTCAGGAAGGCGCACTGAAGTGACTCCCTAATCAGTGCCCATTCTTGTTTAATGGATGCTCTGGCTGCGGTGTTCGTTGATCAGTTGCAGATTTAGTGGAGGGGGGATGGTTTTGGATACCGCTCCTTCCAATGGCCTATCTGACCACATCCAAAACATGTGTTGGGTGGCTGTGTGTGACGCGTTGCTGCTTGGTGGTGGTCGTGTAGTCTGCTGGGTTACAACAGCGGTGCTGAGTGTAGTGCCTCGATTGGTGAGTGCGGAGATCCGTTTGGCAATCTCTTCCAATCTGTCATGTGTTGTTTGCCTATTGTTATTGTTGTGCTGATTCCTGTGTCCTGCGGGCATTATTGTGGCCTCCACGATGGGACTGGCCACGGCCTCTTCCACTAGGCCCGTGATCTCCTCTGAGGGTGAGGTTGTGCGGTGGGGGTTGGTGCGTGTTCTGCCAGTGATGCGATGCTGGCGTCTGTGGTGGCGGTTGTGTGTGAGCAGTGAGTGTTTGTAGATTCATCTGCTCCATGAACAATAGCTTTTCCTTAAGGGCCGGTTCTCCGCTTAAAACATCAATGAATTTGTCTAAATGAAGGTTCGTCACTCCCTCGTGATTCGTGCTGGGGTACGCTCTCGCGACGAGACGTCGGATGCGGCTGGCTAGTTGTGGGAGAGTTTCTTACGCTCGTAACCGTAAGTTTTCCAACTGAAGGTGGCTGGTCTCTACCAATGCCCTATCTCAGAATTTCTCTGAAAGGGTGCTTTCCAATTCCATGTATGTTGGTGTGAGATCTGACCTCATATCTGCCAGTACCTGCAGGGCTTTCCTGATAGTTTAGCGGTCAGATACTCTCCCATTTGTTGATCCGTCCATCTGTTTGCGCGGCTTATTATTTCAAATTGGCACTTATAATTGGCCCAGTCACCTTCCCTACTGAATTCAGAGGATAACTCGGTCGGTGCCATGATAAGGGACTATTGGCGCAAATCCAGGTGGGCCGCAGGAGAGAGTTGAGTGAATGCAGATGTAGGTAGATGTCTGTGGATGCGGCTTTGCGGGTTCTGGTTCCTTTGTATACGAGGGGGGAGACTCCTGTCTGTGCGGGTCCGGATAATAAGTCAGTAAGGATGATCCCGTAGGCTTCCTTACGGTTATAGGATGGTGCCCTGAAGGCAGTGTGCCATGCATTCGTCGTGGAGTATCCGTAGGTTGCTGTATGGGTCATCCTCGGTATGGTGGATGTTCATGGGAATGACGAGGCCACTGTGTGTGTGTGTGTGTGTGTGTGTGTGTGTGTGTGTGTGTGTGTGTGTGTGTGTGTGTGTGTGTGTGTGTGTGTGTGTGTTGGTGCTGCTTCTGGGATATGTAGGCTGTGGTTTATCCACATTCCAATATTCGTACCGCTGTACCGATGGGTGAACTTATGGGGGTGTAGATTGTATAGGTTGCCCCCGTGGGGACTTCTCCGACGATATCCGTGATGTGGCAAAGGTGTAGAGTGCCTAGCGTGGATGTCAGACAGTGTGATATAAGACATACCCGCCTGGGCGGCATCACGGAAAGCTTCCTCACTGATCGGCGAGTACTCTTGTTTACGTAATAATGGGGTTTCCTCCAATTCGGGGGGATTTAGTTCATCAGTCCCGGTGAGTGTTCAGGCCACGCTTCCGTCGTAATACTCCACCTCTGAGTTGGGGGAGTACTGTTTGTGATAGAAGGGAGACGAGAACATCCGAGTACTGAGCTTGCGTGGGCGGTCATAGTGTGTTCGAGCCCCACATCGGGTGCCACTTGTAGCCTCCGGGTGTGAGCGCTGGTCCGCTGGATGCTCCAGTTCCGCAGTACCACCAGTACGTGGCGTGTCGGAATATGGTGGCTGGTTAGCTGCAGATCTCAGAGTTGCGGATCTGGTGTTGCGCGTTACTGAATTGTACAAAGACTGACTTCTAGAGCCAGTGGAATGTTCACGTTTCAGTGGGGCCATGCGACCATTGCCGCGAAGGTTGAACCTCACGGTCTCATTCTCACTGTTGGTGTCACTGGTGTGATGGTCCCACAGCTCCATTTAGGGCCGCGACATAATTAAATGCATGCAATAATTACAATATATACGGCAGCCAAACAATCATACTTGTTTACTGCTACCTAAGAGAGGTCTAGTACATGGGGCCGAGTTGACGACTCACTATCGTGGTCCTCGCCAGAGGTATCTCACAGAGTAATAAACGTGAGGCATCCCCGCAATGGAGGGTCCTTGTGCGGCTACTTAGCAAGTTTAATAAACCAAATTCACCTCTACAAACATTCTTTTGTTGTGAGAGGAAAGTGCCTACGGCCATATCACTAACTTAGAATAATACAGTCATAGAAGGTCACTCGACCTTGATGGTGTTTATGGGCGTGAAAATAAAGATATTATATACATAATAATAAACTATAAAATTGCGGTTTCAATTGACCGGAAGGTACCTATTCGTCATCAGCACCTGTTACACAAAAGTAATACAATTATTAATTGCATAATTATACTAGATTAATCGGTCGATGATGCGTCATCGCAAATCCCCACGTTCACCGCTTTGAACCTTTGACACACTACACAGCCCACCCCATGCGCGGAGCCAAATGCAAATGTCATTTTGCACTCCGGGATCATATGGGTAACTCTCATACCAAATTTGGTTTAATCCCGTCCAACAGTGTCACGGAGTTGCATTACAATCAATTCTATGACCTTTTGACCCCATCCCACACCCCTGGGTACGGTGCTAAATGTAAATGGGCTCATCCACTCCACATTGATACGGGTAACTCACATACCAAATTTGGTTGAATTCCGTCCAATGATTTCGGAGGAGGTGCATTACACTCAATTCCTGCAGGCTCAAATTTGACCTTTTGACCCTTCTCCCGACCCTGGGGATGGAGCTAAATATAAACGGCCTCTCGCACTACGCAATCATAGGAGTAGCTCAGATATCAAATTTGGCTGAGTTCCGTCTAACGATTGCATTACAATCAATTTCATGACGTTTTGACCCCATCCCCACCCCTGCGGGCGGGGCCAACTGTAAATGTGGTCACATAATCTACATTGATATGGGTAACTGACATACTAAATTTGGTTGAATTCCGTCCAACAGTGTCAGAGGAGTGGCATTGCAATCAATTTTTTTTACCATTTGACCCCCACCCATGAACCACCTCTGGGGGCGGGGCCAAATGTAAATGTGCTCATGCGCTCCATATTGATATGAGTAATCCATAGACCAAATTTGGTTGAATTCTGTTCAATGGTTTCGGAGGAGATGCGTTACAATTAATTTCATCAGGTTAAAATGTGACCCCTCCCCACCCCCTGGGAGCGGAGGCCAATCTAAATGCCTTCTTGCACTCCGCAATCATATGGGTAACTCAGATATCAAATTTAGTTGAGTTCCCTCTAACGATTTCAGAGGATTTGCGTTACAACTGATTTGACCTTAAGACCCCTGCCACGTCCAGTCCCCTCCCCACCCCCGGGGTGGGGGTGGGTGGGGGGGGGGCGGAGCCAAATCTAAATATCATCTTATCATATGGGTAACCCACATACCAAATTTGATTTAATTCCACCCAATGGTTTGGGAGGCGACAGTGTGACTGACGGACAGACGGACCGACGAACAGACGGACGGAGGCGATTACAATATCCCCGACCGTTTTTTTTAAACGTGGGGATAATAATAATAATAATAATAATAATAATAATAATAATAATAATAATAATAATAACAACAGAGTACCTATTAGTCATCAGTACGGAAAAAGTTGTAGAATCACAATAGTTGTAACGTAACATAATCGGAATGCGAGATGGCACGGTACGGAAGCTGGCTGCCAGAAAAAAACTGTATGCACACTACGGGTACGGCTCATTCTCAGGAAAAGTTAAGAAGAACGTCTGCGCGAACTGACGGCTAGTAGATAGTCTTGTCTACACAATAGTTAGTAATTTAAACAATATTGGCAAACGTTCCGTACTGGTGCGGAAATTGAAGTTGCCCTGTAGTTCTTGAAATGCTATAGATGAAGTAAATAATGCGGATGCATTCTGACAGTTCTGACGGTTCACAAGACGAGATGCGGCCAAAATGTTTAAAAGATTAACACATGATGTGTGGTTTGATTACACCACTGGTTGCGTGGTACGGCAGATCTGGTGAGTTATTACAGAGCACGTCACTCGCCCCACATACTGGACAATGAGCTACATCGGGGCCAAATGGCCCATCCGCACGAAAGGTCCCTTTGCAGAATTAGTGGCTTGGGCTACCTCTCTTTATTACCCCCGGATGATATCTTTCCGGGAGCTTCAACACTGGTTGTTGCGGATATGGTGGCTCGGGCCCTAGAGACGACGAATTCTGAAAATTGAATGTCGCCGCAGCAGCTCTCAGTATCTGCTGTAGCCTACAGGAACCTTTCTGCCATAGCTAATACATGATGTTATTCGTGGCTAAAATGAATGTAACAGGGACCTCTAATCACCATAGACCAGTACAACGTAAAGAGCCTTCGTCAGCTTTGGTATTAATTAAAATATTCCTTAAATAATAAAGTGATATAATCATACAGTTTCCAGAAAACACGCTATTCTATGATATAATCCACGATCCTGCACAACCCGTCCTGTACTTATCTCTGCCTATGGTTATTGTAATGCTTATTTCCATACTAGATCATGCGTATCTCTCGTTTATTGCTGTTTTGCTGCCACCACTATGTACATAAGGCGAACTATGGCGTCAAATGTGGTTTATGACCAACACAATAAAACACGAACACGCTTTGAGAGGATCTAATAACATACATTAGTAAACACATGACTTAATATGTGGGCTAGGCGTTCTTTTAGAGAAGCGGATATTGTGAACACATCTGATACATTTTTTCAGGCTCTTAACCGCGAGTTCATCTTTAATATCAAAATGGAAAAATGGAGGAATGCAGTGTTGGCTATGCCCCGCCCATATCTAGCTAAGCTCTACCCACGCTTTGCCTTTGTTGGAATCGATCGACCCTCGGAATCTCAGTATCCCAAACAACTATACAGGTAAACTGTTACAAGATAGTTATCTTCAAATGATTTGCTGCAGGAACACTACTATGCATTGCACCACACATAACGCAATACATTGCAAGAGGATGCTAATGTATTTCTGGAACACTAATGTTTGTTCTGATCAACTGCAGTAAACAATCAGTAAACAATCATTATTAGAGAATTATTGGATATTATGTTCGAAGCCGAATTACTGAATATGGATGAATCACAAGACATTTTGTGATCAAGGAATATATCCAATAACATATCGGACCAATGCTAATAGTTGGTCTGTTAAAATAGTCAATCAATTTAATGAATTATCTTTACGCATTCTTTCTTTTTAATTGCTTCTGTAAGATTTGTAGACTCATTTTAAAACAAAATTATGCTTTTAACAAGTATCAAATGTTGCTGTCTTCCGAGAAGCATCGTATTCAAACAGCCACCATATGGGCAAAATGACTTAAAGCGATTCTACCGGAAGCCAGATTTCCGTCTTGAAGTAATATAGTGTGACATGCCATTGTGATCTAACTGACTTATTTTGAAATTAAATATGCAAAGCGTTGTTACTGCTCAGGACAGTTTTCACCAAGCGTAGTCTCAAAATATTCAACAATTTTCAAACAGACTCGCATTGTTATTACTAGTACTATTATTTTAATACCAAATTCTTGCTCGATTTAGAATTGCTTTAAGACACAGTACGATATAAACGCTGTTTTCGTCCCAACCAGATGAAATACCATATTCTAAATAGGCTTTTTGATACATACATGGTGAGAATGGTCAAGACAATTACAGTAACAATGTCTGTATGTATGTCTAGTATGGGTGCATATCCACGTGTCTGTCTGTATGTATGCCTGAGCGTTTGTTCGTCTGTATATATGCATTATGCATGTCCATGTCCTTGTATGCATGTGCAGCCTACGCGCATGCGTACGAGAGTGTGTGTTTTCATGCATCCTGATAATCCAAGTTCTACTACAGACACCCTGAGAAAATCTCGTTGGCCAGTGCTCTTGACTTCCGGTGAAAACACAGAGGTCAGAGACAATTGAAATTGAAAGTGGCAAGGCTGACAATTATCCAAAATGTGTTTTCACTTGAGTTCACTGTGTAATAATCTTAAATGGGATGACGTATTTGACATTAAGCCTACTGCTGAACCACTAAATCGTTGACTACATTATTAGGGAGCTGAATCTATTTCTGTAAATCCGACAACGTGTCAGACCTTTTAAATACTAGATGTGTAGACAGTATATTAATGATGCGGGTGGTGGCTTATCACCCATTAAAAGCATCCGGGTTCCATCAAATACAATATATGTGCCGACGAAAGATCGTTTTATGTACAATGTCAATACAGTCAAACACTAATCTCCCTAGATATATTGCTCAAATAAGTGCTTTCAATAAATGCTGCCAAATATGGAATATAACACTCAATTGTGCGCTTCTGAAACGGGCCCCGATGGAACTGTTAATAATTAATTTTCCTTCAGAGTTACCTGAAGGTTAGAGTGTTCGTAGCGATCGTATCGATGTTTGGTTGGGAGATGGGTTGATTTCGTTCGTAATGAGATGGATGGCGGTAATAAGTTAATAACTAGAAAACTGGGAATGTTGAATCTAATGGTCATTGCCTACTTACCGAGAGAACATCGTTGAAATTCTTCACAGAGAGAGAGAGAGAGAGAGAGAGAGAGAGAGAGAGAGAGAGAGAGAGAGAGAGAGAGAGAGAGAGAGAGAGAGAGAGAGAGAGAGAGGGAGAGAGAGAAAGAGAGAGAGAGAGAGAGAGTGAGAGAGAGAGAAAGAGAGAGAGAGAGAGAGAGAGAGAGAGGGGGGAGGGAGGGAGGGAGGGAGGTGGGAGGGAGGTGGGAGGGAGAGAGGGAAAGATAGATAGATAGAGAGAGAGAGAGAGAGAGAGAGAGAAAGAGAGAGGGGGGGGGAGAGAGAGAGAGAATTCAATGTCGTATGGTTGACTAACTAATTGTTGTAGATATTATTGCCGCTTTAAACTCTGTAGTCATCTAATTCTCAAGCCTCTGCATTGGTCTTGATAAACATCCATTTCCAGGAAAACAGAAAGCCTTTTTGTTAATTCCAGTGGTCAGCTTAGAGAATAGCCTAAACATGCCTGCAAATGAGCATTTACTATGCATAATCTCAATTCTCTTCGCAAATTCTGACCATTACGAATTTAATTGATATACGTAGTATTTTGAGCACATTGGTGCGGTGTTGACACATGATGCTTTGATAACCTAACTGATTAGACCACCATATACAGCTCTAGATAGGTGTGTCGCCTGTCTCCATAAACATATTAATACTATTACCCGAGACAGATGGCAACATATCACACTATGACGCTCTGTTTCTATGGGCAAAATTATCCCTCTGTCCAGGAAAGTTGTCTAACACAGTTTGTCTATTTTGGCTAGAAACCCATCCACCGACAACCTTGGAATGTACTTTTGTCGATGTCCCCGTGTATGGAGCTGGTAGAGTAAGTCACTGTACATTCCTATTAAATGTGCTATGCAGCAACCTAAAGGAAGGGGGGAATGGGCACACTGATGGCCATGAGTAACCTGAGTGAGTTATGGTCCCTGGATGAGGACAAGAAACAATGGCCAAAAGAAGAAGGGCGGTTTAAAGCGTCGTCGTCGTCATCATCATCGTTGTCGCCTGATGCGGCTCTGGCTGCTGTTGTTGTTATTGCTGTTGCTGTCGTTGTTGTTGCTGTTGTTGTTGTTTTTGTTGTTGTCGTTGTTGTTGTTGTTGTTGTTGTCGTCGTCGTCGTCGTTTTTGTTGTTGCTGTTGTTGTTGTTGTTGTTGTTGTTGTTGTTGTTGTTGTTGTTGTTTTTGGTTAATGCTGTTGAAATTGTTATCAACAAATATATAGGCATACAGGAGCTTTTTCTGATAGCTAATACATACAATTGGTGGCTAAAATGAATATAACAGGTTTCGTTAAACACCATAGAGCAGTGCATCGCAACGAGCCTTCGCCAGCTTTGGTGTTAATCAATACCCTCCTTATTTAATACAGAGAAATAAGAATAACGTTTGCAGACAAAAACCTTACTCTACCACATAAACCCGATCCTGCACAACCCACCCTGCACATAATTCTGCCTATGGTTATTGTCATTATTTTCTCGACACTAGGTCAAACGTATCTCTCGTCTATTGCTGTTCTATTGCCACCATTATGTACACAAGGCGGACCATGACGTCAAATGGGGTTTATGATCAACACAATAAAACACGAACACGCTTTATGAGGATCTAATAAAACACATTAGTAAAATCATGAAGTAGTAAGTGGCCTAAAGCGGTCGTTTTAGAGAAGTGGATATTGTGGACAGATGTGCTACATTTATCGATGCTCTTAACCACCCACGAGTTCATCTTTAATGCCAAAATGGAAGAATCCAGTTTAACTATGTCCCGCCCATTTCTAGCTAAGCACTAGCCACGCCGTGCCTGTATTGGAATCGGTCGATCCCTGTACCCTCGGAATCTCAGTATCCAGACAACTATACAGGTAAGCTGTTGAACACTATGAAACTAATTTGCCTGGGCGCTGTTGCATGACGTAATTGATTATTATGCCTACCTACCCGCCACACAGTAGCTTATAACGTCGTATATATTTCTTAATCGAATAGAAACGAATGTGATAAATTACATATACCCGTCTTGCAATATAGACCCAAAAGTATTATGAGTTTATTAGAGAGAAATAACAACTCCACACATTAGCCACTATCGCTGTAATAACCAAAGACAGAATCACAACGTGCCAACGTGCCAACGTGCGTCTATACACGTGTGGTACATATATATGCAGTCACGCTTTACTTTAGAAACTCTCCGTGTAATAAGCTGTGTGTCTCTGTCAATGCGGCTAACATTATATAATTTAAGAATGGCAGATTGTAAAATAACTGTGAAAATTGCAAATATACTTTAGCCTAGTGATATGTTTGTATACTGGTTCCAACAGTTGTAGAACCTTTAGTTTGTCGGACTATACTTGAAGGATTGTCAAACTGCAGGGTTAATCAAATCTAAAATGACGGGATACATCAAACTGGATCAGCAGCCACTTGTTGTCATGACATATGCTTTCCAATTCTCTTCTGAACAGAGATTTATTTCTCTGATTTCTTGATTAGATACTGACGTGTCGGAGCTAAGTGACGTATACTGACGTTTTCGGGCGTACTTGGCCAACAAAACATGAATTGCGCATTTTCCTTGTCAATCGCACATGAATGGTGACTGAGCAGAGTTAACAGATCTGATACTGATTATTCTGTTTCAGTAACTTGCTTTGTCCTTCATTTGACACGTTAGTAAATAACCAATTATACTAACGCGCATCTCGCAGTGATGGCCACCTCTCATAGACTGCAGGCATACTTATAAACAGATGGTTAATATTAGGTCAGCAAAGAGGATACCAATACGCCTTGCTCCACATGTGTGAGGAATACAACACTTTACATTTCAGCACAGTCTGCCACTCCCACTTTTAACACACATCCTCTTATAACTACTCTGAGTGGCTCCATACTTTACATTATTTTCAAGTATGGCACCGTATTATGTCGGCCATTCTTTCTATAGCAACCACAACTAAGACCACGCGGACGCAGGCGCCGAGGACGACAGAATATAGAAATACACTTCATTTTCAGGCAACGTCTTGGTGATAGGTATATTGTCTTCATTTTGTTATCTTTTGAAACTCACTTCCTCCAGAGAATCAACTGCCGTAAATATTGATCTACCGAATCAAAGTATTTACCTTTTCTAACCAGAAACACATCGCACAATGATTTGTGTTTCGTCGCTAGATTCAATATTATTTTACAACCGCCAATGCAATAGCATAGGTAGGTAGACAGCTTGGTATACACAATTCACAACGAGAGCATACAGTCTGTTGAATGTGATTATTTCAGTAAAATTATATATGCTGAAATCCGATGATGAATTACTGGCAACACAAACTGCTTTGCTATCCTCCTCTCCGAGCAGTGCGCTACTAATGACAGTTCAGCTCTTTCGGCAGCTTCTAATATCATCTTATGGCGAGGGGTGATACTCAACACTCGATTGTCTTGCCGAGAAATGGCCATATAAAGACCAAAACTGGTACGCCAAGTTTCCTCCCCATAACTGTTTGAGAGACGATTACGTCGCGATGAAAACACCATATGAAGATATATTGACACATGCTCTGCTAGCCATGAGCAATGCACAATGCCATATGGCACTCAACGTGACCAATTAGTCAAAGGAGAGCTCATTGTATAATAATGCTAACGTGGGCAGAACTCTACGACTTGCGAGCGTCATCCAGGGAGCACGCATGGAGTGGGTGATTGCCTACATCGTGTTCTCCTCATCGTGTTCTCCTCGTGACACCACCCTGAGACGCGTGAGACGAATACAGTGACACAACATTACTCAAATACACTGGCCCACAATCAATAACACCGAAACGATATGTATTGTTTGTAGTTCCCTTGTCGGAATCTTCGACGGCATATCGAATGATTATCCTGTGATTAACGCAAAGGCCAGATGCGTTTTATGACACATATGAGAATGAGTATATGCACATTTCTTGCTGCACATTCACACAATAGATGCTGGTTCTTTTGCCAACTATTGATTTCCAGTAATGTTAAGGTGATAATATTGAATAAATAAATGCATTTTTAATTATATAATGCATTCAACAATAATTGTATGCGCTATTAAACAAACACACAAAAGGGCATCGTGATATGTATTGCAGGAGACAGTAAACTTGTATTTGAACTTGCATACAGGTCAAATATCTCAACGGTGCCGATGGGCCCGTTCAATCTCAGTTAGATAGAAGCATATTCGATTTAATTCAAACACTCGCTCAGTCTAGCATCTCGCCTCGAGCAGAGAAGCGGGTGTCTTCCTATATGTGTATTCCTAGAACTTAGTGATCTTTGCTTTTCTGAGGCTTGAATGATCACAGAATGGACCGTTCCATTTTAGCTATGCCCCACCCATCTCTAGCTAAGCTCCACAACACCTCGCTCGTGTTGGGATCGATCAATCTCTGAACATCGTGACTATCAATTTCCAGAAAACTGTACAGATAAGATGTTGACTATTTTGAATACGTTATATATATTGTAGACAAGTCGAATATGTGTGCGCGCTTTGACATGGCTAATGCTTCCACTCAGGGTAATGAGAGAGATGTCAGGCGATAACACTGTGACTACAAATAATGTATCCATGCTGATAGATATGCCAGTCCCAGCCCGCTATGTATGCATGTCTATCTATTAGTTACCGATATGTAACCTGATTTTCCGTATATATAGCCCTAGCTATCAATTTCCTGAAAACTATATAGGGAAGTTGTTGAATATTGTGTAACTAATTTGACAACGCATATACCGTCTCTAAATATGCGTTCGTGACGTACTTATCGACGTCATTCATGACGTCATTGGTTATGATGCCATTCTACACATCGCGCAGTTCATTATGACGTCATATGATGCGTGGGTACTCTGGAAAGGTGAATTGTTGAAGAAATAACCCATTAACATAGTAACGTACTTATATATGTAAGTATGTGCTCTGTACACTGTACAGTGCTGCCTGAGACGCAGACGCGGTTATACCGTAATGCGTACATCTAAGTCTAGATTGCCTGATAGCATATAATGTAAGGTATGTATGGCAACCAGGTTACAAATAAACGGAAATCCACCTGACCTAATCTGCTGGAGATGCTAACTCCGGTCTAGATGTTAACTAGCTAATGTTCAGATGCGAACTGAATCCGGATATACGGAGCTACTAACTCCGTAGTCCAAACTGGCTGATTATACTAAGTCTACAAGCGGGGTTGCAGGTATTCGATTAGGCTATGCACACAAGCATCGATTAACGGAATCCTGCTATAATCATAAATGTACTTAGCCCGAGACTTAGCCTATGCGCTGCTCTACCATATTGTCTACACGGCATTGCTGTATTAGTATCGCATTTATGGCGAAAACGGCCAAATGCCTCCCAGGCTTTATATACGAAACCCATTATTCTTTAATCGATACAATTACCCTAATGCTACTCATCCACAGATTGTCTCCATATTACAAGTGCCTACGCGTGACAATATTTGACCTAGGTTAATTATTTTAATTTCATTACTCCATAAGGAGAAGACGGTATTGCATTCGGGCCTGTGTGTTCGGGGCTGTACCTGAAAGAACGATTCCGATTTGACAAAACCATTACCCGAAGAGGAAGCCAGATTTTCGCCGTGATCCTGATAAAAAAGCGACCGGATCATATTAAATTCCCGATATAAGGATATCTTGGGAACTCCTGGTCCAATTTGGTCCTCATCTTAACACAAGAAAGGACATTAATGCAGGAAAACTAGAATTCCACCATTTTACTATCGTGATGGAGCAATCTGGAAAATATGTTTGTTTGTGCAGCTAATACGAGCTAAACACTCCAGAATTTCTTAAAACAAGTACTATATGATATGGATGCTCCATAAACACATTCATTGAAAATGTTTTTTAAATGTATGATTGACAGACAAACAGTCAGTCTAATAAACAATTAGCGGGGTAGGCAGACCTGCATATTCTAGTGGTGTGTCCCAAATGAAAATATCGGCATGCGTGTCATTTACTTGGTCATGTTTTAATTGATAACTCTTTTCCTATATATCTTTACCGTGACTTGCCTAGATTGGGATGCTGTGGGTGAGTGACAGGTAAATTGTTCAGAATTTGAAACTGTCGATTTCTCCTTATCGGGATGAAGCTGTCGTTCCGCACCAGATCAAGCAGGCGGCTCACTATCTGTTATAGTGCCTTAATATTACCCGGCTGATCTTGATTCATTCGGTGTATATTTCCATTTGAACCGCAATGTACATAAAGCAATACGAGCAACACAACGGAATGCCCAGAAAAACATGGTAAGACATGAATATCCATCATCATTAGCAACAGTAATGTACGATATGAAATCAGTAACAACTATCAACCCTTTCACTGACAAGAAAATAGTATCTGCAGTAAACCGTCTATGACAGCAACTCCTCACTGCGACCGTACTGGTTCTTCTTATTCTTTTTCTTCTTTTTCTTCTTCTTCTTCTTTTCGATCAAGATTAAATCTGTGGTTTTCTGCAGTTCTTCCACAGGCCCATACAGCTTTTCAAGAGAGGTTGACAAAGGCCAGATCTCTTCTCTCAGCAGATGATACGTACTGCAACATTGAAGTATGTGCTCTGTGGTCTGTTCTGCTTCTCCACAAGGACAAGCGGGCGATGTCGTAAGGTGGAACCGCCTGTACCTATGTTGGTTTAGTCTGTTGTGTCCAGTTCTGAGACGAAAAATGGTCACTTGCTCTGGCCTCTAGAGATGGTGGTAGGCATCTTCTGATTGAGGTGTTCTATAGAGTGGCTTGATGATAGTCTTCATCTCTGTATGGGTAACCATGTTTTCTGTCTGATTCTCTTCTGCACCCACCTTTGCCATCTTGTCTGCTTCCTCATTTCCTTGGACTCCACAGTGTGAGGGGATCCACTGCAATCCCATCCGAAAGAATTTGATGGTGTGTAGTGCATCTTCCAGTTGGCGATAGCCTCGAGGACGGGGCGGGCATCAGATAAAAAGACAATCTGTGCAATAGGGTCTGCTGTTCTGCTGATGGTATTAGCTGCATGAACCAGTGCTTCGACTTCAGCTCTGTAGTTTGTGCAGTGTTTGCCAGTCGGTATTGCAGCTGACTCATGTTGTCCGTTTGGAGACTGTATGTGCAGTCCGGCACCTCCGCTCCTAATATCATCTTTGGCTTATCCATCTGTGTAGATCCTTATCCATGTCTCCTGAGGGTACATTTCTGCCAGCATGGCTAGGGTCAGGGCCTTCTTACTCACAGCACTGTGTTCATCTTTGGTTGTGAGATGATGTACTGTGGTGCGAATAGCTGTAGTCTCTAGTTTGTTTTCCCAGGGTGGAGGATCAAGGGTGTGGTTTGGGTCTTCTATTTGTGCTGGCAACATTTCTTGGTGTTTTCTTTGAAGTGCTTTTGTCTCTTTCACAAAACTTGATCTTTTAAGTCTTCCTTATGACAGCTGTGCTTGCCTGATCTTCATCGGGTGGTTGTTGAACAATTTAAACTTTGCAGCTTGGATCAGTGATTTGCATTCCCTTCCTTTGCTAAGTGGGGGGATGTCTGTTGTCTGCTCCATTTTTGCTATTGGTGTTGAGCTCATTCCACCAGTGATGATGCGCAGTGCCTGGTTTTGTACTCTGTCGAGGTTCTGTTGATGAGATTTAGCTGCTGTCATCCATGAGCTGGATCCATACTCAAGGTGTGGTCGTACGGCACCTAGGTAGATGGTGCTCGTACTGGTCTGAGAGTTGGATTGTTTAGACTGGTGTATGCAGCCCATACGCGTGCATGTATTGCACATAGATCAGCAAATGTCAACTAACCACCGACAAGTCATTTATTCCACTGCCTGGTCAACGCTGCGTTTGATTAATTACAACGCGCTGCCTGTTAAAACGTACGTTACTATGTTAATGGGTTATTTCTTCAACAATTCACCTTTCCAGAGTACCCACGCATCATATGACGTCATAATGAACTGCGCGATGTGTAGAATGGCATCATAACCAATGACGTAATGAATGACGTCGATAAGTACGCCACGAACTTATATTTGGAGACGGTCTATGCGTTGTTGTACAAATTGTATGCTTTTACTATTTAATAAATATTATGTTGAATATTTTGAAACTAATTTGACTGGGCGCTGTTGCTGACATAGGCAGCAACAGCACCCAGTCAAATTAGTTACAAAATATTCAACAATTTCCCTATATGGTTTTCAGGAAATTGATAGCTCGGGCATTTGGTGATCGATCAATCCCAACACGGCGAGATGTGGGTGAAGCTTAGCTAGTGATGGGCGGGGCATGGCTAAAAATGGAAAGGTTCATTCGTTGAGTAAATAAATCGTTTCTGAGATGGCTTACACCAAAACAGTATTTGTCCTAATTAAGTTTCTGCGCCTGTGGCATTGAGATAAATTGTGACATTTAATATGCCATGGTGTCTGACTAAGTGATATATCTCAAAACAGACTCAGAAGCCAGTGGTTGCATCCTTTCCTTAGAATCATATTCACATTGAAAACGCAGTCGACTTGTTAATTTGTATTGAGAAAGACACTAATGTAGGTGCACGCGTGAAACCAATGCAAATCCTTGATTATGACGATGATTAAGAACATGACAGAAGTTAACACTATGTTGGTGAACATGGTGACGATAAAATAAAGCCAACCCAGGATCCAGGCTTAAAACAGTAAGAGTAGAATAGTAATAACATAAACATACCAGAAGTAATGTCACAAAACAGAGCAACGGCAAAACAAATGCGCAATGAATAATACTACAACAACAAACCACAATAGCGAAATACGATTGCACCACCAGTAGCAGGCAATCGGCATTATTTTAAATTATGACAACAACACGATCGTGGCGCCAGCAGACACACGATCATGACAAGAACACCAACTCATTTTACAGCAAAATCTACATTGCACAACCGCGGCTATATGTATATTTCCATTCATAATTACTCATGCCACAAAAGGCCCGAGTGAGTATTACGGTTGGTGCCGTCTGTTTGGCTGTCAATTTGTGTTTGTATCTGTCTGTCAGAATGTGTGTTTGTCAGTCCCTATTTATTCGATGCATATCTCCGGAATCCTATGAGTCAGAATCGACAAATTTGGCACACGTCATCGATGTGCTGACGAAGGGGCGAATATTACATTTGTTTTAATTTCGTGTCAACCCCACCTGTCACTTGTGAAATTAACTAAACATTACATTATGCTGTTTAAGAGGAAACACGCTGGTTAAGTAACAAAATCAAATCTAACACATATATTCATATTATCAGTGGCTATAAAAATTACGTTAAGATCAAGTGTTTAAACAGTGAGGTGGCGGGTTATCGGAATACACATTTTCGTCGATAAATCTGCAGTTCAGAAAGAGAATAACTAAATCGACAACATAGATCAACATTCATATTGTGCTTGGCTGGGACCAACGTTTTTGTCTCAGGTCAAATGTTGAAGCGTCATGGTTACTGGGTAACACAGTGCACACCGGAATACACATGTTCGTCGATAACTATCAAAAGCCGGGAGACAGCCTCTCCATCGTATGCATGTTGGTTGTCGTTAATTGGTTGCCTCAACAAGTACTTTTTGACAATCTTAAAAGCAATGACTACATGCCCTAATACAAGACGATAATTACGCGGAACAAAATATTTGTTATTCCAATACCACACAATTTACAGGGTGTGTGTGCATTCTGTACTGGTAAACATCAATGTAGTGATTTATATCAATACATGTTTCATTCTTCATCGTCCATGTATTTCAAAGTGTACAACATCTATGTTGAGCATGTTAAATGCCTTATCCAGAATGCATTTGTCTTATAGAAATTGAAAGGTCGACAATACGATTGATTGCTGAACCTGAGTTACAAGGCAGTCACAATGTCATTGTATGCCATTCGCTGTGCTATGTTCTTATTTCTAACTTAAAGGCAGGCTGTCGATTAGGCTACAGGCATATTCTTTCTCAGTGACACAAAATCCATCCCTTTTATGCCAGCCATTCTAAGAGGAATACAAATGTTTTTAGGATCGCATTCCTTGGTCACCAACTTTAGTTCTAATCTTAGAAGGCGGTTTAAAGTTTTGTTAAAATATAGCGCACCAATTATTCCATATAGGTGTACATTCTCGTGTCCTTGATAGTCTGAGATCCTCATATAAGAATCAAAATGTACGGTCAGCATCTATTCGTACCAGGATCATTAGAGGAGATAAGCATTGATCTTACCAAAGCATGGCCACATGGATAATCTTTGGTGTGACGGAGACAGCATGCTGTATGATAGCAACATATGGGGTGGGGGCAAACGTTCAAATTGTTGAACGTGGGGGGTTTGCAATGACGCGTCATCAACCGATCAATCTAGTTGGATTCAGGAAAGCTAGAAACTGGTCTCTTAATACAGGTGGTCTTTATAGCAGGTTTGACTTTAATTCAACAAATTTAGAAAATGTTGAATGTAGAAAAACCGCTTATAGAGGACACATTGCACTGACAAGTAAGTTCTAAACAAAAATAAAAAATTACAATGGATGAGATGATATGATTCCCATTAGTATTATGATGACCAAATTTCATTCAATATAGAATGGAAGATATACTATACGCCTTGTACAAATGATATATCGATGACAAACTGGTGCATCATTGTCATTAGGGTAAAATACTAATATCGTTGTAATGACCAACAGACGCGATAATTGCTGGCAGGCAGCCAACCACAGCGCGTCATTTCTCCCCGGGCAATAAATCTACCTTCACAAGGACCATGACTAAGCTAAGCACATATGGGACAAGCGGGGGAAATGGATTTGCTAATTAGTGTGAAAAGATCTGCTGTGGACTTCTTAGTACGATGAGATTTGAATAGGGTGGATGCAACCTATGACATTATTAATATCTATCTATTTTACACATGGTTTACACACTGCCATATATCAAGCAGAATCTACTATCTTTCTTGTTGTGCGTGCTTCTACATCATGCAACGCTACATTTAGTAGAGATTGAGATGTATGTAATTGATGCCCATACAGACAAAATCTTGGATTTGATAAAGCTAGAAAATACAGCTTCTTGAACTGGTAAGATTAAGTGATTTGCAGTAAATATCATTCACTCCACGATGAAGCAATAGCTATAGCATTGGGGGACATAGCGATACAGCGCATGAGATAAATTTTGTAACCATATAGATTAGTGAGTGGCAAAAACCAAAGCAATTGCGTAATCACACCCTTCGTTATGGTAATACATTACTAGAATACAGTCAAACCTGTGTATAATGAACATACATTGTAGTATTTACTGTCAAAATGTTATCACAGAACATTTACAATGGAATGAATCAGTTGGGGGACCACATGATAACAGCTTTGGGTGGTGTCATTCCCAAGCTTTAAAAAGATTACCACCGTCTTATCACAAAATAAAGTGCCCACTATATCCAGTTTGGACTAGCATCTATTCTCTGCCCACAGATATGAAGAGTATTTCATAAGAGCTCCTGGAAATTGATAGATACATTGTTAGTCATGCACCGTTGCATAATGCAAACATTTTGATCCAAATCAGAACAATTCATAGGGGAATGTGTAGATAGAAAATTATTCCTGGAGCAGTATCAAGACTGAAGACGGGAACCATTTGATTACATAACTAACATTCTTTCGAAAAGTTTAGGTAAATCGGGCGGTGATAATACATTGAATATCAGGGTGCATATAACTGTATAGTCATATAAGAGCATACACTATGCTAACATACTAGGAGAAGACCCAAGATATGATGCGAATGATTTGCGATTTTTGGTGTCAGACAACATAAGACACAAAGGTGTGGTAAATTTCGTATCAAACCCCAATACTAAATACCTTACTGAAACTATATAGGGTATGTATGCACTTAGTGGAGCTTGATTCAATAGTGACTGTTCTCCATTGTAAAATGCTCGGATTGCGATCAATGACACGCATTCTTGATTTAATACACCTTGCCCCATTAATTTGCCCCAATGCTTAGCCTCAACTTAGAACTAACTGTGGTATTCCTGATGCCAGGCACCATCACAACTCTGTTAATGCTTCATGTACTTTCTGAAGCAGATATTGTTCCATGTTAACACTTTATTGATGCGACTCTGAACAGAAATCTCTGCTTGATGGCTCAACCTTTTCCTGCAGAACGGCACCTGTCGTAGTGGAGAGACTGTAACGATGCATACACTACTAATGGCGGATTCCAGTTTATCCATCAATCATATGACGTCATAATCGACTACGTAAATAATTTTGAATATTTTGAAACTAAGTTGACTGGGCGCTGCTACTGCCATTGACAGCAACAATGCTCAGGCAAATTAATTTCAAACTGTTCATCACTTTACCTGCATAGTTTTATGGAAATTGATAGTCAGGGAATTCAGGGTTCGATTAATCCCAACACTGGGATGGAGCTTAGCTATAGATCGGCGGGGCATAGCCAAAGCTGGAATCCCACCATCCCGGCCGCCCTATTCCATTTACCTACATAGTCACAAAATTTCATCCGTCAGTTGTAATATTTGAGGCGTTTATATGTTAGTTCCCAATGCTAGGGTCTAGACTCACGCATCCGTCAGTTCTACACGCGTGTGTTATAAAGTGAGCGATTGACGGTATACTTTACTGAATAAAGGCAACTGATGGCACATGGAGTCTCTTGTATCATTGACCGTGTATAGATTCAAAAGGATGGATGGTCAGTAGGTGGAGGAGTGTCTTAGTTTATATACCTATGCCGATTTCGATTAATGATGAGCTCGTGACATTGCATAATTTTAACTAAGAGATGGTATCCTGTCTAACAGATTTTTGTAATTTTATATAATGTGATTCTATGTCAACTGCTACTAAGCACACGCCCTCCGTAAATTCGACAGGTAGAATCACGTGATAAGAAAACAAGAGCAACGCAAGGAACCAGCAAGAGCTGCATGGCAAGATAGCAAAAAGCAATGCGAACGTGAACACGACCATTAGTAACATCAATACGTCTAAATAAGAAATGATAGAGCATGCCTAACTGCACAATAGCGATATGACAATGATGCCAAAGGGTGATACCTTAACACAGGCAAGACAACACCATGCCTTATTAACTTCGTTGAAAATTATCAATTTTGCACTCGCTAAAGCTCGTGCAAATTGATCATTTTCAACTCGGTCCATAATAGTGATATGAACAGTGACCTCATTCCAGATTCTCTATATATCACATACTTGTGTTTGGCCAACAATGGGGACCAGATTGCTAAAATGAGGATGTCTTTCAATATTCTTTGAGAATGGCTAACTAGCTTGACAAGCCATATCGATAACTAAATCATTGCGTGTTCTGATCGTAATCATTTTATTTAAAAAAACGACATTTTTATGTGTTCTCTTGAAATGGATGATATTGTATCATGTATTTGATTCTGTAAGAAGCAACTTATTAGAATATTAGAATATATATTAGAATTATGAACCATAATTTCAGCATTAACATCCTGAGATTAGAATCTAGAATTTGTAATCACAAATAGAGAGCATCTCAGAGAATGTTGCGTCGTCCAGTGATTCTGCTGAGAAACTGCAAACAATATAAAATTGAGCCGATCTTCTGAAATACATAGATCAATTCGTGTCAATGTAAACTAATTTCCAATCTCATGTACGAGCATTGCTCTACTAATGAGAGTCAGAATCAGTCAGCAACGTGTAATACCAGCTTAGGGCAAAGGCTAATAATCAGCCACCACGGTCATTCTTTGTAATGGCCAAATAAGTATCATGACTGGCAGGACAAGCTTCATCGATGCTAACACAACCATGGGAAGGGAAGATTATGTTGAGTGAATAGCGCAAGAAAGTATATCGACGCATAGTCCTGGAGTCACGATCAATGCAAGATGGCGGTTGGCAGAGTGATCCAATTAGCTGACATAAACACCATGGTACGATGCTATAGAAATGTGAACATGTCCACTGAGCTCGATGACCTGTAATCTCCGAGATTACGCAGGATGTGGTGAGTGTTTCCAGGTTGACACTATTTCGAGAGCTAACGTAAATTGTGAGACGAATGCATTGGCAAAACAATAACCATCGTGGCTGAGCCACAAACTATAACAACAAAATACTATTCATGATGGATGCATGCAAACAATCCAATATTTGATATGTATGTGGATCTGCCTGTGTAGAGAGTAGTTCATGCATATCACAGACACAATATGGACCTATACATGCGATCACAAAAGGGAAGCGGATGCATAATACAGGTTATAAGCAAAGTAAATAGTCCTTGGTACCGCAATATGGAGATTGCTTAAGACGTGTTACAACAGTCAATACGAACCACCATATTCCACCTATAACATGAGTTGTCAGTTATAGACCAACTTGATTGTTGTCATTAATATTTATTGTATTCCTACCCTTGCCCACTAAGTGTCAGATGGTATTGCATTCAGACCTGTCTGTCTATCTGTCCATCCATCTGACCATCTGTCCATTGTCTATTGTTCTGTCCATAAGTCCATCCGCCTGACGGCCCGTCCGTCCATCCCTCATCCATCCGATCTGTCTGTCTGTCTGTCTGTCTGTCTGTCTGTCCGTCCGTCCGTCCGTCCGTCCGTCCGTCCGTTCGTCCGTCCGTCCGTCCGTCCGTCCGCCCGTTCGTCCGTCCGTCCGTCCGTCCGTCCGTCCGTCCGTCTGTCTGTCTGTCTGTCTGTCTGTCTGCTTACTTGCCTGCCTGCCTGGCTGCCTGCCTGCCAGCCGGATTGCATAGTTGTCTGCCTGCTTTTCTGTTTGCCTGCATGCCTACCTGCCTGTCTGTATCTAGGTATGTCTGTCTGTCTGCCCGTCCGACCGCCCGCCCGCCCGCCCGCCCGCCCGCCCGCCCGCCCGCCCGCCCGCCTGCCCGCCTGCCCGCCCGCCCGCCAGCCCGCCAGCCAGCCCGCCCGCCCGCCCGCCCGCCCGCCCGCCCGCCCGCCCGCCCGCCTGCCTGCCTGCCTGCCCACCCGCCCGCCCGTCCGCCCGCCCGTCCGTTTGCCAGGCGATCTATCTATAATCATCCAATCTGATGTGGCTAAACTGTTAACACATAAACTGAAATAGGAGTTCCAGACATTTTCCGTGACCTGTATAAAAAACGCCCAGTCCCGGAGGTGGTTGGGGTGGGCAAATTCTGTATCCCATGCATATCTCGCAAATTATTGGTACGATTTGGCTCAAGTTTTAACACACGAACGTGTGTGAAATAATCCAGAAAAGCCGAAAAAGCCGAAACACTTTTGCAATAACACTGAAACAAGAGGGGACTGGTCACATTTTGAACACATATCCCACCGATTACACGATTGTACTCGCTTTAATACACAACCTAGATACGCTGCATGCCGCATACACGTGTGTATATGCAAATTGCGTCTTGCATAGGCATAGCATAGATTTCCACACACTTATTGATTTACTACTATGCCAATGTATAATTCCTCAGCAATTATGTGGTATTCCATTGATCTGCCACGGAAAGACATTAAATCTGACATGTGACATCTACTGAAATTGGCAGCTATCTTATAATAAATAAGATTTGACATCTACTCCAAATATCGTAACAATCCCTATTAGCGCAGCCGTCAATCTTAGACAGATCCTTGGTGTGAGTCTTATTCAATTTAATTCAAACGCTCGCTCGATTTAATATGCCACCCTGAGCTGAGATGCGGATGTTTCCTAATATATTTCCATCTTAGTGGTCTTTTCTTCTCTCCGGCTTCTGTTAGAAGAGATCAAATGGTCGCAGGACCAATATAATCACATTAAAATGCAGCTAGTTAGTTAGTTGAACAGTCGCGAACCTTTTTGTCATCTCTAGATCCCATTGACCTTCTGGCACAGTCATTTCAGAGAAGATTATGCAACTCTCTCTAGTCGCATGCTGTAGTTCGGATCGACCGGACTGGCACCGGCTGTACCAGCCAAGCTGGGTATGCGCCGCCTGTCCTGGATTCGTTCCCTGAACACGCTCCCCTGGGTAGAGCCATAAACGTGTATGGGCCTATGAGAGAGATCGCGTTGTAAAAACGACTAAGTTCGTTAAAGCGCATAGTGCGCATGCGCACGCTTAGATGCCAATGTTGGCAGGGCGCGTAGTTTATGACCAAGATGGGACGACGCTTTTAGTGTACAGAGTGTAATCCTTTTAATCACCTTTTCCTGGCGAATCTGGCATTGATCAAGACTAGAGTTCGACGGGCTTTCCAAATCTGTAAACCATTTCAAAATCGGTTAGGAAATAGCTGAGTTATCTACGGAAAACCCCTTTTGATTATCTTCAAAATATTGCCGTGGCGTCATAACCACGTGTACACAGACTTCTAGAATGTTTTAGAACAGTCGACTGCGTTATTACTAGCTACGCGCTGATTGCCTATTGCTCGACCGATGATTGGTTGGAGCCTGCGCCTGTGACGTCATGAGTAGTATAAAAGGAGACGTAATCCAGAGCTCGTGAGCATCCTCGTCCAGGGGCCGAATAGGTTGGGCCTGTGTCAGCGACGATCAGCACGACATTACGCAGATCACTTCGCTTTCTGTCGATTTCTCTTCCATAGCCGGCAGTACTCCAGCCCACCGCAATAAAGCAATAAAGCCATTTTGTAACTCCTGTAGCACACCGGGTAGTGTGGGGCTGTTGCGATGTCTCATGTTGACTCGCCGCGCTGTAAGTGCACGACAAATGTGACGATGCTGCCCTGCAGGAAATAAAAACTGGCTCCTAAGGCCGGAGGAACTCAATCGTTCCGGTGGGGCCGTGCGACCATTGCCGCAAACATTAAACACAATGGTCTCATCCCAAAAGTCTGTGTCACCAGTATGCCTGTCCATAGCAATTTCGTGATCTATGGACTTACAAGATTTGATTTGGTGACCTAAAGATATAAGTCTATACAATGTGTTTACCTAAAATATGCTAGATAAAACTACAATAAGAGCATACGAAAATACAAGAGATTGAGGCAGGTAGATGAACTTTTAAACATGGGGCTCCCGGTGGTACCACACAGACTCGTAGCTCCGCAGAGGTATCCCCGCAAGGGAGGCCCCCGTACACGAGACATAGCTATTTAACGTATTATAAGTTATTATACCTCCAAGCTTTAAGGAAGAAGAATATCTCAGATGAAAATTGATGTGCCCCACGCGGGCACTACTCCTGGTGCAAGTTAGGGTGAGGAGTATTATCCTGGCATGGACCGTCATCGCTGAATCGTTGCGAGAGGCAAGTGCCTCGCGCAGGCCTCCATCTCGGGAAAGTGCTGCCACGGCCTAAAGCGGGAGAAGAGTAGCAGGCAAAAATGGGCCCACTCTAATATTCCAAACAAAAAGTAAGAAAAGACCATACCTAGTGAGATTATGACTATAGGGCTGCGTACTGTTTTACGGGATGGAAGATTCGTGATGGGTTCCTTCGTCACCGTCTTATGTGATTCCTAATATGCTGAGTTAATAGTTGCCGCTTATTTCTGCGGGCCTTCTGCTCTGCTTAATCACTTGTTTAGTTGTTTTCAGAACAAGAATTAATTTAGGCTGCAACTGGCCGATAACTACCTAGCTATTAGACACAGCTGTCACGGAGAACAGATGCCCCAGGACATCAATACTGCAGACAGCGCTCATACATGTTACTTAGCGGGATCTCCGAACTGGGTGAGAATCCGGACATTCCGCCTTGCAACCACATGAAGCATTACAGGACATGGTTTACATTTCACGAAAGCATTGTTAGGCCATATCTCCTATTGTCATGGAGGATGGTAAGAGAGACGGATGCACACTGTGAATGTCCTTCCCGTAAGGGCGTGGCAGATCTAAATTTCATGCCTAGACATTTAAACAGAATTCGGTGAGCATACGTATCTCGCCCGTCACCGGGTCCTATGGAACTAAACGTTTAACCTGTCGTTAGGTTTATACACCAGTTGCCAGTTCTGCACTGGGGTGCGGGAGGATTGTCAGTAATTATAATAATGATTAATACATATGTTTTCACATTGCTTTCCTACATTGACTTAAAGTACTATCTATTAAGTATCCGAAAAACACACGGGAATTTGTACGTGATACCACACCGTAGCCATCACCGTTCGGAAACCCCAATGGTTTCCCAGAGTCGGATCAGCCCATGGTGCGGACAGGAACGTCCAAGCAATTAAGAAGCCACAAGGCTAAGAGGAATATGAAGAGAGACAAATCTTGGAGCTATGAACCTTACTGGAGTGCGGGGCTAGATTATCGCACTGCCGGAAGAGAAGAATATATTACAGTATGTAATGAAGAAAGTGTCTCTAATCATTCTGAACCTATCTTATCGAGCTGAATAGAAAAGGTTTTGTGGGTAGCATGCCTGGCTAAACAGAGTTATAGCATAGACAGCGACCTCAGTGAAAAATTGTTGGTGGCGGGAGAAAATGCTGCATGTATAAATGTTGGTGTATAGTGTTTCCTACATGCACTGCATTGCTATATTTTCTATACTTAAGCAAAACAATTTAACGAATGGCCACTCGCCATATACATACGTAATCTAACCAGAACAAACAATACGGTGGCAATGATTAAGATATATATGGTAACACAGGTTGACGAACCTATTATAGTGCGGTTAGAAACACATTGAGGAAAATGAAAATAACTATTTAACAAATACAGAAATTATAACTATTGGTCCTAAGACCGTTGCGGTTCCTTTTAGTCATCGGAACCATTATTACGGATATGAGATAATTAACAAAACCTATACAGAGAAATAATTAAACGGTGAAGCATAGTTACTTTAATACTTGGAAGTCATTACCAAGTTAGGCCACCATGTCATTGAAATTTACACGTAGATCTGTAGTCGACGTGAGATGATGGGCTCTCCGGAAGCTGGAAAGTTCCTGCAGGCCGGTGTCCGCAAACAAGATTCCCGCAAGAACGTCCATGACCGGGGGGATTATCGCTCAGCACTGTAAGCCTATTCAGAATGTCTAACGAGCAGTCAGTAAAAGATACGATAGTACTCTGTAGTGAAGAAAGTTCCCATACACCGATGGCACGGATGGAAGGTGTAAACAACCCGTCACAAGCGGGGGTTGACAGAGGCAAATGAAGTTACAAAACAAAGCTTCATGGTGCTGGGTACGTCAACCAGCTCTGAAGACCCACCGGGCAGAGTTTACTTGCTGCGGTCGAAAATCGAAAGAACTTACACGATTGGTGCATCGTCGTTTGAAATACTACTTATAGGCGTGCCCTGCAGATCCGGTGAGTCATCCATCAAAGAACATCATGCCTCTACATCTGTAGACTCACATATTCAGGCCGCAAAGGCCTCACCACAAGTTTGTGTTCCGAATGTAGATGTCGTATTCGTGAACGGTTATCGAAAGTTCCAAATTACTCCCGCAGAAGGGGAGTTACAAAATTGTGTTATTGCGGTGGGTTGGAAAGTGCACACTATGGGATAAAAACCCGACTCATAGCAAAGAAAGATGCATGTCGCGCTTGATAATAGTTGGTAGAGCTCCAACCTGTTCGGCCCCTGGCCGAGGATTCTCTCGATCACTGGATCGCTTCTCCTTTTATACTCTCCATGACGTCACAGGCGCAGGCTTCATCGAATCATCGTTCGAGCAACAGCCAATCAGCACACAGCTAATAATAGCGTTCGTCGAACGTTCTAGAACATTCTAGAAACTTTATGTCCACGTGGTTATGATGTCAAGGCAATAGTTTGAAGATAATCGAGAAGAGTTTTCCTGGATAACTCAGTCATTTCTCAACCGATTTCGAAATGGTTTACAGATTTAGAAAGCCCGTCGAATCCTGGTCTTGATTTAATGCCAGATTTAACGTGAACAGACAATCAATAAGAATTACAGCGTACCAGCTCGGTACACTATAAGTGCCATCCTATCTGGGTCACAACTACGTGCTCCATAGAAACAGCGTCCTGGCGCGAGCATGCGCATAATGCGTTTTAACGAACTTAGTCATTTTTCGACACGCTCTCTCGCCCATAGGCCTATATACACTTATAGCTCTACCCAGAGGGGCGTGTTCAGGAAACGAATCCTAGACAGGCGGCGCGTACCCAGTTTAGCTGGTACGGCCGGTACCTGACCGGTCGATCCGAACTGCACTCCTGTTCCTTGCAGGAGAAATTTTGGAACTTTGTAGATATTGTTCATGAATATATCAAGAACTAATTCGGAGCACAAACTTGCAGTGAGGCCTTTCCCGGCCTGAATATGTGATTCTACAGATGTAGAGGCAGTGATGTTCTTTGGTGGATGACTCGCCGGATCTGCCGGTCATGCCAAAAAGTGGTTATTTAACTGTCCCCGCACTGATGTTGTGCAGGTTTATCTCAACCTTTCGACCTCAGCAAGTAAACTTTGCCTGGTATGTCTTCAGAGCTCGTTGATGTACCCCGCACCGCTAAGCTTAATTATGTATCTCCATCTGCATTAAACAACACCACCGCACCCCACCCCCACCCCCGCTTATGATCGGGTTGTTGTCAACTTCCATCCGCACCAACGTTTGTGCAACACTCCCGGAACGTTTGAACGACTCTTTGAGCATGTATTAACCACCCTGCAATGGGAAATCTATCTCTGTTACATTGATGACATAATAGACTTCGGACCCACGTTTGAGCAAACCTTAATAAATTTGGACACCGTGCTTTCCCGTTTCCGCACGCCCACTTTGAAACTCAAACCCAAGAAATGTCATCTCTTTAGATAGAGCATTGAGTTCCTGGGACACGTCATATCCGGTGATGGAGTGGCTACCCAGCCGTCAAAAACCAAGGCAGTAGCAGAGTGGCCAAAGCCCTCTTCAGTCACAGAGACACGGAGTTTGCGTGGCTTATGCCAGTAATATCGCCGTTATATCCGACATTTCAGTGAGATTGCTTCACCCCTCTACAAGATCACCGGAAAAGATCGACCATTTGAGTGTACGAGTGAGTGTGAAGGCTCCTTTAGGGCGCTGAAGGAACTCTTGACGACCGCCCCAATTCTTGCACATCGTAATCCAAACCTCGCTTTCATCTTAGACACTGATGCATCAGCTTACGCTATCAGCGCAGTTCTATCCCAGGTCACAGAAGACGGAACGGAGCAGGTATTGGGTTATGGTTCACGCACTCTTAATAAAACGGAGAGAAAATACGCAACCACCAAGCGGGAACTACTAGCCGTGGTACGTTTCGTCAAGTGTTATAAACACTTTCTGTACGGGCGCCCTTTTACACTCCATACAGACCATGCCTCACTACGCTGGCTCAGGAACCTGAAAAATCCGGAGGGCCAGGTAGCAAGATGGCAGGAATCCCTGCAGGCATATAAATTCAATGTTGTTCACTGTCCCGGCAAATTGCATGGAAATGCCGACGCCCGCAGTAGAGTTGGCGTGGAGGATGAACACGAAGAGGCTGACACCGTGACACAGTCAACACAGCCATCTCCGGAGTTCCCCGAATTGAGGTGCGCAGAGTGGAATCCGGAGAAAATCGCAAACCACCAAACAACAGACGTGCAGACACGAAATATATATCCGTGGATCCAGGAGGGGGTACGTCCTTCCAAGGAATTGCTAACACCACTATCCACCACGACAAAATATTATTACCAACGGTTCGAAGAATGTCAATTAATAAGTAACGTTCTGTACAGTAATAACCGTCTGGTGGTCCCGGAAAGTTATCGTGATCTTATTTTAAAACAACTACATGATAATGCTGGGCATCTGGCCATGGAAAGGACTGTTCCCTCATATCAAATTGAGATTCCACTGGATCGGGATTCGCGATAGTGTCAAGGCATGGATTGCCAAATGTATCTCATGCCAAAGTCCATGGCCAACTCCATATCGCACCATCGCAAATTAAGATTGTTGGTGCACCGTGGGAGCGAGTGGCTATCGACGTGCTTGGACCCTTGAATACGACGGATGATGGAAATAAATACATCCTCGTATTACAAGATTACTTTACGAAGTGGGTAGAAGCATTTGCTTTACCGGACCAAGAGGCAAGCAATGTGTTGCACTCCGATCAATGACGTAATTTTGAGAGTCGGCTCATATCAGAGCTCTGCAAATTGTTCCATATCGTCAAAACAAGGACGACTCCATACCACCACCGGAGTGACGGGATGGTAGAGAAATTCAACAGAACTCTCACTGAGATGCTTATGAAGGAAACACGCCTCGATTGTAGAGATTGGGATCTATGACTCCCATATGTACTCATGGCTTACCGCACTTCAGTACATTCCAGCACGGGTTATACCCATGCTCGGTTAATGTTAGGCCATGAATTAGCCTTACCCCTGGATCTGGCTATGCCTCGGATACCAGGAGAGAAAAATTCACCATCTCTCTATGTTGAACTCCTGCGGCAGAGGATAGAACAAGCCCATGAGTTAGTGAGAGAAACATTATCCACTGCATACCGGCGGCAAAGACGTGGCACAACCGGAGGGTGCATGGAGATCTGTATGAAGCAGGAAGGATGGTTTGGGTACACGATTCACGATGGTCTGCAATCGAGCCAAGTAAACTGAGTTACCAGTGGAAAGGTCCCTATGTGGTAGTAGGTAAGACGCAGGACGTGACCTACTGTATCCGTGCTTCGGATGGCCTGCCCTGTCATGCACTTCGATCAGCTTAAGCCGTGTGTCTGTGACAACCCAGCACCAGAGCTCAGACTGGGCGTTTCTTGTGACACCGGTACCCAGACAGACATTTCTACGGAAATTAGTGTTCCCATGGTTAGCGCAGAGCACCGCGGTGCCAGTTCAACCCCACTTCTACTAAGCCAGAATGCGGGTGAACAAGCGGCTAATGCTGATGACAATGACGAGATACGTACTTGCCCTCTCCCTCCTCAGCACGAGTCTACTCTATCTGGGGAGTGGTATCTGAAGAACTTTGTGTTTGTTTTGTCCAAGGGACCGGATGGGAAAGCTGTTCCTCCGATCTCTTCCCATTCGCACCAACTTCATGCTATGCCCCCCCCCCACATCATAGAGTTGCCACAACCGGAGGCTGAGGCTGACCCAAGCCATGCTTCCCGTGGGGTGGAACATATGAAGATTAGCATGGATGTGAAGAGGCTAGATGAAGCCTTGGCGAGTCCAGAACCGCAAAACCGTACAATGATGTGTACCCAACCAATTCCCAAAATCGCGAAACCACGCTCGCTCCAAGGGACACCCTCTCCCGTAGTCCCACCCCGCCATCACTCCACTTCGCGTCCCTCATCTATACATCAGGTTCGGACATCACCGGCCCAGTCCGTTTTACACTCCACTCGTCGTCTGTTGACCGTCAATTTTCAGATATGAGAGAGACTGCTGCTGCAGAGGAGGTGGCATTCCGCACCACACAGACCAACATAACCCCCGCGGTCGGCAGGGAAGCAGCCTGTTCAGCAGACTCTTGGCTCGAATATTCCCGGTGTCTAAAAACTATGACAGGACACCAACCGTTGTGTAATTGGAGATGGCCACATCCACCTGTCCAAAGGCCACCCTATCCATTTGGCCTACCATACTCCCCCATGAGCAGTCAGGACATCACACCACAGACAGAACGTCATCACATACAGAACACACCTGCGCTCAAGGCTGGATACGTCTATTCGTTATTGCGCTTACATCACATACATACTCGGTTATACTCAGCATAGCCGAGACAATCAACACCGGCAACAACATCATTTAGCAGCACCTACCAGTATTAATTAATTCCCGATAGAGACATAAAAATTCCCGCAACAGTTCCACCCGCACAAGATGTGGGAGAAATAATATCTCCCGCAAACCCCCACCTCCTGCAAGAACAACAGACTTGGCGTTCACCAGCGTGGAAAACTGGAATGCGCCCACTTTGCTTAAACATTGGCATCATACAGCAGCCCGGACATCCCGACAACAACATTATTATTAGCAGACAACAGCCGACAAATCTCCCGCACACACCTTCTTATCCAGTTACGGGAGAACTGATCATATGGATATACGGATTGCAATACAGCCATCTACAGTACGCGTCACGGGATGAAGAAAGTTTGTCCAACGTCCCTCCCTTTCCCTCCCCCCCCCCCCCCCTATCGTACGGAAACCTCCAAAATCTACATACATCATATACACGTAATAACAGCCAATATTATTAAGAGAGCAAGATGCCCGTATTGTCGTCAGTCACGAGTAGGATTTTACTACTGAAAAGTTGAATTCGATAATTGATTGATCAAAGTTATGACAGCATCCGATAGGTCATCTGTGCCCTAAAGTAACTCTGTCCCGCCCATGGGCTCGTCCATTACAGAGCAAAATACCCTCAAGGTTCGATAAAGTTGACATCACCCCGCCTCCCCCATTCCCGCACCTGGCGGCCATAAAAACGTCACTTTCACCACAGCGCAAGTATCATCCACAGCTAACCAGCCACGCGTATCAGATTCAAATCACCAACATGTCAGAAACATCGACACTCAGGTTGACTGTATTCAAAATCTCCAAACGATGCCATTGTAAATTGTAAAACTGTGTGCACCCACTTCCGAGATGTACTTTAATTTAACCATTATTAAATGGTATTAATGCGTCTGGTCTATGCAGGGACGGAGCTAGTTCTACCCATTGAGGAGAATGCCTGGCAGCCCTCCCGCTCGGAAAACGCAGCTATCTTGTCGGGATCAGTAACTTTGATCTGCTGCCTGAATAGATCTGTTTAAACCACTCATCAAATTACTTACAACTTTACTGTTAAATTTTTTATTAAGAACACAACTGCTCTACCGTGCTACAAATCATTAGCGCACGGGCCGGTAAAGCGGCATCAAAAATCTAACAGTATAATTACAAGGAGAATTTCAAAAATTCTCTTCTCTGCGTTCCAGTCCATAATCAACACTGGCTGAGAACTACCTTTACAGATAACTACAAGACGTATGTTTAAGAACCGGCGCAAATAGGGGCATTATTATGCAGCTGATCTTGGTATAACATATATACATTTCCATATCTCGCATCTACAAAAGACCACCTCAGCAACAGTATCTCGGCCATCGCCATAAATAGCACATATCTTTCCGATCAACCACGTGTTTCCAAGGGCCACGTGACTTTTACTACTATTTCCACTAAATTGGATCAAACGCTTTAAACCAAAGAGCCGCCCAAACACGCAACTACCACAGCGTGATGGAGGAGTGGTGAGGGTGAGTCAGGGTAATTGCTGATGACGTCACCAGGCTCTCACACACCCCATCGGGTGCTCCAGCCTAAAATTAAAATAGGCAAGGTTATAAGCATTCTATCTGTAAAACCGCCTCACTCTAAGTAAAAGGTGATGCTCCGCGGGAATGAGTAGTACCCCGTTGTTATGTTGATCAGAAAACTTTAAATGCGCTACCATAAGACTAAGTTAGTGAGCCCTTCCTCTTATAATTAAAAGTACTCCCTTTATCTGGGAAGACTTAATCCAGTGACGATCAGAATGGAAAAAGGAGAAAGTTTCCATATAGGGCTGACCGAAGCAGCTGTCAAAGCTTCCAGGGGTAGTCATCCGCCGTCTATGACATCACCAATAGTATAAAAAGAGGAAGCGCGCTCTGAAACTTCGTCTTCCCGTCAAAACTCCAGGGAAGAACAAATAGCATTAGGCTTCTTTCATGTCGAAAACTAAATTCTGCTGTCCTTATTCTTATTAGTTCATTGTTACAATACTTGGCCTGGAAAGTTAAAAATTGAAGAGATAGGGCTTTAGGTTTTAAATAAGGTTCCCGCAGCGAACTACCATGCGGGAACGAGATGTCACTCCTCGAAGATTTAGCATTGTCGGATTCGTCTGAAGAAGAATCGGTACCAGTTTCAAAAAGATTCCCGTGCAGCTCATTATTAGCTAGCGGAGAACCCTGTACCAGAACTTTTACGAGAAAATCCAACTGCACACTTCATGTTAACAAGAATCATCTCCTCCAGACAGCCTTCTGTGTGACGTGTCAGGATGTCTATACCGCTACCCGATACGGAGTGGAGTGACCCATGCACTCCGTCATTATCACCGTGTGTTAGAAGTGACATTAGTTCCAGGGGAAGAAAACGAGGATCGTGCCATTTTAGCCACGCGTTTTGAATCTCGGTTTCCAGTTAAAATTCTCCCGACCAAGAAGATGGCCCGCACGAAGAATACTACCCGTAGACATCCCATTAGTCATCATCCTCCCGCGGCTACCTTAAGCAACATACCGGCAGCAAGACATGAAATCCTACCCACAGCCACGTCGGGGAGCACTATGCCACTTCCAGTAACCCCATCTACACCAGTCCTGAAGCGGAGCATGAAGCATAAATCCTCCGCAGAATCTAGTCCGGCAGCACCCGCATCCGTAATCAGCCACAAAACTGCAGCCACAACACCCGCACCCGTAATGTCCGAAGCAATCTCAGCCAGTCGGCCGAGCTCGGTAGTTATCATGACACCTACGGAGATGGAGATTACAAGTTACCCGCACTCACCATCTCCTCCTGACCTGACCATAGACGAGGGACCGGGACCGTCGCAGCCTGCGTCCATTAGCGTTACTCCAACCCATTCGCCTTCCAGTTTTTCCGATCCAGCCATCAGGAAGGGAACTATGCTGGAACGACTATACGCGGGAAAAAGACAAATTGCCCACCCGCAGGACATTCAGCCCATGCCCAATGTTACCGCAAATCGTCTCTTGAAATACACCAAGTCTCGGAAGCTGTCATCACCTGCCGTATCCGCTCCAGCATCATTGTCTTAGCCTACGATTCAACTCACCGCCATCGCCACGACAACCACCACAGCCACCACGACCATCACAAGGACCACAGCATCGACCGCCTCGACACTCACTAGCACCACCGCTGCCTTACGGACAAATATTCTAGCACCCGCAGTAACTGTGAGAGATATTTTAGACGCTCATATTCCCGCCATCATCACTTCAGACATTTCCGAAAGTGCCAGTGATAATGAACGCATCTCAGCATTAATAGTTAATCCACCGCGACCAACCACCATCAGTCGCGGGACCCAGACTCAGTGGGGAAATTTTGCAGCAGAGGTGTGATCATTTGTGATACAGCAGAACATCAGTGGTGCGATTCATGGAAACTTACTAATTATTAATTTTTTTTTTAAATACTTTTCTTTTATTATTATATATGTTAGATCAATTGAATCCCATCCCTAGGATGACTACGGTTATCCGACACAGCTGCGCACTTAAGTTGCCCAGCGGTGTCCCACACAAAATGAGCACTGCAGGCTCCATTGTTGTAGGAACGTTGTGTGCGACGTAAAGAAAACAACACCCTGCAGTGCAATAATGTCATAATCCCATCACGCAGTCTCAGCTATGCTGGGACTGCCTGATAAACTAACTTTTGAGTTATTATTATTATGTTCTATTTTTCTTATTATTTTTTATCCTGTTTTAGATGTCAGGACGGCTATGGGTCAGCGAGAGCTGCCCGTTGCGGACCCGCTATAACTGGCCGCAAATATATTTTTTTTAATCAAAGATACGTGTTGCGAACCCCTTTATTTACCCGGGGTGCGCAAGTAATTCGGATGTAATATTTTAGAAACCCCGTAAGGGTGTGTTACATGGAAATTTTATATTCAATATACATATATATTTTATATTATTATATATCTTAAATTGTGGTACATTGGAGCTTGGGGGTTCTCTGCGGAAATAATAATTATCCGAACCCAAAGAGAATACCCATGCGAGCTATTGTTTAGGAATCATTAGCTGAATAAAGTTGAAGCACCCACCAAAATATTAAAACCAAAAAAAAAGAAAAGACCTGGAAAAATAATTCCAGGTCAAAAATTAAAAACTAAAAGTATGCCTCCCCTGTCCTCTTTGGCACCTCTATGTGCTCTGTCTATTGAATACGCATCTATTGCATCACTACTCCTCACCAGCGACGCACCTACTCGGGAAGTCTATAATTCCCGCCTAGCATACGTCCATGCATCGATCCACAATGCGCGATCGCTTGCCATGGATGTCGAACTAGGATGGCGTGGTGTAGTTCGGATCGACCGGACCAGCACCAGCCATACCAGCCAAGCTGGGTATGCGCCGCCCGTCCTGGATTCGGTCACTGAACACACACCCTGGGTAGAGCCGTAAGCGTATATGGGCCTATGAGAGAGATCGCGTTGCAAAAACAACTAAGTTTGTTAAAGCGCATAGTGCGCATGCGCACGTCCAGATACAATTTTTGGCAGGGCGCGTAGTTTACGACCGAGATGGGATGACGCTTTTAGTGTACTGAGACGGTACAATGATATCCTTTTTTAATCAACTGTTCCCGCTAAGTGTGGCATTAATCAAGACCAGAATAATTCGACGGGCTTTCCAAATCTGTAAACCATTTCAAAATCGGTTAAGAAATGGCTGAGTTATCCACGGAAAACCCCTTTTGATTATCTTCAAAATATTGCTGTGACGTCATAACCACGTGTACGCAGAACTTTTAGAATGTTCTAGAGCATTCGACTACGTTATTACTAGCTATGCGCTAATTGCCTGTTGCTCGACCGATGATTGATTGGAGCCTGCGCCTGTGACGTCACCAGTAGTTTAAAAGGAGACGAGATCCAGAGCTCGGGAGCATCCTCGTCCAGGGGCCGAATAGGTTGGACCTGTGTCAGCTACGATCAGCACAACATTACGCAGATCAGTTCGCTTTCTGTCGGTTTCTCTCCTGTAGCAAGCAGTACTCCAGCCCACTGCACTAAAGCAATTTTGTAACTCTCGTTCCTTGCGGGAGAAATTTTGGAACTTTGTAGATATTGTTCGCGAATATATCAAGAACTAATTCGGAACACAAACTTGCGGTGAGGCCTTTCCCGGCCTGAATATGTGATTCTACAGATGTAGAGGAAGCGATGTTCTTTGGTGGATGACTCACCGGATCTGCTGGCCACGCCAAAAAGTGGTTATTTAACCGTCCCCGCACTGATGTTGTGCAGGTTCATCTAAACTTTTCGACCTCAGCAAGTAAACTTTGCCCGGTACATCTTCAGAGCTGGTTGACGTACCCCGCACCTTTAAGCTTAATTATGTATCTTCATATGCATTAAACAACCCCCCCCCCCCCCACACTTATGATCGGGTTGTTGTCAACTTCCATCCATACCATCAGTGTACGGGAACTTTCGTCACAGCAGTGATGTTATTGTATCCCTTGCTGACTACTCGTTGGACATTCTACATTGTGATTACGGTCCTGAGTTCGGTCCGCTCCTGTCATGAACTGCTTGTGGGAATCCTGTTTGCGGGAACCAGCCTGTGGGAACTTTCCACCTTCCAGGGAATGCATCAACTCACGTCAACATAGAGTGACGTATCAATTTCAGTAACACGATGGCCCAGACTTAAGAATGGCTACCGATTATTCAAGTAACTATACTTGACATTTTAATTATTCCGTTAATTATATCTTTGATAATTAGATCGTATCTGTATAAACGGTCACGATGACTAAAAGGTGCAGTAACGGTCCTAGGACCGCTAGTTATAATTTCTGTATCTGTTCATAGTTATTCTTATTTTCTGTAAGGTGTTTTCACTAACCGCACGTAGTAGGTTCCTTAACCTGTACTATAGATATATTATTCTGATCATTTCACACTGTATTAATTGTTCTGGTTAGTTAATATGTTTTGTTTATTTGTATAAAATATAGGACTGCAGGGCACGTAGGAAACACTATACAGCAACATTTATATACACTTTCTCCAGCCACCAACATTTTTTCACTGCGGTCGCTGTCCATGCTATAACTCTGTTTAGCCCGGCATGCTACCGACTAAAAACCTCTTCTATTCAGCTTGATAGGTTAGGTTTAATATGATTAGAGACAATTTCTTCGTTAAGAAACACGTAGTGTGCGCCTCTTTTCCAGTAGTTGCGATAATTTACCCCCGCACTCCGGCAAGGTTGTGTAAGATTGACCAAAATGCCTAAAAAAGCCTCATATTTCTAACGTTATTGTCTCTCTTCATGTTCCACTAAGCCTTATGGCTTCTTAATTGTTTGGATGTCCCTAGCTGCACCATGGACTGATCTGACCCTGGGAAACTATTGGGGTTTCCGAGCGGCGATGGCCAGGGTGTGGTGTCACACACATTCCCCATGTATCTTCGGATACTCAGTAGTTAGCACCTTTGCCAATGTAGGAAAGCACTGCGACTGCGAAAACATGTCTTAATTATTATTTTCTTTAATCTGCTGAACAATCCTCCCGCACCGCAGTGCATAGCTGGGCAACTTGTGTTTAAACCTAACGACAGGTTAAAAGGTGAGTTCCATAGGACCTGGTGACGGGCGAGATGCGCAACCCCACCGAATTCCATAAAAATGTCTGGGCATAATATTCAAATCTGCCACGCCCTCACGGGAAGGACATTTATGATGGGTATTCGTCTCTCTTACCCCCACCATAACGAGAGATCAGTTGCCAAAAACATGCTAAGTAACCAATGTCCTGTCACGTTTTATGTGGTTACGGAGCGAGATGTCTGGATTCTTATCCAGTTCAGAGGTCTTACTAGGTAACATGTATGCACGCTGTCTTCAGTATTGATGTCTCAGGGCATCTGTTCTCAACGAGAGCCATATCTAAAAGCTAGGTAGACGCCGGCCAGTTGCGGCCAAAAATAGTTCTTGTCTCTATAAACTAAATGGTAGGAGAAGCATAGAAGAAGGCCCGCATAAATAAAAGCGGCAACTACTAATTCAGCATACTGAGAATTAATAAGAGGGTGCCATGGGAATCCTTCGGGAATCATTCATCCCGTCTTCACGTAAAACAGCATGCAACCTTATAGTCATGATCTCACTAAGTATGGTCTTTTCCTCCCAGCATTTTTGGTTAAATATTAGAGTGGGCACCCTTTTTACTACTACTCTTCTCCAGCTTTAAGCAATAGTAACATTTTCCAGTGACGGAGGCCCACGCGAGGCACTTGCCTCTCGCAAGGATTCAGCGACAACGGTCCATGTGAGGATAATACTCCTCACCCAAACTAGCACTAGGAGTAGTGCCCGCGTGAGGCACATGATTTTCCGTCACTACACAGATAATTTTCTTTCCTTTCAGCTTAGAGGTATAATAGCTTATATTAAGTTAATTAGTTACGTCTCGTGTACGGGAGCCTCCCTTGCGGGGATACCTTTGTGGATCTACGAATCTGTGTGGTATCTCCGGGAGCTAGATGTTTAAAAGTTCCTCAAGCTGTCTCTATGTCTTGTATTTTCGTATGCTCCTCATTTTTATCTAGCATACTTGACGGTCTGTTTAGGTAAAACTATTGTATAGGCTTAGTTTAATTAAGTCACCGATAAAATCTTGTAAGTCCATAGATCACGAAATTGCTATGGACAGGCATACTGGTGGCACAAACTCTTGGGATGAGACCGTTGTGTTTAATGTTTGCGACGATGGTCGCACGGCCCCACCAGAATGATTGAGTTCCACCGGCCTTAGGAGGCAGTCTTTGTTACATGTAGGGAAGTATCGTACAGTATCCGTCACCCATGCTAACCAGCATCATCATTCGTCGTGCACTTGCAGCACAGCGAGTCGACATCAGACACCGGAACGGCCCAACCCTACCCAGCGAGCTACAATGCATGCGTTCACGCATGCATGCACGCTCTCGCGCACACACGCACACACACGCAAACACGCATGCGCACAAAGGGTATTTAAATACAATGTGGTATATATTTATGAAATAAGGACCAAATACAAAATTCTGATTTGTCTGTTGTTGGCTTTGCGACAGGAAGTATCTGACAAACTTTTGTGAATGCGGCCACAGAGGTGCAAATATATCATCTATCACTTGTCCAAAGTCCATATGGAAAAGCTGAGATCAACTATCCAACGACCAACGCTGAGGGAAGCTCTGTACAACATAATTTCAACATAATGGAGGATTCCAGTTTTTCCATCAATCGTATGACGTCATAATCAACTACGTGACGTTTAGGATAACGTCATAATCCATTATGTCATAAACAACTAATTTGACAGGGTCATTGGCTACGTTTAGCTAGAGATTGGCGGGGCATAGGCAAAACTGGACTCCTCTATTAACTTAATATTCTTACAGGGTAGTCAATCGGGCATCCAATACAAGCAAAACGACAGTAGTCTGAGTCTGCTCTGATATCGGGATATTCCTAATGGTCCCGGTAACGAAGAGCCTTGAATATTTTGAAGATTCCATGATTATTCATGCGCTAGGATTTTCGTTTTGTAATTTTCACGCTCGATGACGCATTACTTAATGTAGATGGCCACTCTGATAACAAATTACATTGTTTTATTTAACACCAGTGTGAGTGGCATATCATATTGATGAATGTACAATTACTCTCTTTTTCAGTATGTCAGTGAACATTACTCGCAGGAAGCAGCCAGTATAGTGATCAGAGCAAGAAATCTATATTTTCATCTAAATCGTCACGTGAGGCGAGAATGTGACATCTACCCGATTTATAATCACAACTACCCTGTCCGCTACACTAAGCTTCACTGTGCACTCGCCAGATCTCCAATTACCTATTAGTATTGCATCGATATTCCAATAATTCACAGCAATAGCACCGTAACGTAAGCAGGGTGTCAGTGTATTGCTTGGGCAATATGGTTTTCGTTGGTCATCTGCAGTAACACATCCTTTTCGTGAGAAATTTTGAATTTAATAGAATTCCTGAATATGGATTAATTGCATGAGAACTGGTAAAAAAATGATTTGCATTGTTGAATTTAGGCATCCTTTAAAATGAATTAGCTTGACTGTATCCTTTTTCACTGTTAGTCTAGTTTCATACCCGCTGGGGAACGTGTGTCCATGGTGACCCGAGACCGATACTCTAGCTTTAAGATAAACAACGTAACATGTTAATACCGATTGAACTTGCGTATATTTTTTATAAATTATAATCTTAACATATGTTCCTAAATGACGAATGCCCGACGATTGATAACTGGGTTGCCAAACACAACCGGCTGGCCTAACTAAGAAGTATTATTAAACTATTTCTGACTATTGATAATAACCAACCTCTATATCCTAACCTGTAACTAGCTGAATAATTGGCCAACCGACCGACAAGCCATAAACGACCTCCCTTAATTCATTCCGTGTCACTTAAATATATTATAGTAACGCAACGTCGTCCGTAAACTCATGTAAGATCAAGCATGTATTGGTTTATGAATACTTAAGGCGTAATGTGGCAGTTTCTTACGAAATAAGCAGATCATTAATTAATACAGGAAAATATATGCAGATTCACGGTTATGTCTACTTTGATAATAGAGGTATATGCATAATTAACTCATTAATGTTTGAGTTCATTCACAAGGTCCAGTTAAAGTGTGGATTAGTTGGCCTCTAAGTAATGTTCGTTATGTACGCTGTCTTAGTTACGTCCTTCAAACTTGTATGACGATTCACCTGGTGATTGCCACTCGATGGATGCATGGTCTTGTTCAAACTGTAGGTAGATTCATGTGTTGATTGCTATTTTATGGCCGTATGTTAGCGTACATGTAGTTCTATCCTACCCATTCATGTGCGGGATGGCTATTGTCGTTGACATGGTTGCGGCCCTTGTTCTGCCAGGGCACGTGTCTGTTCGCGTGCATGTTTGTTCGCCTCTCTGTGCGTGAGGTCTGGACGTCTTGTAGCACACTGGCCACGAACAGCAAGTTCCATTAGAGAAATGTTTGGCACCATTTGTTATATCGGATTTTTTACATGTAGATGGTAAATACCTAGAAGTTATCGTACATCTGAATGTAGTTTTATTCCCATTGCGCGGCACTCCATAAGTCATATGATTATCCCATCAACATCTAGATATGTAGCAAACCAGATAAGTGCACCCCATATATTTATGGGCATGCACAATACTTTCAATTTAATTACTATTGCATGACAGATCTGTCACATTTCACAGTTTGACAAGTTTATTGTGCAGCTAATAAGCAGTAAAACAACCATTTTAAAATTTAAAAAGCGTGATAAGCTAACATAGAAGCTTTGCCATAAATGAAAAATAATTCACAGATTAACCGCCAGACCATCTAACCAAACAGACATAGTGTAGATATGGGATTGTCTTGTGGGAGTCATGAACACGCCGGATGTCTTATATTTTCGAGTAAGTCCCAAGAGAAATTTTTTATTTGAAAATACCAGATGAGCTAATGGATCGGTTGACTTTATAATTTTAATATTTCACTTATTATTACATCAGACAGTGCTGATGATATTCGATTTCTGGTAAATGGATGGTGTGCAGATATAGCACACTCGAACGCGTTGGATAAAGTTTTATCATCAAAATTGAAATAGCCGAATTGATTAGAATAGGTCCCACGGTTCTGAGTTGATGTGTATTTGGAAATAGTTTAGATGAAAGTTGTTGCTGTTCAGTCGGCACACACTTTTATAATATTCAGCAGCTGTTTGAATCGATAGTTTAGGAAATAATCAAGGCATAATAGTCAGTGGAATTGAACATGACAAACGGACTTAGTTGATGACGTTGGGCATTCTAGGTTCTCATACGAGAATAGAACAACACCAGCTGGCAATGAGATTATACAGCTCATGTGCCTATTAACTCTAGCATCATACAGGCTTATCCATCGATACGCAATGGACAGGACACGGACATTGTAGCGTCCTGTAGGAATTAATAACATAATCGTATATCAACTATATGTCACTCATACAATGGCATGCAACAACAACACATTCCGTAATGTTGTTAGTTAGCTGACAGATCGCATCAAATCAGAACCAGATACCACCGCTTTGTTTATGTGAGGCAGCATCTCCATAGAAGAATAGCACGGAGTTTGATTGGTCAGGATGACGTCATAGCCAATGAGAGTCGATCAAACTCTGTAGCAAAGAAGGGGATAGAACAGATTTGGTAGTTAACATTGAAATGCAGGGATCGCTGATTGGTCAGAACGACCAACATTTATTAGGTAGGAACTTCTAGGAAGGAATAAGCAGAAGTTGATTGGTGGACTGATTGTCCGGGCCAATCAAGCTGTGCTTATAACGTACCTAGAAGAATCATCAGAACAGATTCGGGTAGAATCTAAATATTTAGATATGTATAGAACCTCAGAATCAGAGATTATGAGGGCTATAAAAGATACACTTTTAGTGATAGAAAGTTAATCAATCCACCATCTCGATTCACTGAACATCTCGTTGATGTTCAGTTAGCAGATAGCTATAGAAGTAGAGTAGCCGTAGAACTTGCTTGTTTTGTACCAGTAAGGTACTAGTTTATTATCTGAGCGCTTTTGCTCTAAGTCTGAAATCACTTTACAAATATTATGTACAGTTAGCTTAATAAAACACATCATCTTACGTATATGTGAGACAGTAGTTCGATTTAATCTTTCCGTTAGCAGTTTAGTAGTTAGGAATCTGATCAGCGAGTCGGAGGCAACATCCGATCCTTACTCGATCTTCTTAGTCAGAATAGGCCCAGCAGTCTTTAAATAATATCGTCATCACCATCTTCACGACGAGGCGAGCCAGACTGTCCAGTATTCTTCTCCGCCGTTGGTAAGAGGTTGTCGCAGCAACCGTCACATCATAATCTTACCGATAGCGAAGCGGGACCGTCAAGTAATAAATAAGTCATAATCCGGAGATCCGAAATCTTCAATATGTATCTTGCCAACCAACAGACATGCAGGTGTATGCAATTTCCAAGTTACAAGTTTCATATTTTCACATGAATCATTTACGTGGTAATATTCTAATGAATTGTTTTTTTCTTGCATAGATTTGGTATGGCTTGAATAGATAGTTATGTCGGCGCTAGATCAATTATATGGAATTTGCAGCTGTCACTCTCTCTTTATCCTACACAGGAGCTAGCTATCGTTGTGCGGCAGGGTGACCAGGCATTTCACTATGTCGGCGGTTTGCCTCGCCGTTCCTGAGTCACTCTGTATATTCTCGCTCTCTTTCACTGTAACAAATTGCTCCAGTTTCTGTAATGAAGTGTAAAAGCTGAAAGCGCTCTGGGGCCATGTATTTAAATCCATGTCTATGACGCATACGTTTCTCTACAGCAACAAACTAAGTCAATCGCAGCAACATAATGAATCACCAAGAGAAACAGGTCAACTTATTAAAACAACACCATATGGTACAATCGACATTGACAACAGCAATATTACAAAACAAGTGAACTGTAAAGGGAACTTAACAGACGTATGCCTACTAAGAGAAGGAGGCAACTAGTTTACCCTTTCACCGTCAACAAGATAGTATCTGCAGTAATTCGGCTAAGACAGTAAATCTGAGACAGTAATACCTCTGAGTTGGATTATTCAGATGGATGTAAGCATCCTCTACGCGAGGGCCTTCTGGTATTGCATTTATATTAATGCGTGGTTGTTAATCACTCACAAATCAATTAACCAACTGCCTGTTTCGACACTGTCTATGATTGAGTACAGTGTTTCTCTAAATTTAATAACGCATGGCTTATTTCTTTGACAGTGCACTAATTAAATAGCTCCTAACTGACATGTTATTTGTCTTCGGTGATGCGATGGGCGTGTGCCATTGAGCTCAAGTGTGACTTTCAATACGCTGCTTGTCTGGTCAAGTGATATATTACTCGAAGTATTACTTTAGTATGGTGACCTTTTGCTTAGAGCATAATACTACCTGAAAAAGCATGCCCGTTTTGGGGGATAATTAACGAAGGTCGAGGGCCATGTGTAAATCAGTGGTCTGTGACGTACAACAACAACTTCAACACACGGTAGCCCACACGCTAAGGCATCATGGGATTACAATACTGATGACTATGTTAACGGCATGATGAAGACGATGTCCATTCCGACAGTGATGGCAGTTGCCAAGGATTGACAATATAACAAAATCTAGACACAATCATGTCAAAATAGCAACAATACCATCGTCATAACATACCGGCAGACAAACAGGTGTAACTAAATTGGAACATGTCACAACTGCAGATGAAACATGTAAAGAACAACATTAACTGCAGTAATATAAGGTGACCACCAAATCGCCACAACCGTAACCACTGTGTTATGAGCACTATCAAATGGTACCAACAGAAACACGATCATAAGCGTTAAATTATAGCCATTTCTATGTTGTTGCTCCAAATGTGCACTGTCTCAGATGGACTTCAAGTTTGGCCATACAATTTAGTACAGAACTAAACCTACATACTAGCATTGCATACGATTTTGTGGATAGTTTCCTGTACATAAATCCTTCGCATGATGTTATTTAACGTGGCCGACCATTTTACCAATAGATTACGGTGTTTTCCTCTTGGTGAAAGAAAATGCCTCATTTTTGTCAACCTTTATAAAATTGGAATCGAAATCAATGTAACTTCTCTTACGGCTGCCATGTGTGAATATAGACGCAATATCTAAGTGCTAACTTAATTGATAATGGACTTGACAACGTTGTCTTTTGAGAAGAGACTGTTGCATGCCATCACACCAGAAACAAATGGATAATCCGTAACAGTGGCGGCTAGCTGCATAAGGGAAAGACATGGCTGGCGCTTCGTACAAATTCTTGGCTAACTGGTGAATAATTACCATTTATGGCAGAATATTAATATCTTTTTAATGAGCACCAGACGTGGTAATTGCTGCTTGGGTGACAGCTGTCGAGTGTCTCACTCTATCCGGCAAAGAGAGCTACAATCTAAAAGTAATCACGGCACATATTGGGAAATATTTGGACCAGTGAAAAATGGACGGAAATGGACATGGTAATTTGGTTGAAAATATGTCACTGTGGTATGATTAGTGTGAGGATATTTGCTAATGGCGGAGTCAGTTCATGAGAGGTGAATTTATGTCTCTCTGTCTGCCTCGATTTGTATTTCTTTTAATGGATTTACTATTTAATAAACGTTCTGTTTAATATTCTGAAACTAATTTTACTGGGCACAGGTGCTGCCATAGGCAGCAATATGGCTGCAACTGTAGCACCGTCTTCTTAGTTTCAAAATATTCATCAGCGTTCGTATATATTTAGCTTGAGATCGGAATTCTGAGAATTCAAGGTGCACACTATTTAAATCCATTACATCAGTGTTAAAGTATGTTTGAGGCTTAGCTATAGATGGGTGGGCTAGAAATGTGCTTCATCGGAGCAACTGAGATATGGATATTTGATTTCTTTATCAAAAGATTGCTAGCTAAACGAGAGATCGGAGACAAATTCAAACAGATTCCCGAGATGTTTGATCCGAATCCACATCTTTAAGATTAAGGAATACAATTTGAGTCATATCAAATAGTGGCAATACCTGGATTATCATCGAGGGCATATGTGTATCCCCATCTGCAAAATGCTAATATATTAGTTATGTTTCCACGCATACAAAATGGTGTTAGTGTCAGACAGTATAAGAAAGAACGATGTGGTATGTATTAGATCTGATATCTACTATAATCCTAAGATCATGATCTGACTATATCCACAATAGGAGGTCAAATTGCGCCAATAAATATATCCTATATCATATCTCGCCACACGTCAAAGTGAGTGCACACAATTTAGGTACTACTTTTCAGATCCAATAAAACGTGTACTTGTTCACATTAGTATGTATTAAAGGTTGGTAAGGCATATGTTGTGTTCATTACGCAGATAGTATGTGTGAGTATTGTGGTTGGTGCCGTCAGTCTGTGTCAGTGTGCTTGTCTATCATTATGTCTGTGTGTTTGTCTAAGGCTTCTTTCGGGAATCATATGAGGTAAAATCAACAAGTTTGGCACATACATTGATACTTTGAGTGGATAGAAATTTTCTTTGTTTTGGCGTCAAAAGGTTAAAATCGAAGTTACGGGGTCACCTAGTGTATAGCAAAATACACATTTTGGTCGATAACTCTGTAATGCAAGAAGGTGTAATGACGAAATAGACAGAATCCATACATATTGCAGTTGGCTAGATTTAACATTCTGTTTCAGGTCAAAAATTCAAATTTCTAGGTCATATGACCACTAATTGTCTCCTGAAATACACATTCTTAGTCATAAATCGGGAACGCAAATAGGTAGAATCACCAAATTCAGCATGCCCATACATATTATGGATGGCTGGTGGTTCTATGAGTTTTAAGACAAAGAATCGAATAGCTAGATTACGGGATCACACAATAAATACTGGAATAGACATTTCTGGCTATAGCTCTGGAATACAAGACGGTAGAATCACCAGATTTAACACACACCTTCATATTGTGACAGTCTATGATTGCATTGGGTTTTATGTCAACGGACCAACTGTCAATGCCATTTGGGTCACTAAGTGCATTTCCATGACAGAGCGCAAAGGCAAGAGTTAACATGTCATTGAATGCATTCTAGTTCAATATCAAGGACTGTATCAAATGCCGCAAGACTTGCCATCAGTTGATGGTTTATTAACTATGGTGATATTTCTGCCACATATCTTAATGGTGAATTATCTGTTGGTCTTTTATAACAGGTGGTCACTCTAGCAGGTCTGATTGCCTTTCGTTGCTTGCATTTGCCTCTTAGCTTATATATGGTTAATTGTTTAGTTCTCTTTCTGCTAATTGAAGATTGATTCACTATAGAAGGGGTTCGTGTTGGAAAATGTTCAGATTACATTTAATGGCATGGTTTGCTAATTTAACACATATTGACCAATTAAATAACCACACTGTATGGTGGTGACATAGGGCTATATTTCTGGCATATATATTAACGATGAATTATCTGCTGATATAAAATAACAGATTGTCCCTCTAGCAGGTACGACTGTGATTTTTCGGTTGCTTTTCTTCTTAGCGGATATTGGATTGATCTTTTAGTTATCTGCCTACTTATTGAAGATCGATTCAATACAGAAGGGTCTCGTTTGGAAAATGTTATGAATGCATTTAATGGCATAGTGTCCTAATGTAACACTAAATTGACAAATTAAATAGCCAGAAAACATTGTTGTAATGTAGGTCTACCTGCTGAGTTCAGCTTACTGTTGTCTCACGACATCACATCTGTAGCCGTGCCCATTTGTATCCCAAGCACACGTTCGTCCAGCGGTGACACTATATTGATGGCAATATTAAAAGGCATCATTGCTGGAGGGCTCTCATTATGCTTGGTACACCAGCTCTGCACTTGGAGAGGTAGCTATGTCAGGTACACCACTAATTGGTTTTGCATCATACCGTGCACATTATTCAGAAAATGGGCATCGCAAGTCATTTACTGCTAATGTGTAACAAGGAATGCCTTTTTCCCCTATCAATTTGACCGATTCTCTTCGGAAATATCACGGATAATTAAAGGACAACAAGCAAGTGTTGACAAATGAAAAGGCATTTGAGTCCGTGGCGCATGTAGAGATCAACACCTGAATTGGTGGCTAGTTGAAAGCATTTTGTATTTCATGTAGCTAGTTCTAGTTCGATGTATAATGAGGTAACTTCTTAATCAAAACATTCCAGATATTCGCATGCACTAAATCAGTTTTAAGTAATTGTTCACTATTTTGGCATTAGCGAATAGCTACTGATTGCATATATACCTCTTTAGGTTTCAGCTCAGCCATGCAATTAAATTATGTCACCCTGAGCTCTGAACCTTAATAGTATTGCAACTATCCTGCCTGCATTTGAAAACGATGCTAGCTGAAAAATTGTTCACGGGCAGCTGCTACATGAACATTGATCTAATAAAGAGTGCTCGGATGAACTCATTTCTTGCTTTGATGTATATTTTATAATCAGTCCACGGCTATGAATGACGATGACTAAGTATAAAAAGATATGCGCATCATCCAGCTGCCTGGCAACTTGACACAACAGAGGAAGTTATTGTGGTCACACATTCTTCCTTGCTGAACACCATATGGATCACAATAAAGGACATCATTGCAGGATAGCTCTCGTATTGCTCCCATCTGGTAGGTGAAGGAGCCATTTCACAAACACCAATAATTTGATTCGTCCCATCACATGCAGCATTTTCACAAGGTCGCAAACTACCATGCATCTATCGCTATGTTATGCAACGCAGAATAACCATTTCCCCACTGATTTGGCATATTGATCTCATGCAGTCAGAGATTTCCCAGTTAATTACCTGGAGCTCCCCGACTTCTTAATCCTGATAGCCCATCACTTACTTTCAAAGACAATACAGCCGTGAAACATCATTCTGCAATGCCTCCAAGCACGATGGATACACAGCATTCACAATTAATCGTCTATGGTGCCAATCCTTAGTCTCGCCCAACTGTGTGCATAATAATATGAACCCCATAATCAATCATATATAGTAAAACATGAATGACACTTAAATCACAATTACTGGTGACAATATATATATATATATATATATATATATATATATATATATATATATATATATATATATATATATATATATATATATATATATATATATATATATATATATTAGTGCCGCTAATCGATTTTAGATGATCGATCGCTGATTGATTGAATCAGTGATCGATTATGAAAATTCGTAATCGATGATCATTATTTTATTATTATTTATTTATTTGCTTATTTATTTATTTCATTTAGTTTTTCATTTCCAGTTCTGTCCTGACATGCTAATCTGTTGTAGTGGCAATAACATGTGTAATGATTAAGGCGCGTGCACTAACAACACATACCTTTATTATTAAGAATTAATCCGAGGATTAATTTATAGACTAAAGGCAGCAAGCGCCAACTGTTGATAATCTTAAATACTTTATTTAAATACGCTAAAATAAAATAAAATAAATAATTAATTAAATAATTAATTTAAAAATTAATATAAATACTTAATTTAAATAATGTACGTATTTTAAATAGTTAATTTAAATAATTAATTCCACCCGCAATTTCGTCCAGATTTTTCATTGCCCTGTATGACTCAAAAAACGCTAACTGGGTTTTCTATTTAATTGAATTCACTATTGTGGGCTTCCACGGCAGTCCATTTAAGTGTACCGTCTTTCTGCGCCCTGCTATGTTCATCAACCAATCCAACGTAGGGAGCGTGTACTGCACGATATGACAGGCGTACAGGCGCTGTCAATCAGTCGCCTATTTACTTTTAGCAATCAATCATTGGCTAGTTTGATAGTTGCTTAAGAGGTGGGCCCTTATTACACGTTAGATGTATCAAGTCTGTTGACTATATATGAGAAAAGCGTTGAATTAAAAATGTTTCTACACGAATCATGGATATGGAATTGCATTTTATTATTATTATTATTATTATTATTATTTTTATTATTATTATTATTACTTATCACTTATAAATCTTGTAAAACAGTGGATATCGTACTACTATACTTGCTTGCTGAATTATATAACTTGAGTGTAACTTGATGCAGGCATATTGCCAGCACACATTCTATCATTCTATATTATATTTGACTAATATTTCATGAAATCATATGTTTTCTGAACTGTAATCTTAGCTAATAAAGTAAACTTTGTTGACAATGTTTAGCCCTCTTCTTTACTAAACAACTACACATATGGACGCACGCACGCACATGAATATCCATCATTAACAGTATTCAATCACCGTAAGTGGATATATAAACTGAGATGTTACCTTAGTCCCTGTCGGGTTTACACTGTTCAGAAGTATGTGAATTTCGATCAACGATCGCTTAACTGATTAATCGAATACCTAGATAATCGAAAATTAGCAGCACTAATATATATATATGTGTGTGTGTGTGTGTGTGTGTGTGCGTGTGCGTGTGCGTGCGCGTGCGCGTGCGCGTGCGCGTGCGCGTGCGCGTGTGTGTGGGTGTGTGTGTGCCAATAATTGTGTAAGAGTTACTTTAATAAAATTGTGATAAAATCAGGCTGCTTTTGAAGGTGAATATACATATATATATATATTTCACAATTCTTCTTCCCATTTTAAATTGCTTTAAATTGTCACTGTTCTTAACATTTGTATTTTCTTTTTCTTCAACGTGTATTCTCGCTTATGTAATAATGACATATTTATGTATTATAACATATTTCAGAATGATGCACATTGAAACTGGCTAATAATCTTAGAATAAAGAATCTAAAGATGCAAAGTTTCACAACATTACCGAGATGGCCGATGTCATTGCATAATATGTGTGATAATCTGCTTTTCTCTCTTGCTAGAGTGGGCTGAAGTCCTAATAATAATTCGGGGCATACGAATTAACAAATTCATAGCAGTGGGTATGGCAAAGAGAAAACGATGCATGAATGTGCCAGATAATGTGTGCCTTGTGCAAACTGTGCATGCCTAATAAATAGAGAAATGATAACCAGATTCCACACAAGGTAAGTTTTGTTAATAACTTCTAGATGAGACACACGAGATACTGGTTTTCTGGTGGACAGCTGTGGTATATAACCCAGTCACCATCTGATGCATAGCTAATGGAAAGCACATGTGAGGAATATTTATGAATTTGAAAATCTGTGAAATTAGAAGACTAGTGTGAGAAAAACTTATGGCAGACGGATCCATGCAATAAATTAACGTGTAATATATTCATATTTGTGGAGCATGTGTACAACTACCCATTTCTTTTATCGTGATTAGCCATTGTTCCAAAATTGTACAAGACTTACCATGCTACTACAAGGCTGATATGTTTACTATAACAAGTATTGATTGGTGTGATTATGAATGATAGAACACACTTGCATATCTCAAATATATTCCACTCTGCATCATTCTCTATCCACCGGTCTGTTTTCTATTGCTCCCTTGAATAGAATGAGCAGGACGCTTTCACAGAACCTCAGTTGCTGTTGCCCATGCATACAGTTATTGATGTTATCAATGTCAATTTGGTATAATACAATTAATCTATTGGAATGCTAAAATAGATATTTATTCTTATAGGCTAAGGATCTGTTCCATAACACGGATATACCACAATCACCTGCAGTAAACAGCAGCCTCAAATCAAAGATGAATTTCATTTGATTAGACATCTAATCAAGGTATCATAACAGTCCCTGGTGGCTGAGCATTTAATCGCAGACAGCTTTCTTGTTGAGAGGCGTATTTAAATTGCTTTAGACACACACTCAGTTTAATATTTAAAGTGTGTGGTAGCCTGTTAATAATAATAAGTGGATTCAAGGGTATTAGTAGACTAACTGTATTTATTTTGACAAGCGCTCACATAAAAATGTGTTTCAGCAGGTGGCACGTAGGGTATTTATAAGGCTTATACAAAATACTTGGGGTAGAGTTGATGAGGTAGTGACACCGTAAGAATGGAAGAATTGAATAGCTGTAATTGGCAATGTATAAGTGTGTCCAGTAACTACTATCAAACAAAAGGGACTAATTTGGAAGCCACTAGCCTTGATATTTTCCACTAAATGTGCACACTATTAGAATAATGAATGAATAAATTAAAATAAATTGGTTTAGTATTCTAAAATGCAATATATGAAAAAGGACAATACATAGTAAAATGATACATATAAAATGTATTTAAAATGTATTAAACTTTTGAGAAAAGTATCCATTCACGATTAACGTAAACTCTTTTTAAATTAGAAAATTACCAGATTATTTAATCTTTTAATCCTCACATTGATTAAAGAAAGCCATATGTTTGTGGTAAATGATGATTTGCAGGTGATGAAAATGCCATAACCTGAAGAATTAACACTGGAATGACTAGCTTTATTACCGAGCCAGTCATTCCATTAGTAAAATTGCAGAAATACAAATTATAAATACATAATATATATATGAGAAATTACACTGTTTTATTTAGCCCCAGTGTGAGCGGTTTATACTATCGATTGATCTACAATCACCCTCTCTTCAGTATGTGATTGACCATTACATGCGGGAAGCAATGAGCAAAGTGATCAGATCAAGAAATTTGTCATTTCATCTAAATCATCTCTTGAGGCAAGAATGTGATAGCTATTCAATTCCCAATCACGACTCTCCTGTCTGGTACACTAAGATTCACCGCGTGCTTGCTGGATCTCTAATTACTTATTGGTATGTACATTTCAAATTATTTGCTGCAGGATCACCTTGACAGTTTGCATTGAAAATGTGTGTCACTGTATTTCTATGCCAATCTTGTTGTTTTGTTTGTCTTCTTCAGCAACCCCTCAATGCCAGAAGACCTTTGAATCTGGTGGAATTACGTAATATGGAATAATCACTAGACAATTTCTGTAATATAATGTATCCTGAATCAATGTCTGGCCGATGCTAATGTTTAGTCAGTAAAATTCAGTCGTCCTTGATAATGGATTGTCCTGAATACGTCATTTGTTATTGTTAGTCTCACAACGGAGTCTCGTGATACAACTGCGAATTTTGTGATAGCCATGCAATCTCGTTGCCACAACAGCAGGGGCGCATTGCAGAGAACAAATGTGGGTGTGTTTGAACATTGTGCGCCATTATTGATATACTGCAATGCCAGTGGCAAGCTATTGACCAGCCACACGGAAAAGCATCGATTCTGACATATGGCATTTAGTGTAGTAGACGGCTCCCTCAACTCAAAGAAGAATTTCAATTTATTATACAAATAATTCAGATATCGCACTAGTACCTGGTGGCCCAGTTCTATCTCAGACAGACCTCTGGTTAAAATCGTATCCAAGTTGATTTAAGCACGCGCTCAAATTAACATGTCACCTCGTAGCACAGAGGCCGATTTCTCAGGAGTTCCTTCCAGCTTAGTAATCTTGCTGCTTCCAGACATCTGGTAGAAATGCTCGAATTGTCACAGAATTAATTAAAAAGCTAAACCGAGCGCATTAGAGGAGCAGTCATAGGTATAGGTTTTCTCATCCTCGTTAGAGCCAATACGCATTCTACATATTCTTGTGTCATCCCCAATATTAGCAACAGCAGTACACTGAAACAGCGAAATGTCAAAACGCCTATAACGGAAGCAGCAATATGAATTGAACGACCTGCTTAAGCCTTCCACTGCCAGTACGATATTACTATTAAATCTGAAACAATATTGATTCTTAAAGAGTCAGATTGTTTCGATGGGCGAATGCAGCCCACATGAGTGTGCTTGTATTACATACAGATTATTACTTAGTGACTAATCACCAACAAGTCAATTAGCCAGCGTGTATGATTCAACGCTGCGTTCCATTGATTTCAGAGTAAATCCTTATAGTTAATATCGTGTGGGTTATTTCCTTGACAATACGCTAATTAAATAATATATTGCTGATATGACATAGACCTAGATAGTATTCGTCTTACTTAATGTGCTGGGCGTGTGTCAGTCGGATTAAGATCAATATGCTGCTTGAATGCTTGAATGACCAGGTGAACTACTGCTCAATTGAGTCACGTAGCCGTATCTTTTCCATAGACACATATACTAAATTACAAATCAGCGCGGTTCTAAGAACAGTCTGAAAAAGCCCAGTGACTATGTGCAAGGAAATAGATTGCAATGCAGCAGTCTATGGTATTCAACAACAAGTCTAACACAATGCAGCCAACATGCGAATCTATACTGGAAAACATGAATGACGATGGTGCTGCTCATACGAATGGCAAGGCTGATGATCTTGGCTATGCTGACAAATCCGAGGCAGATGAGGTCGATGACGACGCAATATCCAGCAGTGTCAATATGGCAAGGGCAGTACAATGGCATGGCATAACATTTGGAACACAACAGACACAATGCAATTGCTATGGTCTATCGTTGCAGGCTTGACAGAAAGTTCAACAATTTGACTGATGGACAGACAGACAGACAGACCTGTGCGTGCCACAACCAAATTGGGTACACGCAAAAAATGGCAACACGTGCATGCATGCATGTATGCATGTATGATTACTGTATTATGCGGCTGTAGTAGTAGAAACATCCTACAGCTGCAAGCAGTCCTTCTTCGCTTTTGCCCACTGTGTATTTTCCTCAGCCAAAGTCCTTACAAGAATACAGCAATTTTACCAGCAGCAAAATATCATGTCAACAACATAAACATGGCCATAAAATCAACGCAGTCTTAAGGATGACAGCAACACAATTCTTTCAGTCCACCATCAGAAACACCTTCATGACAAGAACTGCAGTCAATATTGCCAACAAAATTGGTATGACCGTAATGGTCATACCAATTTTGTTGGCAATATTGACTGCAGTTCTTAGCATTAACATTAGTTAAATACATCACATTTTCATTAATAACTCTCTAATGTGTTGCTCAAAATGTATATTTTCGTCAATATTAAACTTCAAACATTATATTCCCTTTGCGGGCGGGGTGGGGGTTGGGGGTGGCATCATATCGAACAGAATATATATTATTCCATTACACTACAAATCATGTGGGCCACTTTTAACAGAAAAATAAAAGATTTTAGTGATGTATATCAATACAGACTTCATCGCCACGAAAAGCGTTTCAAATTGTACACTGATCTCTTAAGCATGTTTTAGAATATATTCTGTCTCAAAGAGATGTAAAGGTTGGCAATATAAGATTGATTTATTGATTGCTGAACTAATGTTACAGAGCTCACTGTTATTGGATGTAATCTCTTCTTATTTTCTTATTTATATTTAAGTAGCAAGATGTCAAATGACTTACCGGGTCATTTTCCCAAAAAGGATTAAGATATGTGCAGCTCGATGAAAGAATATGCATCCATTTTGTAAGTCATTTTAAAATGGAATCCATATTTGTTCTCAGAAAGACATCCATTGTTCATGGACTCAGATTCCAATATGGTTTCCCTTTCTGTTAATATATAAGTAATGCATATTCCAAACAAATGTGTTGTAATTGCACATACTCAGAGCTTGGAGTCCCGTACACTACTGCCTTTTAAACAGAAAGTGGACTCGTACAATGCAAATCCATAGTCTATTGGCAAATGTTAAAGGTACACATTCACAACAAACTGCTTGAAAATAAAATTGTTAAAAAGTATGTACAGATAGAGAATTTAATTGCGTACCTCAATGTTCTAAAGCGAAATAAATCTTAACATAAGGTGATTTTTTTCTGCATAAATTAATATATTTATTTAATTCTGAAGTTGAATTAGTGACTCTAATTCCATTTTACCCACGCTTTGTCTATGTTGGGATCGATCGAACCAGGAACTCCCTGAATCTCAGTTCGAGAAAACTATACAGGAAAGTTGTTGAATATATTGAAACTAATTTAACTGGGCGCTGTTTCTGCCTATGTAAATTGAGATTTAGATAGTGCAGTGAAAGGGTGCGTGGAGCTTAGCTAGAGATGGACGTGACAAAGCTAAAGGCTGGATTCCCCCATTGACATACTGGGCAATCTCCCCCAAATGATCAAGCCTTTGAAAACTTGGGTACCACTATATCAATACAAAGGCAAACATACAGGCAGATCTGTTGTAGATTTTGAGAGAAGATATTACAAAGATCCATTACGTAGCATGAGCTTTCAGTCATGTTGGTTTCCAAATATTCAACATAATAGTTCTCTCAGTGTTAATGCTTTATTGCATTTGGTCTTCGGGATTCAAAATATGTTCATCTCAACGAAACAATATGCACCGCCTTTGTAGGTCAATCAAAATCTAATCCAAATTGTTCTCAGAGTGACATTCACAGCCTCAAGATTAAATATGTTATACATTTCTGTTAACACGAATTCAACGAATATTTTCAATAGAGGCGATGTAATTGTAACACATACTGTATGGTGTCACAACGTGGCCCGCTACGCTACAGACAAGTGTTAATGTAAGTATAAATGTAAGTTAATGTAGGTATATACGACGACACGTGCTACAAGTATGTCATAATAGATCATTGCTTAATACACCGTATATACCTGCTGGGACCTAAGACTGGCGCTTCCATTCCCAAGCTTCGTAAAGGACCCTCAAACAAATGTGCACGCTATAGACATGTTGGGCTGTATGTATATCCAGGTGTTAATGTAAGTATATTCCAGCAATTGTCCAGCAACTACAGGTTCTACGAGTATGTCATAATAGCTCCAGTGTGATGGACAGTTACATTCGTTTTGCATCAGCATTAGTTGCTGCTAAAAATGGGAGATGAATGTATGCAAATATCCTAGATGTTTAATGTGCATCCAGATCTGTATTCAGCTCAAGGCACAAGGCAGAAAATATTAGATAACGGAATACAATTTGAGGCGACTCAGATGGTAGCAATAACTGGACTATCAGCGAGTATCCGTATCAACCATGCTAAACTTCACAGAGTTGGTGTCAGGAACAATAAAAGAGAATAGTATCAGTAGTATAAGATCTGATACCCGGCTACTAAAATCTTAATACCAAACAATATTCACACTTGTAGGTCATATTCCTCCAAGCAAATTGATCCTATGTTCTACCTACGCTATTAAAGTGTGATAAATAGCAGGTACCATTGCAATAAAATGTGTCTCATTAGAGGAATCCAATCAGTCTATCAAGTATATGACGTCATAATCAATCAGGTCACATGTAGGTTGACGTCACGATCAACTGCGTCATGAATGGGGTAACTAAGTCTGTTTGGAACGCATAATAATCCATCAAGTTGTCCGATTTGTATGACTTCACCATCTAATAAACATTCTTTGACATATTTTGAAACTATTTTGACTAAGCGATGTTGCTCTTATAGGCAGCAATAGGACTTAGACAAATTAGTTTTAAAAATATTCAACAGGTTACTTTTTAGATTTTTTGGGAAATCGAGATTCAGGGAGTTCAGGGTTCGACCGATCCAAACATGGGCTAAGCGTGGGCGAAGCTTGGCTATGAATGGGCGAGGCCTACCTAAAACTGGAGTCATCCATTCTTCACCTTTGTTCGTACTAAAGTCTGATCACTAAAGGAAAGTGTTCACTCTATTAAATATCATGGGCCATATCATATACAATGCGAGGCGTCATCGATGCATGGCACATCAACAGCGCTGGTTTCTCGAACTTACACCTTATTGATAAGCACCGTGTGCCCCAATATGCTAGGATATCTCGCTAGCAGGTATGTCTGTATTTTGGTCCTTTTTCTTCCTAGCTTAAAACGTGTCGTTGTTTAAGTTCTATGCATGCTTATTGAAGATGGATTCAAAGAATGCTCTCGTTCGGAAAATGAAAGAGAGAGAGAGAGAGAGAGAGAGAGAGAGAGAGAGAGAGAGAGAGAGCGAGAGAGAGGAGGGAGGGAGGGAGGGAGGGAGGGAGGGAGGGAGAGAGGGAGAGAGGGAGAGAGGGAGAGAGGGAGAGAGAGAGAGAGAGAGAGCGAGCGAGGGAGAGAGAGAGAGAGAGAGAGAGAGAGAGAGAGAGCGAGAGAGAGAGCGAGCGAGAGAGAGAGAGAGAGAGAGAGCGAGCGAGAGAGAGAGGGAGGGAGAGAGAGAGAGAGAGAGAGAGAGAGAGGGAGAGAGAGAGAGAGAGAGGGAGGGAGGGAGGGAGGGAGGGAGAGAGAGAGAGAGAGAGAGCGAGAGAGAGAGAGAGCAATAAGCAGATTCCGGTACATGATGGATCCGCCTGATTATAGTGGAACTAATTCCAAATAGCATTTGGATCATTCAGGTCATACAACTAAGCAAATTGCTACTAGCTGGTCTGACAATGATAGATCGATGCATAAATGCAAACTGTGTGTGTGTGTGTGCGTGCGAGCGTGCGTGCGTGCGTGCGTGCGTGCGTGCGTGCGTGCGTGCGTGCGTGCGTGCGTGCGTGCGTGCGTACGTGCGTACGTGCGTGCGTACGTGCGTGCGTGCGTGCGTGCGTGCGTGCGTCCGTCCGTCCGTGTGCGTGCGTGCGTGCGTGCGTGTGTGTGTATAATAAATGGCGAAAAGATACCCCAATTCCACATAATGCATGTTATATTAATATCTTCTGGATGAGACAAACGAGATAAGGGCGTCCGGGTAGATAGCTGGTGAGAGGCCCACCCTACCCAGTCACTATACCACATCCGCATACTTAATGAAATACACATCTGTAAATAATATATGTGTTAATTTGGTGAGAAAGCCGTGAGATAAGACTGATTAGTGCGAAGAGAAGATGGATCCATGTGATAGATTGCTATGCAATATATCACTATTTGTGAAGCGTTCGAAGAACTCATTTACTTTACCCTGTTCCTCATGTATTCCACCATTTTACAGTTTCAGCGATTTACATCATGCTGATACCAGGCTGAGATGTTTGCTATAATTGAATAGTTTTTATGTTCTGAATGACTGTGCTTATGAATGATAGACCAATCGGTTACACCCCCAAAGACCTCCCACTCTCGCGCATTCGCTGCCATTCGGCATACCCTTTAAACTATTCATAGCTTGAGAATATTGCTCCCTTACGGTGATTGATCAAGAATTAACGAATTCCTTCACGGAAATATTAATCCGTTGGTTAGAGTATGACCTGCAATTATATGGTCAAAAGCAGTATAAAACAAATAAGTAGGCCAAATACAGGTCAGGAAACAATAGCCATTGAGATACCAACTTCCGACACTAGATCGCTTTAGCTTTATATTACCAATTTATCCAAAAAGGCTAGATAAGTTATAATTCTAAGATCACACTACTCATCTATAAACTATCGAAGATTTTAAACATATACAGTTACACGCGTTTATATGTTTATATGTTACGTTTGATTAAAATATACCAGGCATTGTCAAAATATTTGCATGGATAAAGCTTCCCAACACAACAACCCACATTATTTTTTATTTTAACCTGATTGAAATAAATTTAATATGCCCATTGGTGTGTGTGCTTCCAACGTATATAACAGATTAAAGCAGAATAGTATGCAACTTTGCTTCCATCAAGCCAGAATTTCAAATAGTGTCTGGATGTTACACAGTTGTCATCATATCCATTGTAATTGCAATATAGTTTTGTTTGTATTGATCCATCATAGTACCTTGGCGTGGTCATCATTCGATCCTCCTTAGTTCTTCAGAATTTGAATATGTCATGATATTTACAGAGTAAATTGGTTTTTGCCGCGATCTGGCATATACGGCACACATGTGTCTTCGTGATAGCTATACCCCAATCGTCTTAGGCCATTGGATATTTATTTATTTTTTTATTTATTTATTTATTTATTTATTTATTCATGAGCAATCCGTAGCATGCCCCAACACGGTAGCCCACAATGCATCTTGCTATACTGATTGAACTAAATTTAATAAGCCACAAAGAAGTTGAGATTGTGAAAGAATGGAAAATAATTTAGGCCCAATGACCAAGGATAGAGATGGACATCTCTCTGAGCACAGAAATGAAAGTAGGCTATACACTCCGACCTATATATGTTCTATGCATATATGCCATCATCACAGTATCAGTCTCTAAGCATCAGTCAAATAATACATAGAGAAAGAACAAGAGAAGTAGACGCTGCACAAACTCGGTATATGGAGAGCATAACCAACTCTATAACGCATAACCATGCGTTAGTCAACATGAAATATTAATCAATTAATTATCTACACCGGAAGAGGAGCCAACTGCATACAGTATCTAAACAATGATCTTGCATTCTTAACATATGTTCTTTGTAATAATCTGCCTAATTCATGTCAGAGTTACTTTTACTTTCATTTATATTTCAATCATTAATTGTATATCCTCACCCAATATAATATATCTGTTCATTTGACTTACACATGTGCGGGTCCTACGGATAGTTTTAGCATGCAATGACGCATAATATCATGTACAATCTTTCCAAACCTTAAAGGGCCAGGAATATGAGACAGGTTATGTCGTAGGAGAGGCCATGCACGATCTAAATATTGTGACAAATACAGACCATGCACGACACATGCCTTATGATATAATGCGGAGTGTGTTGAATATTCCAAACTAATGTGTCTGTGAGTTGTTAGCTATGGGAGCAACAACTTCCAGCCTAAAAGTGTGTATAATTGTAAACTGCTATCAAGTTCAGTTGTCTTGACATTGTAACGCGGAAATATCAATGGTTAAATGGTTAGGTAAACAACTCTTGATACATTGTAACAATAACCCGCTTAATACAGGTTGTACTGGTCGTTGCGTGCCAGAGCCAATTACTTATTACCTCTTAGCTAATATACTCTTTTGATTCATGAACAACTTGTGTCAGTTTCTATAATATTATCTAGATGCTGTGCCCTCATACAATGCCTGTAACTCCAGTCTGAGAATTCCTAACTGGATATAGAATAATGTTGAAAGACAATGGCAGCAACACTTGCAGCATAATAAGATAATAAAAACAACATGAACATCAAATTGGTGTCACTGCTTGTGGCACGGTGTTCAATGACAGCGTTATGGCCGTCATTGCTTCTTGGGCCACTTTCACATTGCCTAATCATGTTTAACTATTTCGTGTATTATGTGGGTTACTATATGGCCGATATATCGGTTTGTATTCACCCTGCTGGAAGATAGCCCTGGACTGGACGGTGGTGCTACCTGGTGGAAAGCGAGATAAAATGCTGTTCGTGGCGCTACTTGGCAGACAGTGAGAGAAAATGTTGACGGTACATTTTGAAGGAATATGTTGCGTTCACATAGGACACAACAATCTAAAAATAGAGGCGTGGCTTCTACGAGAATACACATCTAATGTATTGACCGGCCATCTTATTACGCCATCGCAACGACTAGACTGTTACGCAGACTCCACTTTGGCGTCCAGACATATCGGGACCCAGTCCATCCCCGTAGCAGATTGTAAAAGGAACACTATGGATTGTGTTGATTTTGGTATCATCTTAACCTCTGTATCACCAGCTTAACACAGACATTAAAACGGACCTGATCCACTCAGTGGTTCGTATGATAGCAATATCCACGCAACGTCAGCAAATTCTTGACCCCCCACCCCCATTTTGTGCGCGATAGACGTGCGACAGATTTGAATTTTACGACGAATTCAGAGGGACTATTTTTCTGTTAACTGCTTGTCATACAGACCACTATAGGCTTTATTTTTCATCTCGTTTTACGTGAATTAATATTGTCTGGTATGAGGAGAGTAGCGCTCGTGTCCTTTTAAGTTTCAATTCTCTCTACCACCATATTCTGGTGGAAATCACTACAACTACAACAACAACAACAACAACAACAACAACAACAACAACAACAACAACAACAACAACAACAACAACAACAACAACAACAAAAATAACAATAACAACAGCAACAACAACAACAACAACAACAACAATAACAATAACGACGCCGAAGACGACGACGACGACGACGACGACGACGACGACGACGACGATGACGACCACGACAACAAGCGAAAACAACAAAAACAACAACAATTTTGACACTGAAATCAGCATGACAATTGGGACCATAGCAAAAAGGCTGAAATCTGTAAATATAACTGTATCTGTTGCATTAAAATGTTAATGTTCAACAATATTAGGCTAAAGTTATCATATGCTCTGTGGTGGATGTTTTAAGGAAGGCAGAACCTGTTATTTCAATATGTTGAAGCTCATTTTCCATCGCTAAACAACAAAATTGGACATTTTACTCAATTCAAGTGTCACCATCATAAATGGGTGTTTTCAAATAGAAATCAAGTCTGCTAAACCGACATGCAGCAAATGAGATAAATAAGCCATACCATAGCAGGACAGAATAACACTAATACTGCGGCGTGATGGATATTTATCAATTTCCTCTTTCAATAAAAGGGAAACAGGGTCAGGACGCGGCACATACAATTTAAATGTATCAGCGCATAATATGGCATGGTGGTAATCAATGGATGAATCCGGTTTTAGCTATTCCCTGCCCATCTCTAGCCAAGCTCCATGAGCGCTTTGCCCGTGGCGGGATCGATTGATTCCTACACTCACCGGATCACAATTTCCAGAAATCTATACAGGTAATTGATATTGAATACTCTGAAACTAATTTGACTGGATCCTATGGCAGCAGCTGGGCCCAGTCAAATTGGTTTCAAAATATTCAACATATTGTTCATTAAATTATAAAGACATACAATTCGTATAACTTGACATACTATTAAACGTTTATTACAGACTTAATCATGTCATACATGATGTAATTGATTATGGCATGAACTTACATGTGGCGTTGTAGATTATAGCGTCATATGATTGACTGGGATACCGGATTCCTGTATTATAAATCAACACTCTGCTACGTGTTAGATTGAAACCAGTTAAGGCATGGTGGATAAATCGTGGTGTGGCAGAGCCACTTGCTGTATAGCAACCTGCCACTCAAGTCTTGCGAATACCGTGCATGTCAGATCGATTAAAAATTGGTGAATAATATTTATTTGTGGCAGATTATACTAATACCTTTTTAATGGGCAACAGATATGGCAATTGCTTCTGGTTGACAGCTGCCATGCAGTCCGTATACCGACTAATGCAACTACCGCTATCAATACTACGGCAAAGCAGTGTTCATATTGTCAAACATTTGTAGAAGTGAAAATCCAAGAAAATGGATTTTGTTAATGTAGATGAAAACATGCTACAGTGGAATGATGAGTGCGGTGAAATGTGATTATATATATATTTATATATATATATATATATATATATATATATATATATATATATATATATATATATATATATATATATATATATATATATATATATATATATATATAAGCCAGCATACGCATTATTATCACATTTCACCGCACTCATCATTCCACTGTGGCATGTTTTCATCCACATTAACAAAATCCATTTTCTTTGATTTTCACTTCCACAAATGTTTGATATATATAATCCTGGTCTCTAAACCTCTCCTTTCTCGTTAGCATGTATCAGGTGCAGTATCAAATGTCATTTGTGGATTCCATCGGTTGATTGTTTTGTAAAGATGGTGCGTAGGCATATCTGTTGGTCACGTGTCTTAATAATGCATCATTCGGCGTCCATACGGCCGTGTTTAGGCAACAACTCTTCTATCTACTCTAGCGTAGTCTTCTATCATCGAGGTAACGAGGGCAGATGTACCACATGTCTTAATTACATAGATGTCAACACAAAAACTTGACCCATTGGACTCACCCTTGATTATAGGCTGGTAGCCTCGGGTGCATACGAGAGTAGGAACTGTTGTTTAGGTGCTAATCTAGTATAGTAGCTACTCTACTAGAGGCCTTAATGCACTTTTTAAGATGAATGGCCCCTTGAGCTGACAATAGGTGTTACTAAATCCAGCTGTTTTATTTTTTACAGCGTATATAATGTTGATATATAAAGTCGCTGTTAGCTTTGCGAACCTTAATTCAATAAAATAGAGTTCTCGCGTGGAAGATGTTTAGATTGCCTACAACGGCTTGGTTTCCTATTTTACTATCCATTTTGCTGTCAATTCACAACAAGGCAGAGCGGTAACTGATGGCTAATTGTTGTCTCCAGGTGTCTGGTATTTGGAACCACTGCATCTCTGCTAGTGGGTTCCGTCGTCTACAGCATACACTTTTCCACTACGACACTATTGTTGCGGGTCGGAATAACATCTTCGACGGAGAGCACTTAGTCGTCGATGGCCCGACAGTTATTTTATTGTTGGCTGTTTATGTAGCATCCGCCATTAATTGAATTACCATAATATGCATTTTCTCGCGCATTGCCAGACATCTGCTGTTAATATATGGCAAGGAATAGCTTCTTGCTTTATGAATTGGACAGATTCATGCCAGCGATTTCCTGGATAACAACCTAATCCAAGGGATGATAAATGAAGAGGTGCCCCGTGGTTTTAGAGAAACAAAGCTATATGAGGGTGGCTAGTTGAACGCATTTACATACCTTATTTCGATCTCAATAGACCTTTCCGGTTTTAGCTATGCCCCGCCCATCCCTATCTAAGCTCCACCCACACCTCGCTCGTGTTGGGATCGATCGATCTCTGAACACACTGACTATCAACTTCCAAAAAAACTACACAGGTAAGCTGCTGAATATTTTGAAACTAATTTGACAGGGTGCTGTTGCTACCTAACATGTTTATTAAATAGTAAAGAATTACAGAGACATACAATTCATACACCGTGTCGGAATTTTTTAGATTTGATGACGGTCTATATAGAACCCTTAGTGACGTAATGATTGTGACGTCATCATACACGCGTTGAGGTGATTTTGACAACATACGAGGTCCGATGATGGATGGATACTCTGGAAAGGTGAATTAACACGGACTTTACGACCATACCATATATGAGCAAACACATTTTTATAAGGCAATTGTAAAACATAGCCAAACACAGAGACCTGCTTTGCTGAGACACTTTTAGCAATACAGGGATCGACGTACACACATCATGTACTAGAGGAATCAAGTTAAGCATTGCTTAAAACATCTTTAGGTAAGCTCCATCTACGCCTCGGCGGATCCCTGAACCATATCCAACAATGAACTAGCGAATTTGCCAGTATGGATGGTCTTCCCTTAGATTTGTTATATTTCCGCCAGGAGTAACTGTGTTCCAGTCATTAACTGGTCTGCCCAGTGTACCGGAGCGACAGGCTCGACGTTTTCACACCTTTCCAGGTTGAGACGAGTTCCTTTGTCAATGCCCACACACCCATCCACCCTGCCCATTGATCAAAGTTGTGTTTTGGCCAGTGATCTCGCAAACATCTTATTGGGTATTTAAAACGTGGGAGCCACAACGCTGTATTGCTACCTGACTGTTCTCGTGTTGAGAACGAAACTGTCTTTGGAAGAAGGAGAACGTCTAACCCTTTTCATACTTGACATTGCAGCGTCTCATATTGAGATATCATGTTAAATATTTCAACTTTAATTCGACTAAGTTGTTGCTCTCAAAGGAATCAACAACTTTTAAGTCAAATCATTTTCAAAAATGTTCAACATAAAATCGTACATCGTAAAGCATGTAAAGTACGATATTTGTCTTATTAAAAGTGTAAGTTCTTTTGATTTGCATTGAATTTATAACGCGTGGTCGAATGGCCAACCGTAACCACCATAGTTTTAGCGCCAAAAGCTATTTAGCAGGTGAAATTAGTTTTTATAAAGCCACCACCTGTCTTATGTGAACATAATTTGAAAGTCCACGTGGTGGTTGTTATAGACAGATTTCACTTTACATGGTTACTCTGATTGAAATGGCTAGCTATTTGAATATGGCGAGTAGGTAGACCTACATTTGATGAAATTGAGAATTAACCGATCCAACCAAAAAACAAATACGACGCGTTATTTAGGAAGGACTCTGATGAATAACGAACGCTTACAGAGAGAGAGAGAGAGAGAGAGATAGAGAGAGAGAGGGGGGGGGAAGAATGGGAGAGGGAGAGAGAGGGGGGAGAAAGAGGGAGAGAGAGAGAGAGTGTGTGTGTGTGTAAGAGGGACAGAGGGAGAGAGGGAGAGAGAGAGGGAGTGAAGGATGGAGAGAGGGAGAGGGGGAGGGGAGAGAGAGGACGGAGGGAGGGAAAGAAGGGAGGGAAAGAAGGAGGGAGGGAGGGAGAGAGAGAGAGGGGGAGGGGAGGGAGAGAGAGAGAGAGAGGGGGGAGAAAGAGGGAGAGAGGGAGAGAGAGTGAAAGAGGGACAGAGGGAGGAGAGAGGGAGTGAGAGAGGGAGGGAGAGAGGGAGGGAGAAAGAGAGAGAGAGGGAGAGAGTGAGGGAGAGGGGGAGAGAGGGAGAGAGAGAGGGAGGGAGACAGATGGAGAGAGGGAGAGAGGGAGAGAGAGAGGGAGAGAGAGAGAGTGAAATAGCGGCAGTAGCTACACAGCGTACGCATGACCACCAACATCGTTTTGTGATCAGACATCCGCAAACTAATCTAAGACCACTAAAGACGAAACTGTGTCATAGTGCTTAGGATGCTCTCACAGGGCAAGGCACGGTAGGGAAGGTTGATTAAAAGTGATTGGAGCTGAGAGGAGTGTTCATTCCGTCCGAGGTGCACAGATACGCTCAGTTAAGCTATATACTGTCACTTTGAAAAACTGATAGTCATTTAACTACATATGCCATGCTTTCTAAAACAAAGTAATATAGTATTTATCAATTTACCGGGTGATTATATTATATATTGTGTGGCATGCCATACAGAGGAGGTTGTCTTATAGCCTAGCGAAAATGTACTTCTAAATTGAAAAATCCAATCTATGGGTCAATCATATGACGGCATAATTAAATACGGCACATGTATGCTGACTTCATAATCAATTGGCATAGAACAGTTTTTCCGTTTATTGGGAATAAATAGCAACATCACCTAGTCAAATTAGTTTCAAAATATCCATTAGCTTACCCGTATAGTTTTCTGGAAATTGATGGTCAGGGAGTTTTGGGATCGATCAATCATAACACGAGCTAGGTGTGAGTGGAGCTTAGCTAGAGTTGGACAGGACATGGATAAAACTGGAAAGATCCATGATACAGGTAAGCTGATAGAATAAACTGACAGAATATCGGACTTACAATAAATGCTTGGAAGAGAAAGACCAAGCAGACGCGGTGGTCTTGCAGTTATCTTGTGTCTCAGGATCACCTGAGAATGGCGTGGTGTACTAAACTGTATGGTGTGACATCCGTGAGCAAAAACCAAGCTTTCAAATTGCACCTGTATCCTACCGGTCCAAAGACTAACACAACGCCACTTATTATATGTGCCAACTAACATTTGCCCATACAATTGGCAATCTCGAGCCATTAAGACATGAAATCAATTCCGACGATAACAAAATGCCAAACTTGTAAACAGCATCTACGAATGCATATCTATCGCTGCACACCATTAGGCTTCCAAACTCAAACCGGTAGAAGGGGATAACTTAACAAAGATGAAAACTGGATCGACCTTTCCATATACAGGTCGTCGCTTTCTCCACAACATAGCAAAGGTCAAGCGCAATGTAGCGCATCATCCATTTTACTTATCGGCGTTAAAAAGTTGATAGAAATATAATTACGGGAGCGCACATTAGAGGGGTTGATTTTAGCCTGGCCATTTCCAAATAAGCGCAGCCCACATTGGACTGGCGTTGGAAGAAATTAAAAACCTGAATTCGCAGCATCTAAATTATAAGGTAACTATACAGGTAACCTGTTAAATATTTTGAAACTAATTTGACTGTGAGGTGGTGCTGCCATAGCTATGTATAATTAAATTGTAAGTTGTAATTTAATCAATGACGCACATGGCACACACTTCGTGTCGGAGTTTTAGATTTTCGTGACGGAGTCTACGCCATTATGATTGTGAAATCAGATAACACGTGGCGTAATTGATTATGACGTCATATAATTGAGTCGAAGATCGGATCCCACCATTTATCAGCCTCCAATGTTTGAAGTAAACAATTGATTAGGCAAGTTCAGCAGATTATGATTGGAAAATGGATAAGAACAATATTAGAATTTCACATAGGCAGTAATTCCACAGATTCTTAACCATGAGATACAAGGGTCATCCTAATTCATGACGTCACAGATCTTGCCAAGAGCTAAATCACAGAATCAGGAATCACATAATTAGTGATAGATTAGATTGATAGAGTGGTGCATTATTCAGTGGCCAACAAAAAAACTGATATCTAATTGGTATCTAATAAGATTGCAACAGAAAGCAACGGACTATTTACACTATTTTGCGAAGAAGAATAACCAGGATTAAGACTACGACCAAAGGTTAAATTAAATGGGCCTAATATAGATTAAGTTCGCAACAGATTTGGTCGATGGCAATGAGCGATGAAAATAATCACTAAAAGAAATAAAGAAGAAGGTCAATAGAATCTCGGTAACTGCGGGTTCCGGATATTTTTTGATATTCCGAATTTTTTCTGATTTTCCGGATTTCTTTTCGAATCACAACAAAGTTATGGCTCCATAGTGTATGGCCAGAACCTGTTTGAACCAAAATCGGACCAGTAGGGGCCTAGCTTCCGAGATATCGGCAGATATAGAATTTTATTGGATATGGAACTGTGCTCTTTTAGCCGGATCAGGGTCAACGTCTGGAAATGCTTTTACCCGGTAAGTTCCTTCGTTGAGGTAAAATGTAAGCCAAATCAGACCAACTGTTTTTAGATACAAGTCGCGTTCTCTGGAGGTGTGCTCTTTGTACACTACTTCCATGTTAGAGATTGAGTGAAACCGATCTCTTCTCCGTAATGGCATGCGTACCATTTTCTTGGCTGCATTTGAATGAAATTACTCTTTGTTGATAAACTTGAAACATGGTTTCCTAAGTGTGCCATGGTGGAGGGCGTGCAGCAGATCATTTACCGGGAGGGTGTAGCTTTCACAGTTACCTTGCCCTAATGCAGGCTGTAGCAATGGTTGCTCTCTTGATCAATCAATACTTCTAATCTAGTACCATCGTCTTTCTGACAGCCTCTCCTGATACAGTCGTTGTACCATTTCTTCTTTGATTTGTATTCACACTGACAAATTGTGCCAGTTTCCGCAATGAGGTGCAAAAGTCGATCCTCAAAACGTTCTATCGCAACAGCTGTAGCGTCAGTCAAAGCGCCTGTCAGGGCACAACTGTAGAAATAACAGGGACACGAGCGCATTACCTTTTACACTGGCAAAAGTAATATAGTAAAGCACGTAGCGGCACGATAAGCTTAACTACAACATCAATATGATAGCACTGCAACCTGAAAGTCGGATCCGTTTATAGCTTTGTCCGGCCATTTCTATCTACATACGACAATATTTTACGCTTATCTGAATCGAATTTAACACATTTAACGCTGAATTTCCAGAATCTCAATTTCGAGGTAACTGCAGGTAAGCTGTTTAATAGTTTGAAACTATTATGGTAGTCAAATTAGTTTTAAAATATTCAATTGAATGATTATGAGCTGTACATTTGCAAAAGACAGACTGCTGCTCGCTCAACCGCTCTCCCTCGCACGCGCACGCGCGCGTACCGACAGGCCGGTGGGTCAACACCCTACTCGCGGACATTTGTCGCGTTTCTGCATGACCTACATCAGTTGGGTGTGACATCAGCTAACAAGTGGCGTATTTTGATTATGAAGACAATGGACCTTTCCAATTTTAGCTGTGCCACGCCCATCTTTAGCGAAGCTCCACCCACACCTGCTGGTATTGGGATACATTTGATCTCTGCACTCCATGACTATCAGAAAACTATACAGGTAAGCTGTTGAATATTTTGGAACTAATTTAACCGGGCGATGTTGCTGCCTATGGCTGCAACAGTGTCCAGTTAAATTATTTTCTAAATATTCAACAACATGTTTATTAAATAGTAGAGACATACAATTGGTGCAACGTGTCGGACTATTAAGAGTTAAAGACGGGCCATATAGAAACATTTATGACGTAATGATTACGACGCCATCATACACGCCGTTTAGCTGAGTATGACGTCATATGACGTCAGCTTGATAGATGGATACTCTGGAAAGGTGAATTACTTGAGCGAATGATCAAATACCATAAGAGACATAATGTAATTTAAACTAGAGAACATTTACTGAAGTAACTGTAAATCTGCGGTGTCTGACCATGGAGAAATAGTGTAAGGCCTCCTCTAAGGCCATTGAACACGTCTGATGCTGATCTAATACAAACTCTATGCGTAGTGACAGCTCAAAGATCCATGCTGGAAATGCCAAGAGGTTTAAACTAAAAGGGCACCGCTTGACCCTAAGGCTAAAATAAAGTGTGTCTTCTAACATGATTTTGACGTTGCATGATGAAAGGCAAGTAACATATGCCAAACATGAAAACTGGAAAGATTTACCCGTGAATGACCTCGACCCCAAGGGAGATATTAAAATTTTCATTGGAACTTTTTTAGAGTTCTCAATGTTGTAGAATCTGGCTAGGTTTGAAGAGAATCGGAAGAAAACTATAGGAGATAACACTGTTCCAATATTGCTCCTATAGGTTTACTATGGAGGAAATGTGCCAGCCAAAAGCTGATTTTCTCGAAAACTGTTGGTCGGATCAACTTTAAATTTGATACCAAATCAAGGCAATATGTCACCAAATTTCAAGTCGATCAGAGCGGAACTCATTTTGGCGGCCATTTTGAAAAAACCCCGAAAAAAGTGTTTCTGCAAAAAGTAATTTTTGGTCATTTTGACACCGAAAGGTGTGCCTGGTCGTCATTTTAAAAAAAAGTTAAAAAAAATTTCAAAAATTTGTTCATGGCGCCATTTTGAAAAAGATTTATCTTTTTTAAAATAATCATTAGTGGCAACATCCTACCCAATTATGGTAGTGATCCGATCAATACTCTAGGTGTAGTAGCGCTTCAAACATCCATTTGAAATCCCCATAGATTTCTTATGGGACTTTTTCCATGCATTGTGGGGTCAAAGGTCTGGCGGCCATTGAAGAAAAAAAAGATTTCAAAAACAAATGGCCAGTGCTAACATCCTCAGCAGATATGGTAGTGATCCGTTAAAAACTCTGGCTGTAGTAGCAATTCAAAGATCAATTTTGAAAATCACCATACATTTCCTATGGGACTTTTTGCCCACTCAAAGGTGAGTAGCTCGAAAACTAGTGGATATATCGAAAATAAAAGCAACAGTCATCGATTTCCAAATGGGTACTAGAGGTTGACCATGTTTGGAGTTGATCAGACAAAAACTCTAGGAGGAGATCCGGTCCACACTTTTGAAGGAAGAAAAATAATAAGTTTAAAAAGAGAGATCCAGAGTAAAAACAATAATCTGCGATTGCATCGCAGATTAATGATTCTAGTTTTCATATAACGTGTGATCATAATATGCAGCCAGCATATTATTAGAAGGACCACACATCGTTTAGGGAAGACTCACACTGCATGAGAGATATTGAGGAGGCTAATTTCGTTGCCATTTGATATCAAATGTATTACACGTGTTTATTAAGATCTCATTTGAAACGAGCCTTACCGAGTTCCGAATGAGGTCTTACTAAACGAATGCGGTAAATTTGATGCACAATGGAAAAGGTTTAAGAGTATATCTATCTCACAAGCCGATTCTTCCGATTTTCACGTCGATTTTCGTGTCATGTTGCATTGGCTTTCTATCTTTGCAGCAGAGAATTCCGACAAATGAAACAAAATATAATTAAAAAAACACAACATCTTATAATTTCCTAAGTTTTCTTGATTGATCGATTGAACGTTACATCGAAACGTCGTTGGTAAGTAGGTCAGGCTTCGCAAGTCACGTGACGGTCTGCACTTTGTAAAACTATCGCACGACTTCATTACACTAGATAAAATGGTGTGTAATATGATGCAATGGATTATCAGCTTGCATGTGTACTAAAACGCTCCCTCGTACGGGCGAGATGTCTGGAATAAATGCGCGTTCTTGATCCATTTCTATAGATATTTCACTTACCAATCGGCTTGTTGCATGGACTCGAGTATAATCGAACCATGTTTAGTGTTGTTTTGATTACACTAGCTAACAAACAATTTGCCTGGGCAATAGACATGGCCTACTGAGTTAGGAACCATGTTGGAAAAGATGGCGTTTTAAAATATTAGACCAAACAAGCAGCTCTTAAACCTCATACAAATTGTGTGCATCGATTATTTAAGTATGTCATAACTAATTAAGCTTAGTTAATCTACATTACAAAGTTCGAAATGCACGTGTTTGATTTTCAGGGTTCAGTCTGCTATTTCCTTCTACTTGCAATATATGACTCATGATGACGCATGAGGCAGATACGCTAGCTTTTCCTTCTGATTGGTTGAAAAGTAAGGCATGACAGCCACCATAGGCTTTTGAAATGTAACAACGTTTAGCTACTCAAGCCTGAATAGCTTTCTTTAGCGGCATGATAATAAGCTTAATACTATATTATAGTTTATGAATGACGTGTTAGATCAGCTGAACAACCATTATGATATGAAGTTAATTCTCCTTCAATACTGCCTGAAACACTGCAAGGGCAAGTAGCCCAAAATAGAATAATACATTCGTTATTGTTGTTATCATTATTATGTAAGCGGTCCCATTGTCGTAGCCCTCGTCGGCAGCGCGATGGAGATGGTATAATAATAATAATAATAATAATAATAATAATAATAATAATAATAATAATAATAATAATAATAATAATAATAATAATAATAGTGTATTTCTACCGATACCGTCAATGTGCAAATAATCATCATATATGGCGTTGTCACGGCCTGAGTGTAATAAAGAAAATACGAAAATAAGATTGCTTTTCATATTCTGCTTTATGCATACCCCCTGCTGGCAGGGCATCATTATATAGAAGGAACATCAACCGATTCCACTCACTCAAGGGAAGATGTATACGAGATTGAAGCATGACTTGTAATAACAAGGTACACAACAGCACAATCCAAATAGCCAATAGACGAGACATGAAATAGTGGTCATGAAGAATTTTAAGATAACCCTCATCCTAGCAATTCTACCCATTGGTATGCGGCATTTGTAGCGTGGTAAATCCGGGCACTGAATGAACAAACTCACTCAAATGCATTATTACATTCGACTATTGTATTCTATTTGTCACCCATTATACCATGTTAAATTAGGAACAATGTCGATTATGACTGCAGAAAACAGTAGTTCGGAAATAATATACCATTACGAAGCTTTCACACAGAATCGATGATTAACCAGAAAAATTGTATCTACGATGTAAGAATGTGCCGTTTCAAAAGATCAAAGGACATCCCCATTTCGTTTTCTCGTGCATTGCCTATCAGTATATTCTTATGATCAGCCTTGGAAAGATACCACTCGCCAGGCAGCTTGTCAAGTTGAACACAATTATATTAAACTGGCTCATATATGCATATATGTCCCTGTTTCAAATGGTAGATTTGTTTTAAGGTTACTTCGCTTTGGCCACACTGTACCATTCCAGTTTATCGATCAACCATATGACGTCATAATCAACCGCGTGACAAGTAGGATGACGTCATAATAAATGATGTCATGAATGGCGTAGATAGGTACGTTACGAACGCATAATCGGTGACGGGGTACGCGTTGTTGTGCGAACTGAAGAGTAGTTCGAATGATAAAGTTAGTCTTCACGAATTTCCAAAATGAGAAATGTTCTAAAAGCTATTGCTTCCAGTACCTGCTAGGTAATATATTGTTATCGCTTTCCCATGCTTCCTAATAAAATGCGATGAGATTTCGCTGCGCAGAGAACGACTTCAAATTTGTAAAAAAAAAATCGTATTTAAGCGCTGCTCTAAACGGGATGGCTTGAACTTGAGTATTTAATTTTGGGTAATATATTCCACATTCAATTGCCATGATGTATGCCTGTATGGCAGAAGCACTTTGATGCATTATAGTAATACATATCACTTGACTTATATAGATAGTGCGAACAGTATAGAATAAATCATGAGCACTGCAGCTTTATTAAGTCATTCTTATTTCTTGATAAGTGATCCAAGAGGTATACTGAATTCGTATTTAACAATTGGGGCATTAATTCCCAAGGCCAGGCTTCGCGTCCCAATCAACAACTTATTTGATCATGATAAACACAATACATTTAGAAAATATTTGTAGTATGGACGAAAACAGTGCAGCTAATAATTGGTCAGGAAATGTGATGACAGATGGAGTCAGCTTAGAAATCGCAAAATAATATATTGTCATTTCGGAAGCGTTAACATAATTTATCAATGATCTAAAATAAGGCGCCGTCAGAGATGTCAAAACAAAGAATGACTTCATTTCGGGAGCACATATTGACTCATTCGAGCGATAGAAGGGCCGATCTGTCACCCAGGTTACTGACGTCCTGCGCAAAATACCTTAGTTGTTTACCGATGTCACGTGCAATGTGGTGTAGTTCTGACACGAACGTGGCAAACGTGAGCCACGAGGATGTCTGAATTATATGTCTTTGTTGAATTTACAATGTAATCTACAGTCTGTCAATTATTTTAAAATTAATTTGATTGGGATCGATTGCAACAATATTTAACAGCATACAGGCATAGTTACCTTGAAATTTGGATTCTGGGAAGTCGGTGTTTAGAGTGTTGAATCCGACTAAAGTGCGCATCCAAGGTGGGCAAAGTTTAGTTATGGTCGAGGGGTGTGTGGGGTAGATAGAAATGGTTCCCTCGCCTGGAATAAATCACCGGTTGTAAAGAAATGTTGTATATAAACTAACATGGGTTAACGTGAAAATTGGCTTGAAATAAGATTTCAGATCAAATAGGCCAACTGTTGTTGATGTATAATGCAATATTGCTCTGTATTAAAACGCAGTTTTCTGTGGCATGATCCATTCTGAAAACGATTTTCTAAAGGGAGAGAACACCGTACAAATTGTGCAATGCATTCCACTGTCTGTTAGATTAGCAGAGCAACGATCGACATTGATTGGACATGTTCGTTGAATGTCAGAGAATGCGCCCGCTCACAAAGCATTGGACTATTCAGTGGCAAGCGGCAATACGTATCAGGGCCCCAAGGACGGAATAACACTATTTGTTGATATGTGTTGTGGTCAGACCATCACCACCACCACCATCATCATCATTGATCAAAACAGTATAAGGCAGGTAAAAGAAAATAGCTGACAAATCCACATGTAGCACAATATATTCGTGCGTGGCAAACTCAGAAATCATGGCGATATTCGCGGCGTCCTGACTTTAAATAACGTTAATAGCAATCTCTGCTGTAATTTGTACTGGTATGGATATTGCTCTCCGCCATCCTATGGGAATTCCCTGCTAATAACACATTCTATTCAACAGATATCATGATCATTATATTTGTCTTTAATTCTCATCGTTGAGCAATCCATGTTTGCCGTTTGATATAGGCAAACAGATCTGGCCATGGTTGTAAGTGGGAAGTGTATGGTATTCGACGAGTACTCTAACTGGAGCTACGAATTCGGTTGCGTGGCATGCCAGTGCAATATTAATTTTAACCGTTAGCGTTTCCTTAATGATTACCTTAACTGCTCAATCTATTTATTTGTGAACTAAACCGAGGAGCTATCTGAAACAGCCCCCAACTATTTGGCTGTGTGCTATATTGATGTGTATATTATCATCTGAATAGCGCAGCTCATTTTGGTAAGGAGACTAACTGTTGCTAATAGATATTTTGTTGTCATATCCGTTTGATCTACTCTTCCAAGAAGAGGGGTGGGGTCTCTCATATGGCATTAGAGAAGTAGTTTCAATGATAATAAGTTACCAATGAATTTGGGGAAGACTTTTCTTAGAAGAGTGAGGAACAGCAAAGAGAATATGCGTTCACCTCTCCCTCTCTCTCTCTCTCTCTCTCTCGCTCTCTCTCTCTCTCTCACTCTCTCTCTCTCTCTCTCTCTCTCTCTCTCTTTCTCTCTCTCTCTCTCTCCTCACCCCCATCTCTCTCTCGCTCTCTCTCTCTCGCTCTCTCTCTCTCTCGCTCTACCTCCCTCCCCCCCTCCCTCTCTCCCCCTCCCTCTCTCTCCCCCTCCCTCTCTCTCCCCCTCGCCCCCTCTCTCCCCCTCTCTCCCCCTCTCTCCCCCCTCTCTCCCCCTCTCTCTCCCTCTCTCTCCCTCTCCCCCCTCTCTGTCCCTCTCTCCCCCTCTCTCTCTCTCCCTCTCTCCCCCTATCTCCACCTCCCTCCCCCTCTCCCCCCCTCCCTCTCTCTCTCTCTCTCTCTCTCTCTCTCTCTCTCTCGTTGAGGGGATGGTAACAATAATAAATGCACCATGATGATGTTGCTATGATCTGGGAGCTGTTACTATGTTCGGGCAGAGAACACTGAGTCAAAGCCAATAAACCAATATTTGTTCTGTTAAGAATAAGAAATAAGAAACATTCCTCTGCGAATTCAAATAATTAGCACTCAATCATATAATCTCGTTGTTAATTAGATCGCATCACCGCAGTCGGTATATAATAAATATTAAGTAATAAAGAAATAAATGAATAGATAGATCAATGAGTGAGTGAGTGAGTGAGTGAGTGAGCGAGCGAGCGAGCGGGCTGGCGGGCGAGCGGGCGAGCGAGCGGGCGGGCGGGTGGCCGGACAGACGGTCAGGAGACTGAGCGAACGGGTATGGTGGGCAAGTGTGTGCGCAGTATGCGGGTATGTATGCGGGGCGGTGGGCGGTTCACGTGTGGGCGAACAGTTGGGCTGTCGGGCCAGTCAGCGGGTTGGTAGGTGGGTTGGTGGGCGGGCGGGTTATGTACTTGTTATTTAAGTTATTAGCTATGTCTATGTATATATATACTAGAAACAACCCTTTTAGGAAGCAAGATACAGCTAATTGGATATATATACGGACTATCCACATAGCTGCATCATGCTTCCTAAAAGGGTTATTTCTACTTGGTACCTTAAACCATCAGAACTAGAAACAACCCTTTTAGGAAGCAAGATACAGCTAATTGGATATATATATATATTCTCGAATTGCCTCGGCTTTGCCCTGGTCAGTTCCGATAAAGTGTTCGTCAGGGTCATGTATAGTGCATGGTGTTGTGTACTCCAACCAGATTCGTCCAGACGCCATTTGAACCTTTGACTCTAATGTCTAATTGTATATCTCTACCCTGGATCGCGGATAGATAAACATAACAACAGAAAGTTTTCAAGTAGAAGTCCGGGTGTTGCAGGTTTGTCTATGAGGGGAGGTAGCATTATGCAACGTCAAAGCGGCTCATAAAACCTCTTCTAAAAAGGAGCATGATATTGACCAACAGGGTTTTGATATATCTGAGCTTTGCAGCTGGAGTTTCTGCCGTGATGAAATGTTCGCTAAATTCCATAATATGTTTGTAAGAAGAAATGAGATTTGCTGGAAATATCAAATGGTTATCTAAGCACTGTATGGCATGTTATATTAAGCTATTAGTTATAAATTACTGAATTAGTATTGATATTGATAAATTTATTAGACCCAAACTTTGTACAAAGTATATGGGGTTATATACATATTTTCTCCAATCTATGAACAGGCAACAACTCAGAATACAGACTGAGCCAGTTTCACTTGTTACGATATGTATGTTATATATCTCACCAATCGACATCTAATCTTACTACCTGCCAGCTATTGATTGGAATTATGTCCGCATATCACCTGTCAAGTCTGATTGAGTTAACATTTTCTTGGGATGCATGGGTAACTTCTAAGCGGTGTGTTGACGTTAGTAAAAATATATCTCAATATCAGAGCCCTATTGGAATATGCATCTTATACTTCACAAGATTGACATCAAAATCATCACATAACTGTGGCTAGTAATACAAACATCTCCACCGTGTAAGAGTCAAACAAATCAATTTCTGACAATTGGTTTATAACACTTTAGATGTACTCTTAATTGTATTTCGTTTTCAACGCGAACTGTCTTTTGATAGCTATGTGAGAGCATATTTCGCAATCAACGTAGGGGATTTTGCGGAAGGCGTGCATGGGATGGGACAAATCCAATTAGTCCTTATGTGATTTGACGGTCTCACCAACTATAGCAGCTGTCAGGCCGAAAAGAGCTGAGAACTCTCCAGCAAAGATGTTTTTTTCAGACTCACATCGATATAGTTTCATTATGGAGAAATGTGCGCTGGAAATGATAAAGGCCGCTGTCACCGAGTTGTGGTGACGTCATCCAGCTTTCACATTACAGCTAGCTCTCAGAAACTCAATGTATTGCTGCGATTAGAAAAGGCAATGCGTCTTAAAATAGGAATTTCTTGAAGGCTATTTACACACGTTCTACTAGCGGACGTTCTTTATTGAACCAACCCTTAGAAGGCCCACATAAAGCATATAATCCAACTCTAAACAGACCGAAAAGAATGAAGCATCAAAATACAGCCAGACCTGATCAATGGACCACCTGCCATATAGTACCGGCTGATGATGTATCATTACAATATGAGGCTGCCATATACCTGTCCGAAACACGTGAACACCATACGGTGAACTTTAGCATGGCATGATCGACAGAGTGAAAACATGATTTAACTGGATGACATTTGAGACATTTTGAAACGTGGATACATTTTCAAACCATGTTATTTGTTCTCCTCAGATTTTTACAGCGTACACATATGGCGGCATGAAAGCGATGTACAAAGGGCAATTCTCAAAGTAATCAAAGCAAAGTATTGAGTAAAAGACAAAATTTCTCGGGTTTTTTTTATTCACTTTGATTAATTTTAGAAAATTGCACTCTCAAATGTCGTCAACAGTCTTTTGTCCACTGACTATTTGTGCAGCATATGTTATTTCCTCATAATTTTAGATAGTCGTGGATTGCGGAGCCCGGTGTGCATATAAAAAGCGCTTTGAATCAGTGTGGCGTGTGTTCTTGGAAGAATAGCCCAAATGGTGATTTCAATCATTCAGTAATCATGTAATGCAATAATGTAAGAGTCTGTTTGCAAGTTATTCTACTTTCTAAGTTTCTTTCTACTGCTATAACCTTTGTCACCAGGAAATAATTGCACAGTAGAACTAACAAGCATACGTTAACATAAACATGACCACGATACAGTAGTGTCGGTGTGTATATGCTTTTGCCTCTGTCCTCGAGAACATGAACGTCGCGATGAGGCCATATGCCTCTCACTTTTCATGTATTGCTGTAGCGCATTGGTATCCTAATGGTGTTTGTTGTACTTGGTATTGTACATAAGTCACATATTTTTTAGAATTATGCCACATTAATCACTGGCGTGTCTTTGACATGTTATCAGTAACAATAACAGAACGCGTTGTATTAGATGCCATTTTTTCAGACAGGCGACAGTTCAATAAACCGCTAGTTACCTTACTCAGGCAGCCAGTCGGCTAGTCAGTCGGTCAGTTAGCCAGCCATCCAGTCAGCCAGCCAGCCATAAATCCAGTCAGCCACCCAGTCGGTCAGCCAGCCAGGTAGTCCGCCTGAAAGCCCGCCCGCCCGTCGTCTTGCCGGCCAACCAGCCTGGCAGTTACAAAAGCCTATTCCGTTCTGTATCAAAAATGTACCGAACTGATTTGGCTCAAATTTAATACAACGAAATATTCCACAACGCTGGACGTGCTCCAAAAATATCCAGAAAATCCGAAAAACTGGAAAATAAAAATAAAATCAGGAAAATCCGAAAAAAATCTGGAACTCGCAGGTAAAGAGATTCTATCGACCTTGTTATTATCTGTCAGCAAGGTTACTATGACATATTCATCAGAATCACTACCAAGCATAATCATTCGTGTGTAGCACCCTTAGTCATTTTTTTAATCCTGTTGAAGAAGTATGCAACCCGTTCAGTATGTCAAGCTGGAGAAGATAGTTTGGTTTCCATGTATGCGTTAGCTATAGTGAAGTCAAATAGCGCTGTAACAGATATCTGTGTATCATGTCTAAGCTACACCAAGATGCGAGCGCGATGTTTGTGACTACTTGCCTGACTTTACTGACATTAGTAAGCTTTTCAGCTAACAATGGGCGAAAGCAGGACGACCTCCTTCTTTTCCGATCAAAGACGTAAACATATGTTCGAAGTCAACATCAGGAACCGTTAGCATCGCAATTCATTTCAACATATTCAATATAGCATTTCTAGGTTGTGTCATGTTTTTTATGTTGGCAAGACAGTTCTTCTACTTAATTTATGTGGCACGTAAGTCTTTGAGGCAACATAAGCGGCGGACATATAGCTTACATAATTAAGCAGTTGAGTACATGGTTTATATGGAATGGAGACGTATAATCACACATTTCATCTTCATAATGTAATGGTCCTCAGGACTCGGCAGATTGCATAACTGAGAAATCAGGTGGAGTAGGTGTAACATTTCAACTTAGGGGATTCCTATCAGCACACAAGTTTGTTAATAAGCCACTTACTTATGGCACACACTGGGTTTAACCTTTTAATGACTGAATTTGGTAAAATATAAAAGTATTTGCTTATTGAATGGCTATTGGCAGGCCAAGAGAAGGCTATTTTTTTAATTTACCGCTGGAATAGCTGCCTCGATTATCGTGCCAGTTATTCCTGTGGTAAATCTTCAAAAAGTTTTCTTCTCTTGGCCTGCTAATGAACAGACGACTACAGAGGCGGGTTTGGGCCGGCTTTGTAGTGGAAGGGTTAAATAAGGGTTATTGATCATATAAATAAGATAAATTATCGCAACGTTCGTGGCCGCTGAAAACGGGTTAACCCTACATATTCATCAGGCGAGTAACTCCATATGTAGTCAGAGTAGATTTAGTGACGCATGCGAGAATTAGAATAGCCAAATCATTGTACATCACGATGCATAATTCATACAAAAGGTCAGATGTTATGAGAGACAATAGACATTATGTATCCCTAGTCTGGGTAACGGACAATCATTGCATATTAACATATTCATATGTACATAGAAGTTGAGAATATTATCAATGCTGGATACCGATTGAGATATCATTGTTCAGGCCCTCGTGAGCATACGATAAAGGCCGTACAAATTCAATTATTGGCAATAACAAAAGGTGACGCTGTAATGATAACATGTTTGTTTATATTTCACTTCTCGTGCAAGCTAAACAAATCTAAGATACACATATTAAACATTGGTAGTTAGAACAATTGAAATGTATAACATGTATAAGTGCAGTTTGTAAACAATAGCGCCTTTGAGATAAATGTGAGGGCTTCGTTTTATGCTGTTTTATAAGTGTAAATGCATATTTCACTTTACGTTTATGTAAGATAATGCTTTGTCATGTAGAAACTGAGATATAAATAGAGGTGCACGAAATAGACACACCTCACCTGGATCTTAACGAAAGAAAGTCAGATAGTATATCAGGCCCAAGCAACGTAACACACATTTCAACACCACCAGACAAGGAGAGCAAGATGTCCCTCAGTTACAGCAATCTATTTTGCAAGGACGATATCGCCGCATCTAGTATATTTCGTCGTGCATGAATGGAATCGGCCATCGTTATTTAGAGCTATATATTTTAAAAGATTTGTTATTGAATTTGTAGATATAGAAGTGGCAAATCTTCAGTGTAACTGTAACATATAAACAAAGAGTAACTGTATCACATGTTAACATATATAATCTTAAAGGTGAGATCGACAGATCTTAGAAAAATACGGGGTGGGTGGGCTGCAAGGTGAGCCCATTCAACACACGGACTATAGCGTGCGTGCGTGCGTGCGTGCGTGCGTGCGTGCGTGTGTGTGTCCACGCGCAAGTAAGTGAAAGTCCACTAAATGCGCTCAGTTAAGATGTGTGTGCATTTCCTTAAGATGTGTGTGCAGTTCCTTAAGATGTGTGTGTGTGTGTATTTCGTTAAGATGTGTGTGCATTTCCTTAATATGGAATTAGGTCTACAGTCACGTTCGACTAGCCAAATACAGTTAACTAGAAATGATTATTTTCGGCTGCTAAATAATCAGCCGCAGGTATCTATAGTTCGCCAGTTAAACACACCCTAGATCAGTAACTCTGGCTGTCTTGTTGGTTAAGATTAACTTTGACAGTTATGCACTGCAGGATACGGCCAGTTATGGAACCGGCTAGTAATTGTGTTCGTAATTTTCTAGCTTTTACAAGGAATTTACCTTTTATTCCATGTGACACACCAACTATGCTAAGATGCGTGTGCATTTGCTTAAGATGTGTGTGCATTTCCTTTAGATGCGTGGGCATTTCCTTAAGATGTGTGTGCATTTCCTTAAGATGTGTGTGCATAACTCTATATGCGTGTACATTTTCTTAAGATGTGTGTGCATTTCCTTAAGATGTGTGTGCATACCTCTATATGCGTGTACATTTTCTTAAGCTGTGTGTGCATTTCCTTAAGATGGAATTAGGTCTACAGTCACGTTCGACTAGCCAAATATATTTAACTAGAGATGATAATTTTCGGCTGCCAAATAATCAGCCGCAGGTATCTATAGTTCGCCAGTTAAACACACCCTAGATCAGTAACTCCGGCTGTCTTGTTGGTTAAGATTAACTTTGGCAGTTATGCACTGCAGGATACGGCCAGTTATGGAACAGGCTAGTAATTGTGTTCGTAATTTTCTAGCTTTTACAAGGAATTTACCTTTTATTCCATGTGGCACACCAACTATGCTAAGATGCGTGTGCATTTCCTTAAGATGTGTGTGCATTTCCTTAAGATATGTGGGAATTTCCTTAAGATGTGTGTGCATTTCCTTAAGATGTATGTACATTTCCTTAAGATGTGTGTGCATTTCCTTAAGATGTGTGTGCATACCTCTATATGCGTGTACATTTTCTTAAGCTGTGTGTGCATTTCCTTAAGATGTATGTGCCTTTCCTTAAGATGTGTGTGCATTTCCTTAAGATGTGTGTGCACTATCTCTTAATGATTATTATTTGTGCGTGTTTACCTCTCAGCGTACTATCCATGAGAGCCATTTCATTCCCACACGCTATATTAGGTACGTAAATAATAACCTCGTAAGGACATGATCCAATAAGCCTGATCTGTGGGCATGTATGTGCGTGTGTGTGTGTGTGTGTGCGTGCGTGCGTGCGTGCCTGCCTGCCTGCGTGCGTGCGTGCGTGCGTGCGTGCGTGCGTGCGTGCGTGCGTGCGTGCGTGCGTGCGTACGTGTGTGCGTGCGTGCGTGTGTGTGCGCGTGTGTGTGTACACACGCAAGTAAGTGAAAGTACAGTAAATGCGCTCAGTTAAGGTGTGTGTGCATTACCTTAAGATGTGTGTGCATTTCCTTAGGATGTGTGCGCATTTCATTAACATGGAATTAGGTCTACAGTCACGTTCGACTAGCCAAACATAGTTAACTATAGATGATTATTTTACAGTCGAATGCATCGTTTTCGGCTGGCAAATAATCAGCTGAAGGTATCTATAGTTCGCCAGTTAAACACGCCCTAGATCAGTTATTCTGGCTGTCTTATTGTTTAAGATTAACTTTGACGGCTATGCACTGCAGGATACGGCCAGTTATGGAACAGGCTAGTAATTGTGTTCGTAATTTTCTAGATTTTACAAGGAATTTACCTTTCATTCCATGTGACACCAACTATGCTAATATGTGTGTGCATTTCCTTAATATACGTGTGCATTTCTTTAAGATATGTGTACATTTCCTTAAGATGTGTGTGCATTTCCTTAATATGTGTGTGCATTTCTTTAAGATGTGTGTACATTTCCATAAGATATGTGTGCATTTCCTTAAGATGTGTGTGCATTTCCTTAATGTGTGTGTGCATTTCTTTAAGATGTGTGTACATTTCCTTAAGATGTGTGTGCATTTCCTTAAGATGTGTGTGCATTTCCTTAAGATGTGTGTGCACTATCTCTTAATTACTATTATTTGTGTGCGTTTACCTCTCAGGGTACTACCCATGAGAGCCATTTCATGCCCACACGCTATATTAGGTACGTAAATATTAACGTCGTAAGGGCATGCCCAATAAGCCTGATCCGTGGGCATGTGTGTGTGTGCGTGTGCGTGCGTGCGTGCGTGCGTGCGTGCGTGCGTGCGTGCGTGCGTGCGTGCGTGCGTGCGTGCGTGCGTGCGTGCGTGTGTGTGTGCGCGCGTGCGTGCGTGCGTGCGGTTATGTGTGTGTGTGTGTGTGTGTGTGTGTGTGTGTGTGGGTGTGCACGTGCGTGCGTGCGTGAGTGTGTGTGCGTGTGCGCGCAGTTGTTTTAGCAAATTTGCCGAGTTATCTGTAAAATAACCCCTGCAACAGAATCGAAGAATAATAATCTGTATAGGTCGAATGCAACCGATGAGAAAAAACTCAAACTTTATATTGTACCCGAACACAAGAGTAATATTTGCTTCTTTTACTCGTGTTGACTGTGCCTATTTACTTAGAAAAGTGTTTTGGACGCCATTGCTGTGCAAGAGAGCAAACGCTCTAAGCTAAGGAGGTTTCACAATGGGTACAAGTTCTGCTTCTATCTGTTCATTTGCTCTCTTAGTCTAACTTTTAATTGTGTATTCGTTGGACAGCCATCTAGGACATGCTGACTGCACACTATTTGCCTGCTAATCCATTCAATACACTAATTGACCCTTCAATAAGTACACTGGAGTGGCCCGTTCCGAGCTTTGCCCTGCCATTTCTAACTACAGTATGCCCACTTTTTAACTAAAAAGGTACGCCGCATGGGCAGGTCCAGAGGGCTCCACCGCCTCCCTCCCCCACCCCCCCAACCCCTCCGCCAACCTCTCCCTGAAACAGATGCCATGTCCCCGCCTGGCGTGCCCTTTCTCCTTCCTACACATGTTAACTGTTTCAATAGTAGCACCAGTCACTACGCGTTTAATACTACGCATCAGGAAATACAGGAGAGGGCATTTGAGATCGCCTAGATTTCAAAATAGCCACATCTGGTGTCACTATTGCGTGTTTAAGAGGTGCCCTTTTCATGCACCCCTGCCCTAAAATACCTGGAGATTTGAATGCGTTGAAGAGTCTGAAACTAAATCGACTCGCTGAAATGTTGCAGCCTGTGGCAGCAGCAGCTCCAAGTCAATTATTTTCTAAATGTTCAACATAATATTTATTAAATTGTAAATTCATTAAAGAAATACAGTTCGTACGGTCTTGATGGACTTTTGGATTCCCATACTGAAGCTAATGAGTCATTACAATTGTAACGTCATATATCAAGTGACGTATCTTATACATAATTCAAAATCAAGTCACAATGCTGCATACTATCATACTATCGTTGAACATATTTTTAAACGATTTTTATCAACTGTTGTTACTAGACAGCCATCACGTACGTGTAGGTGGACGTCACAATAAATTTCGTCATGAATGGCACGTCATGAACGCGTAATAGTGCGTCAAGTTGTACGAAGTGTATGTCTTTACAATTTAAGAAACATGCTGGTGAACATTTTGAAACTAATTTGTTTCACTCAGTGATTGACGATGCTCGGCAAGCGGCCCCCACTACAGGACAGCATACAGAGCGAGAGTGGTGGAGAAACCCCGTTGGCAGAGGCCCAGATCTGACAACAGGCTCTAAGCCATGCTGGGAATGCGCGGCTGGACTCGTACGTCTCCAAGGAGATGGCTGACCTCTCTGGTCAGCAAAAATTTGTGGAAGACCCCCCCCCCCGACCCGAGCGAAGATAATAATGTCACTAGTCCCTAGGCCTGCTGCCCCAAAACCCACGGGAGGACCAAAAGGACACCCAGGATGGTCCGTGGGGCTATCATCGCTCAACTGGTGCTACCTTCAGGGGCCCGAGAAGGGAGATTCCAAGGGATCGGACAGCTGGCGCAGCGGCCGACTGCCCGGCATTCATTATCGATAGCGAGAGATAGATAGAGAGAGAGAGAGAGAGAGAGAGAGAGAGAGAGAGAGAGAGAGAGAGAGAGAGAGAGAGAGAGAGAGAGCACTTGGGACAGTTACCGCCAGGCCACATGGACATTGTTTCCAGGTTACAAGCAAATCGACACCAATATCAGTGTAGACATTGTTTCCACAACATAGGATTCAGTTTATAAAAGTGCGCACCATTTTAATCCTTTATATAATGGCATGCCATTGCTGATCTGAAAGCATATTTATTATTTTATAAATGTAAACATTCCACGTGGAACATGTTTTATAAACATCTCTCTGACAATGATTCTCGCATTTTATAATGTTTTTTCCTTTCATATCCTTTGAAGATAATGCCATGCCAAAGAAGTATAGTCACGCATTTGTTCAAGTAAATGATGCCCCCCCCCCCCATTGACTTAGCTGCCATTGGCGTGGAGTAATACCTAGACTACATTAAATTCGTGGTCTTACCAGTTTATATTTCGATGTAATGGTTTTCCTCCAACGGAAAGCATGAAAATTTGACTTTTTATGTGGAATCTCTCTGGAAATAAAAAGCATTCGTTAGTCACCCGTGCCATGCCTCATAGAATGGAATAGTTTCATCAACACATATGTAGGTAGGAAACATAACAATTGCCTTACACGTATGACCCCTAACTTTGTTTTTCACTGTGATCTGTATCTTCCAGTTTCTCAAATGATTGACAAGTTTATCAACATCATTTCAAACTATAAGCATGTATCGAGTCGCATCAGATGCTTGCTAGAATAGTACGCATATATTTAAATCTACCATAAATATATTCTCCAATTAATCCATTTAGGAAAAGATGTTGACCATCTTGAGACTTCTTATACAATCTGTGTAGGTCTTAGGTGATATATGGTAGGTTGTGGTGAAATAATATTGTGCTCAGCAACTTATATTAATGAAACAAAATTAGGAAATAGAATAAACTGTTAGACTCTATATTGGTGCCTATTTTCTAAAGATGTAGCTAAAACATGTAGCTGTCTTAGACCAACGTACATTGCAGTAATATCATTTCTAAAATAAACACCAATAAATGTACAAATTAATAATATTTACCTTGAGCATATTGAGCATTCTGTAGTACAAGTGTTTAAGCTGGCCCATATTGTATCTGCTCGCCAAACATAAATTCAGACCCTCCTTAATTAACCTTTCCAGTTTTAGCCATGCTCCACCCACATTTCGCCGTGTTGGGATTGATTGATCCCCCAATGCCCTGACTATCAATTTCCTGAAAACTAAACCGGTAAGCTGTTGAATATTATCTAACTAATTTGACTGGGTGCTGTTGCTGCCTATGACATCAACAGCGCCCAGTCAAATTAGTTTCAAAATATTCAACAGAATATGTATTAAATTGTAAATACATACAATTCGTGCAACAACGCATAGTCCGATTTCAATTATGCGTTCGTGATGTACTTATCTACAGCATTGATTACCTTATAATGACGTCATTGATTATGCTGTCATGCTGCATGCCACATAGTTGATGATGACATCCTATGATGGATGTATAAAGCGCAAAGTTTCATTAGAGGTGGGAAAAGCTATCCCCATCTCCACGGTACCCCCTCCTCATGTGTTGATGGGCATCTTGCTCAGCATGTATTGTCTTTACATATAGGATTAAAATGTGTAAAATTACTGCCAAATAATCTGTATTAACGCCATCTAATTAATGTGCTTTAACATTGAATCAGCTTCAGTGTGTTATTTGTTTATCTTATTGTAGATTCTCTGTATAAAAATAGACAGAAATAGCGTGATATTAATAGATATATAACACTGATAGACAGAAGTAGGCTGGTAAGATAGAATGAAATAGAAGAATATGCAGATAGATAATTGCATTTTGTAATATTTAGTATCATCAAAGTGTCCAGTTAATCATTAAAGGTTTAAGTAAATGAAATCTGAAGAACTGGTTTGATAATCGTTTATTGAAGTGTCTTCCCCCGTTAACTCATCCTGAAGGTAGCAGGCATATTTCCACAGCTAATCCTCATAGTCTGAAACATATGGAAATCTAATTTGCTATATATACATAAAAAACAATATGGTCGCAACTCTCTTCTGACATAATTCAATATCTATAATATGCATATGCACAGGAAACTCACAAAGAATGGCGATAGCTGTGGCGTCCTGGCATCAATAAATAACGTCAACATCAATATCGGGTCCAATTTGTTCTGCTCTGGATATTAGTCTCCGTCATCCTAGGGGATTCCCTGCTAATAACACGTTCTATTCAACAGATATCATGAACATTATATTTGTCTTTAATTCCTATCGTCGAACAATCAGTTTTTGCCGTTTGGTACCGTGCGGCGTAATCGGATAGCAGTGTAATATAACGTATAACCTTTTATGTTATCACTGCATTATTGATCAAATTAATTGGTCAATTCATTCATCTGCAAATTAAACCAAGGCACTATTTGCAGTATTCCAACTGTGTCGCTCTACATTATATTGTTGTGTGTCCTATCATCTTCTCTGTAGCAGCGAGCTCATTTGAGACCAATTGTTGCTAATAGATAATTGTGTGTTCAAATCGTTAATACTCATTAATTCTGTCACTTATCTAATAGAGTTGCTTGAATCGACCTTTCAGGTTATCTATCACGGATATTACGTCACAATCAACTACGTGGCGTGTAGGATGACGTCATGATCAATGACGTCATGAATGACATAGATAGTCAAATTAGTTTCAAAATATTCTACAGAATGTTTATCAAAGACATATATATATATTTACAGATCCAAAATGTGGTATCTCGTTGATTGTGGGTCAATGGACGTTCCCAATTTATCCATCAATCATATGACGTCATAATCAGCTACATGACGTGTAGGATGACGTCATAATCAATGCCGCCATGAATGACGTAGATAAGTTTACACGAACGTTTAGTTGATGACGGACTAAGCGCTGTTTTACGAATTGTATGTCTTTGATAAACATTCTGTGGAATATTTTGAAACTAATTTGACTATCTATGTCATTCATGACGTCATTGATCCTGACGTCATCCTACACGCCACGTAGTTCATTGTGACGTAATATCCTTGATAGATAACCTGAAAGGTCGATTCAAGAACTTTATTAGATAAGTGACAGAATTAATGAGTATTAACGATTTGAACACAAAAGGCCGAAAACCAAATGTAATAACCATTAGTTTCGTTATTTTGAAGCTAATTTGACTTGGAAATGCTGCTCTCTATGGCAGCAATATGTTCCTGTCAAAAAGCTGTAAACTATTCACCAACGTACTTAGATAGTTACCTTGAAAGTAAGATTAATAATTTGAATTAAGGATTCAAAGGGTTACGGTGAAACTGTATTGTATGAAAGCGCGTGTAAACCAGGGATAGTTGTTAAATTGAACCAAAGCTTTGAGCAATTTCAATAAGCGTCACACCAGATATCCTTTGAGGGTGAAGTCTTAGGCCGTGTTCTCACTGGAGAGTTACTCGGGATTAACGGCATACCTCAGTATTGCGTTACGCCTGTTAAGTGTCTAGTGAGAGCACGGCCTGAGACTATGCATGTGCTAAACTGAATAGCATAATTTAAACAATATGCGTGCCTTCAGCACAATGGCAACGAGCATAAATTAAGAATGCCTAATACATTAGTATGTGGTTCCCTGTAAACCTGTGTATGGTTTCCTGAATACACTATGGGACAAGATGATTAATTATATAAATCTCTTTAATATAAATCTTTGAAATCGGCATATTTGTTCCCGAGATATGCCATTTCGTTCAAATGTATTACATTTATATATCAACTGCATCATTCCACACACACTCCACCCTGCCCCAATTGAATACTTATTTAGTGTTGACTTTAAACATGTTTACACCCATATGCTATCTAGTGTAAAGGCATACAATTTCTTAAAGTGTACGCATTTACACTAGATAGCATATGGGTGTTACAATTTTTAAAGTCAACACCAAATAAATATTCAATATATATATATTGCATATTTATTTAGTGTTGACATTAAAAATTGTAACACCCATATGCCAATTAGTGTAAATGCATACAATTTAAGAAATGTGTTAGCCATACATTCATTGGACTATATATGGACACGCCAGCATGTTGAACATTATACCCGGAAGCAAATGTAATGTCAATAGTGCATTCGATATTAATTTATATGCCTGTTGCCATCTCATAGTGTGCCCAATGCTGTCGTTGCCCGTTGTCCAGTATTGTATTAATTAATGTTGACGCTTTATGTGTGTATTATGAGATGGTAGAAGACAGGACATGAAAATAGTAGAAATAGGCCGATTGATATTAATATAGTGAGTGGATGATATGTGCATGATCGTGTCAATGTGTGAAAAATCCGTCTTTGTCTCGCTTCCTTAATTTTTCTTAATGCATCTGATTAATTCTCATATCGGATACGGTTGGCTAAATTAAACTAAATGTCAATTCTAGTAACACATGACACCTCAGATAACGCAGCTTTCTGGGTCGATGCTGAGCCGATACCGTGCCGATAGTTCCAGCATCGGTCGGGTATCGGCCCAGCATCGGCCCGGTAAGTTGCGTTATCAGGGATCCTACACAATCTTTAATAGATGTGCTACATGTGCAAGCTTTACATTTGCAGATTATGTTTTAAATCTTACTGTTGGACACGATGGGGGAATCCCGTTTCAGCGATGCCACGCCTATCCCTAACAAAGCCCCGTCTCATGCTTGGCCTGTGTTGGATTCGATCGAACCCTGCATTCTCTGAATCCAAATTTCCAGAAAACTATACAGTCGTTGAATATTTTGAAACTAATTTGAATGGGCGTTGTTTCTGCCTATGACAGCAACAGCGTCCAGTCAAATTAGTTTCACAATATTTAGCATACTGTTGATTAAATAGTAAAGACATATAATTCTTACAACTTGACGGACTATGTAGCGTAATGCATGACATAATTTATTATGACGTCAGCCTTTATGTGACGTGGTTGATTATGACGTCATATAATTGACTGAGCAAATTGATTCCGAAATTCCGATCAGTACCTTGTGAAAATGTTATTAATATTACAGTGAGTGATCCATCAGAGATTTTTTCCATTTTTAATGGCATTGGCTGATTCGTGATTGTTTTTAATTTACGTGATTTAAGCCACAATAAAAGGGTTTTGTTGAAAGTAATGTGGTTTGAACACAAACCTCTCCGGATCTGCTACTGCTCTGGCCTACATGTATGGGCGTGTTGACATGCAGCTTCTTTATCTATGTATTCGTCAACAGAAGTTGTCAGATCCATGCGTATATTCCCCCGATGTTATGTCATATGTTTTAATTTTAGCCACAAGGTTAAGCCCAATGACTGGTATTTCACAAAGATGCGTATATTACTGGAAAGATGGAGAGCGATGTAATGCCTACATGCTATGTTGCATACACTACGGCTAGAGGCTGTCATCAAGAACTCAAACACATAAAGTACACATCCTGTCACATGATGGCTGTGCAGCCATGACATTAGAACGATAGATACGTATAATTAGGCTTACATGCGCACACTTGTCTGTTTGCTAAAACCTGTTGATGGGAGCTACATGATGACAACGTAATAAAATGTAATATGTAAATCCTGCACGAAGCGTGGTCCGAAACCATCATTAATATGGACACGCTCAGCATTAACTGTTACAATCATGCATATGTTGTTGATGTTATAACTGCGGATGCTGCATGGTGTAAAGTGTGTGTATTCTGGTGACGGATTGTAATCCGTTCCAATTCCAGAGCTCTTCGAATCGGCTACGCATACTTCGGTGTTCCTACTGCAAGGGTGAATCTACGTTCAACCAACCAATAGCATACTGTTAATAACATCCTACAGAAACAGCAACTCATCTATGATGAATATAAAACATGCCTTATCGGTAAATGTATCCGAGTCTTAATCAAAGCGCCATGTCCGTTCAATGATATCTTTATTAAGAGTGATAGTATTTGCCACCACCTACCATGGTGCTATATCATCAAAGATATGGACGGGTCCTTTCAGTATCGATATCTCTCAGCCTACAGACGATTGCTCACTTGATGAATGTGGTACAATGATCAAATTGTGAACGGATTGCCATGGAGTGAATAGACCTTTCCAGTTCATCCATCTATCATATGACGCCATAATCAACTGCGTGACGTGTATCATGACGCCGTAATCAAATACAGCATGAGTGACTCGATTTAGTCCGTCTTAAAAGCTGAATAGTCCGACACGTTGTACAAATTGTATGTCTTTGCTATTTAATAAACATTCTATAGAATATTTAAAAATAATTTGACTGCGGTCGCTGCAATTGGCAGCAACAATACCAAGCCAAATTTGTTTCAAAATATTCAACAGCTTGCCCATATAGTGGGTTTTTTTAATTGATAGGCAAAGAGTTCACGAGCGTGGTGTGGGTGAAGCCTAGCTAGAAAGGGGCGGTGCATAGCTAAAACTGGAAAACTCCATTGCAGGGATGTGATCTCAGATACTTAAACAGCGTCTATCAAGTGAGAAAATGGCAATGTACAATATGGTCTAGAGATGATGTATGAGTTCTGCATTTCTCTTGAGCTTCTTAATCTGGAAGGAGCTTTTTGATAGTTTTGCAATAATCTTATGAACAACCTAATACTTTTAACAGATGCACAGCAGAATTAAAGCGCATAAATGTGGAAAGATATCGAATGAAATATGTTTCTAACCCCATGTTAGATTGAGAGAGAGAGAGAGAGAGAGAGAGAGAGAGAGAGAGAGAGAGAGAGAGAGAGAGATAGAGAGAGAGGGAGAGAGAGAGCGTGGAATAAGTTGAGTACACGTTCACCGCTGTCGTTCTATGGCATTGAATAACGTGAGCTTGAGCAAGCGTGATTTCTCATTTCTTCAAAACGCCTCTGCAGTCTGCATATTAAGAATAAAAAAGCAGGAGAATACATTAGATTTATCTGCACACCCGTCCCAGCAACCGCATCATTGATATATCAACTCTGTGTGCAGATGTGTTGTTAATGTTTACACCCATGTGCAAAATTGCCGGTAAGTACCAACTAAGAGAACGAAGTTGGCTTTCCTACAGTGGTTTGCTAAATTGGTAATGTTGAGACTGGGAATGATTAAATGCTGAATCAGACTATCATGTAGAGCCATTAAAATAAGTTGATCGTTCCTCCAACGAATTATCAATGCAGTTTTGTATATGTTACCCAATGGAATTAGTGCACCATCTATTATGACTATGCGTAATATTAGGTTAATGTTATAAATAAAATTAATGATTGAATCTAATACATGTAAATCGAATATTAAAACATACACATACGCTTTCCGTTGGCTATAATGAAAGAATATATAAGTATGAGTATTGTATTCCTGATATACGTGTACTGCAAAATAGTGTTAACCTTAGTGTGAATGAAGATGATATTATGACTGATCACGTGCTGTATTATTACTATTCTTGAATTCCATTAGTAGATATTTCGTCTTAGAGTGCCTGGCATCGTACATGATGTACACTCTGCTGCCTATGCACTCAAGTTGAGTTGCTTACCTATTGATCTATATATATATATATTCATTGTTGTCTCTAATTTAGCGTTGTAATAGCAACGTGTTCCTTTGTGTCTGCTCTCAGCATACATCACAAGGACAACTTTGTTGATTTGCTATTGTTTTCTTCTGTATGTCTAGCCCAATGTAGTGTAGAAATGCGATCATAAAAGTAGACAATATCGTGGCATTATCATAGACAAAGGGGTCCTTTTTATGGGAATTTCATGGCATCTGTGGGGCATGCACGCATGAGTGTAAGTTTGTGATGTGCCGTTCGTGTAGATTTGACGCTATTACTCATTAATGATTTGCATGTGAAGTCAAGTAAATATGAACAATTCTCTGGCAGTAGTTATCCCGATATCCTGCCATCGAACCAGTGAACGACGATGTTGAATTAACCCGTCATCTTGGAATAATCGGGAATAAACGGCGACATAGCTGACCAGACGTCAGCAGCTAAAAGTAGTGATTTAGATGTGACTAATTTGGGCCCAACACCAATTTAAGCAGGGACACATTTCTCCAATTGAGCCACAGTTAGAGCAAAAGCGTCTATTTTGGAAACAATCTTGCTGAAAGCTATTACGTATTAGCTTTTGACCCGCGTAATTGGCATACGTCTTCGTGACCCTACAGGCAAACATCCGCCCAAGTTTTGAGAAGCTCGCCCCATTAGAACCAGAGTTATTGGAAAGTCTGGAAATAATATCTATGTTGAAAACAAAGTGGGTGAAGCTGCTGCTGTTGCATTGTAGACTTTGCCAAAATGAGCACACCTCTTCCCGACCTCATCAACGTCTGATGAGGATTGCTCCAGTAGGACTAGAGTTATTGTAGAATGTGTAAAAAATGTATATTTAAAAAAGTTGTTGAATGCAGTTTTGACCTCCAAAACTGTCATACGTCTTCAGCAACCTTCCAGCAAAAGCTGTACAAAATGCATCCAGTGGAACCAGAATAACAACAACAGGAAGGACTCCATGCTCGCATGTACCCTTAAGTCTAGAGACGCGGGTAAAGAGATGGGAAATTTACGACGTATCCAGAGGACCTTAGTATCACTACATTCGAGCATTTTAGCGCATGAAGAGCTCAGGCGTCATGGACATATTTTCAATTTCAATGATATTTTCCAAATTCAAGAATTTTCAAGTCATCTAATTTGGCCGCATTCATTATTTTGGCCACATCCTCTAACATCGTAATTTGGATGCAATTTAAAGGGCTGAAAAGTTAATTAAGTTTCACGCTATTCCACACGTATTTCTCACATTGTTTATAATACCTGATATCTGGTCTTTGACTATCAAATAATTAAAAATTCCCTGCGATAAAAGCCAGATTATTATATTATAGTGTGTGAATGACAGATAGTTCGTCGTAGTGGTCGCATAATATATAGTAGTGCTGCCCTTTCGTGATAATGCAATTTACCAATCAGGAAATAGGCAATGAAAGGCAACGATTTGTACCAGCACGTTGATAGTTCATTGATTCGAATCATACTGTCACAAATTGTGTGCACCGATAACATATACACAGATTGGTGAGGGAGTGACTACATATAGCTAAACACCGTCTATCCACCGCAATTATGCCATCAAGTAATATTCTAGAGAATTCAGCATTTCCCTCGAGGTACTTCGTCTACTATGATCTTTGGCGAGATTTGTCACAGACCTATGCTCAGTTGAGCACTTCAAACATAATCTAAGGACATTGCTGTTGAACGATATCGGATGAAATCTCTTTCTAAGCCAGGAATGAGATGCTAAATTGAGCAAGAGATTTGAGCAAGTTGAATACGCGTCCACGCAGATATCGTTTGAGGGTCAAGTCTGAGCCCGGATATACTACTTTTTCACATGTGTTAGATGTTTAAACAAGCCAGGTTCATCCTTGCCTCGGGGCATCTTGTGGGTGTGAACAAATTTTACTTGATGCCATATTTTCACAGCCCTATTAATATCATGTAATCTTGTAAGAGGATCATTGCTATAATTAAATAAATGTGTCAACGAAAGCGATTTATTTAAAAGTGGATGCTATAGTTCAACATTGAATGGCGTCGATAACTGTATAGTAAATGCATTCTTCCATAGGTTTGGAGCAAAGATATGGAACAAGTTCTGGCCCAATATGAATGTGCATCCATCGTGAATTCTCTTCTCACCTCACGATGGCAAAGATGTGATGAGACTGACAGGACACAGGCGAATCTGAACATATAATCCAGTAGAAATTGCGTGGATAACAACCAATATGGATTTTCCATGCATCTGTTTAAATCATATGTCATGGCAAATACTATTATTATAAAGGGGTGTATATGTACTTAATCTGTGCATACATCCACGTGACCTTTCATGACCATAGCGTGTCCCAGTTCCAAGACATAACTGATACTGCAACTTGCCTCAGGACTGTTCACTGAAGCCAACGTCCATTGCTGAGATAAAGCGCAATATCGAGTTTTATGCACCACAATGCTAATCAAAATAGTTTTAAACAGTAAACTTTTTATTCGTAATCTCAGGTACATTATGATAACATTAGTAGCATTAGTGGCATAAAAGACGCGATAATAGATCATTGCAAACATAATCATCCAACACCAACCATCAACTGGTTATTAAAATTGCATGTGTTCCCCAGAATCTATTCTATACATTTGTGATATTGCTGCAAATATTTCATAGAATATTTTAGGAAATCGTGGGCGCCATATTTAATAATTGTGTGTACAATTTTCAGGTTAGGAGACACTGCAGTTAATATTAAGGTTTTTTATTTAAACGTATTTTATTGTAAGCGTGTGTGCAAATGGAGTTGGTACACATTCTGACCGATCAGTTGTTCAGTTTTCGTAGAAATGTATCATACTTCCTGGGATGTTGACCTAACTTAATTTGGTATAACATCTTCAGATTGGTCATCAACGACAAGATCTATCCAGAATTGTATCTTTGTTTTATGGTACCACGGGACAAAGTTACCAGTAATATTCAACTTTTTGCTCTTTTGGATTCCCCAGAATTCATTTCTGATGTTCTGTGGGAAATCAAATGTAAATTCCTTTCGTATGAAGTCGAGGGATGTGAAAGCTACATCGTCATGTTTCAGCTTGTATTGCATAAGTTATGAACTTCTCTGAAACTTATATATGCCTATATATGCAAGCATTGGACTGTCTTTCTTAATCTTTGACGTTGTATTCTCTGGTTTAAATGCACGATCATCACTGTTTAACAGCGTGAGAACTGAAATTCTTCCTGATTTTGGAAAACGTATGAAGGCAGAAAAGTTATAAACCTTGCCGCATGCCTAGTGTGACATTTCGTTTTCGACTCCATGGTGTCCAGCAACTGTACTCATGGACGTATGACCTCCTTAGAACAACTTCAGTGTGATATCATTCAAATGCACGTGGTCACTATTTACACTTGAAACCAGTGTTGAAAAACCCCACTAGATTTTGTTTTGTGCTGAGCAATTATCCAACCAATAAATCATATGTTTAATATCTCTGTCTCTAGTAATAACTTTAATGAAGGCTTGCGTGATCGCTTCTCGTTTCCTACTTGCAATGCATTTGCCAAAGTACAGATATTGAGTTCTTTGTGTCCTTTGTAGATACCAATTCAACAGCTGCAAAGCTTCATGACATCAGACAACACTTTTTTTTTAACTGCTTTTTTTAATTCCGGGTGTGCGTGGGAGCATTATAACCGTTTGATGGTCCACATTTGTATCAAGAGTATCCATAGAGTGCTAGGCATTTGCATCGGTTTCACACATTTCCATGTTTATCCCAGCAACATTTTTGCGAATAAACCAAACTCAAGCATTGTGTACATGTCATGGAATCCACTGGAATGGCTTCAGTTTCAACATTCCATGTAGCCTGTAAGGCCTGGATGATAAATGGATGATCATGCGTGGTCTTATTAAATTAAAATTCGGTACATGTTTCTCATTGTTCCTCACCATGTTTGCTGAAACTAATTGTCATGGCTTCCCAACAGAACGGTAAACTTTGTAACTACAAATCTTCCATCTCTCCCTCTCTCTTCGCTACATCTCTCCACTCTCTCCCATATCGCTCCCCTGCCCTTCCTCCCTCTCTCCATTCCCCCTCCCTTCCTTATTCCCCCCCCTCCCGTCTCTCTCCATCACTTTCTCTATTTCCTTTTTATAAAAGGAGATAATGAAATTTGAAATGATTGACTATTTGAAATTGACATCATCAGACAAATTTAAGAGATGGTGTCATTTATGTTCACAGGATGTGTACACCGTGTGTATGCGTACGCGCGTATGAGCATGCAGATTGTTACTGTTACGCTCGCCCAGAGATAGTGCGATCATGGTCGTGCGTGTGTGTGTGTGTGCGCGCGCGTGCGTATGTGTGCGCGTGCTTAGTGGTGGTGATGGTTTTGGATGTGGTGGATGTGTAGCACGGATCGACCAGTCGGGTACGCCCGTCCTGGATTCGTTCCTATAAGCGCCCCGGCCCCCCCCCCTGGGTAGAGCCATAGACGTGTATAGGCTTGTACGAGAGGAATTTCGACGACACATGTGCGTTACGACCAAGAGCGAGTATGTACTTTTAGTGTACCGAGTTGGTCCTATTTAATTCTTAAAAATTACTTGTTCTCATCACCTCTGGTAGGAATCAAGTACAGAATGTGACGAGCTATCCAAAACTGTAAACCATTTCAAAATCGGTAAAGAGCTGGCTGAGTTGTCGCCAATTCCCCCCTTCAAATTATGCTCAGAATATGAAAATGGTGTCGTAATCGCTTGTGTATATATATATATATATATATATATATATATAGCTAGATAATCTGTGAGTTGTGTACACGGGACTTACTACAGCATCTGCACATCTATATCTGTGGTAATATTTAGATAATTGTGTACATGTCACAAGATTCTAGCACGCTGATTGGCTGGTTCAGCAAATTTTGACTGTTTGAGGCAGCCAGTTCTGACGTTCCTATGAGTATAAAAAGGGATGATTTCAGTAGAGCAGGAGCATCGTCGGCCGGGGGCCGAACAGTCGAGAGCTGTCTACAGTGTGGGACCTTGACGAACCACCCAGAACACCGAAGACCGATACCTACATCATCTCGGTTTCTGCAGGTTTTCAGTTCAGCTCGCACCGTAGCAGTTCTCGGCTCACCGCACCTTTAATTTTGCAAGCTCTCGGACGGCCATCCGGGGGCAAAATACGAACTAAAATAGTGTTCCTCTTTCATTAATATCTACAAAGAAACAGTTATGCGGTGAGCCCTTTGCGGGCCCGAAATGTAATTCTACGTGATGTAAAGCAGCAATGTTCCTCGGTGGATGACTCACCGGATCTGCCAACCACACCGAAAAGTGGACTTCAACCATCGCACTGCATGTCGTGTGTGTTCTTTTTAACGTTTTGACCGCAGCCAAGTAAACTTTGCCCGATGCGCCACAAGAGCTATGTGACGCACCCCGCAGCGTTAAGCTTTAATATGTACATGCATTACTTACAATTATATAAGTAACCCTCTTTGTTAATGTGTTATGATTAACTTTCTTAAAACTACCGTCGTCGGACGGGAACTTTTCGTCAATACAGCATTTATTATGTATGACTTACAAACTATCTGGTAGACATTACTTACTACTGTGTTTTACTGTTCTGAGTTCGTACCGTTTACAACTTGGAGCCAGCATGCGGGAACCCTGTTTGCGGAAATCTACATGCGGAGATGTATCCAGCTTTAGAGAACGTGTCGACTCACGTCACAAGTATTATGACGTCTCAATTTCAGTAACATAGTAGCCCGGTATGTACGAGTGGCTACTGGCTATTCAAGTAACTTTAATTATACAATATTATTTCTGTAAAAGGTACTGATGACAAATAGGTACCGTACCGGTCCTCGGACCGCATCTTATAATTTCGTTATTATTACTGTTTATAAATATCCTTGTTTACTGTAAGGTGTTTAGACTAACCGCACCGTATTAGGTCCATCAACCTGTATCACCGCTGTTCATAGTTTTAAATTACTATGGACAGGCATACCGGTGACACAAACTCATGGGCAGGCACCGTTCAATTCAATGTTAGCGACGATGGTCGCACGGCCCCATCGGAACGATTGAGTTCCACCGGCCTTAGGAGCCGGTCTCTGTATCACACGGAACAACGTCGCACGTTCGTCGTGCACATGCGGCGTGGCGACCGAGCAGTACGTACCGGAACGACCCGACATTACCCCCGCGAGCTACAGATGTATATTACGTTCTTTTTGTGTTCTGTGGGCATGCATTTAATACTTATGATAGAGAATACTAATATGATATTGTTGCATTCCTGATGCCACATACGGGCAATCTCAGTTAACATTTTATCACATGAAATCATGTTGCAAACAGGTTAAAACCTGCTAATTCCTTTTTAATTTTCGCATTCGCATGCGATGTTAAAGCAGTATCTGCAGACTTCATGCACAAGTCGTGTCTCTAAAGAGAGGCAAAGACTAATAACTAAATTCATAAAGTTATTTTACAGAGACAAATATCAGTAACTAACATTACTCCCTAGTTTAGCTGAGCCAACAAACAGTAATCGGAAATACCGCTTTTTGTCTCTGAAACCCTATACCATTTTGCGCTTGCTACGATTTGCTACCTTCGATTTGTACGAACTGGTGGGTATTTAGACCTACATAGTTGCACATAAGACGCAGAACATGCATGTCATAAGTCTGTTTGGCCAAAAATGTCACTTACTGCATTTTTACCTTTTCGCAAGTGACGTAATAGTCAACGTGGTTAACCACAAGCTTCGCGCTGGTATAACTTGATGAAGTACTCTGCTGTTCGCAATGTCGTTATCGCCTATTTGGTTGCTAGATATATGGCGTGACATGAAAAATTGACAGTGACAGTACGTCCATTAGCTTAAGAAATCAAGTCATCACAGATTCCAATTATTCCTATCTGTCTGATGGAATTGGACTAGCTATCATGATAGCCAACGCGAATGCATTATCACAGATCTGTTGCGAGATTGGATCAAATTGGACCATGTGTATTTGCTCTGGCAGTATTGGCAATCATACAGAATATACACTAGGTAAACATGAGAAATGAGTACGGCGATCACCTTTCGTTTTCTAATCAGTCTATTCCTAGTTATACACCAGACATTCTAACTTATCCAGCAGAGTTCTCACTGGGAAGCAATTGGCGCATATTTATATATTAACTCGGAAATATAGGTATAATCAAAACTCATATATACAGGATACGCCATCTGCTAACTGACGTCATAATCATAATACGGTCAGTCACAATACGGCAACAGTCCGGCAGCCATCGTTTGAATTGTATTTCCTTGCCGCATTTACGATTCAATAGATAATATATTGAATATCTTAAAACACAGGCAGCCACAGCTAGCAATCAAATTAGCTTCAAAATATTTAATAGCTTATATGTATTGTATACTTGAAATTGATTTTTTAATAATGCATGGTTCAAAACGCTAAATGTAGGCGTGGTGTCTTAACAGCTAAGTACCGGAAGAGGTGGGTAAGGGGTGACTAGCGTATGTTTGAAGATTAATTAGTCATTCAGTCATATACATTAAATGACATATGCATGGATTAGTCAGCTGTTGTCAAAGGGATGCTAATCTCATCTCAAATGTTGCATTGCACCTATAGACTGTGGTGCATAGTTTCCATATCATTCATATTCCGTCACATTCCCTTGCTGTCTGTATCACAATTGTCTGCTTTATAATTATAAAATCGCATTAGATGTTGAACAGTCATCGCCACCATTGCACGCCCTCAAGCGATAGTGCGTGTTGCCATGTAAGTGCAAATGCATTACATTTTTTATATGTATCGCTCGTCTTGTTGAATGCTTTGGAGCTGATTTGACTGGAGGATGTTGCTGCCTATGGCGGTGATAACTTCCGGTCAAATGTGTTTCGGAATATTCAACAGCCTACAGATATATACCCAAACTATATATCATATATCATCCTTAACACGCTATTTTTATGATTTTTTGAAAGGTTAACCATGACTGTCACTGTCGGCTATAGAAATGTATCAACATGTAGCTACTAAAGCCTGAATCTCCGTCGCCGTCGACAGACAAAAAGCTAAAAAAAATGTCAGGGATGGACGATGGGTGGCAGATACTAACAAATGAATGATTACTATACGATAAGGAAAGTACTACATATATAATCTCCTAATTATATATGTTGCACAACGGCATCCAGTCAAGATATGATGTTTTAACCCTGAGATCCAAGATTCCCGATTTCAAAACCGTCAAACACGTAAGCTGTTGATTATTGTGAAGCTTGTCTGACAGGACCCTGCTGCTGCTGGCAGACAAATTCAGATGTGCCCTTTCTGGATCAAGGGGTTGAGATTGAAGTCACGCATGCAAGGTTATCGATGACCAAACAATAGGAAATACCATGCGACATACTTTCATTGTACATAATTTTCTGTATTGCGTTACAGCCCTTTCTGTGTATATATTTTATTTTTCTTTCAAAATGTACACTAGACCACTATCTTTTCTGCCTATTTCTTATTTATTTGCTCATTTTCTCGCATTTTTCTTTTTCTTTTCTCTAATTGGTCTCTATGACGATAGCAACCCTACTATCACAATTGTGAGAGCGAGTGAGATTACCTTCACAAAATGCAAAGCAAAACTAATGCGCACTATGCATAAAGTTATAGCAATCCTGTATAATGATAGGTTAGTGATACCCGGTACTTGATGGGTAATTATTTTCAGCAATACAGGGCCGCCATAGGCTTATTTCATAAAAAATCATGCTCGGGCTATATGTCCAAAAGTCACAAGCGTGCCATTTTTAAAATGTTTCACTCATTATAACAATTTCTCTGCATAATTATCTGTCTAATTATAATTATTAAACTTAAATGTGGTGATGTGGAAAGCAATCCCGGTCAGTATAATGAAGCAACCAACGTGTCTGCCATAAGCGTGTTACATTTGAATATAAATGGTCTGAGACATACTCCATGCCATTGAAGAGTTAGTTTGTGACTATGACATAGTTTGCTTCTCGGAAACTAAGCTGGATAATGCAGTGTCGGACAAGGATCTTAAACTAGATAACTACAATGGGTCAAGTAGAAAGGACCGGCCATCTAGGGGTGTGGGTGGGGGTGGGGTGGGGGGGCATATCCATATATGTCTTAAACGTTGTAATTATAAGCAAAGCCTTGATCTGGAAATAGAAGCCATTGAGCATATGTTTATAGAAATAAATTATAGACACATAATGTTTATTATATTCTGTTTTATCGGCGGCCAGATGCTCCACGACGCTCTTGGTCAAACGTATCCAATGCGATTGGTAAGGCTGTGGATACCCCTATGCCTCTAATAATAATGGGAAATTTAAATTAAACTTTACTAAATCCATCTCTTCACAGTCTCAAAGATATTATCACTTTATACAATTTGAACGCGTTAATTAGTGAATTAACACGCATGACACACTACTGCAACACTTCTTGACCCTATATTAACTTATGGCAATACTGAATCAGTTGAGTCAGGTGTTATGCACAAATACATGGAATATAGCGGCCATGCAGCAACATACTTAGCTATAAAGATACCAATACACATTAAAAGAACCTATAAGCAAAAGGTGTGGATATATAAAAAAAACAATTTTGAAAGACTGAACAAAGAAATTCATGATACACCCTGGGTAGCTTTATTTGGGTCGTGTGATGATGTTAATGAAATATGTGATCAATTCAACAATCTATTTCTGGATATGGTAATTGAATATAACCCAAACAGATTAGTGAAAACTAGGTCAGGTGACAAACCTTGGTTTGACGTGCCTTAAGGCGAGAAATCCGACAAAGATACATTTTTAAGAAAAGAGCCTGACACAGTCAACATCAAAATGACTGGTGTAAATTTAAAAAGCCAACGTAATAACGTTAACAATTTAAAGAAGGCAAAGGAGGGCATGCAACCTGCGTATCCTTGATGTCTGTATAACTGTAACAGCTGGGCAGCTCCAAAAGGCAGCTCTAGACAAACTCGATGCCTGCCACCGCAAACACCTGGACACCGATGGCCAGACAGCGTAATTTGCAACGATGCACTATACAAGATGTGTAATACGTTGCCGCTGTCTGTAAACGTCGCCCTGCAAAGATGGTCCATGTTTGTCCATATGCTAAGGATGCTAGAAGAGACAAAAGCGCAGAGAGCCTTGGAAGTCGCCCTACTCGGAGCCAGCAAATACAAAGCCAGGAGATGACGTCATTGCATACATCGGCCAAGCGTGCTACGAGGTGACCTCAAGAAAGCAGGACTCGGTACACTCAAGTCAAGAATGGACCTGAGGAAGCTAAGGATTTCGGCTGAGGACAAGCCACAGTGGGCAAAAGTGAAGAAGGAATGATTACAGCTGTAGGATGTTTCTACTACTACAGCTGCAGAATACAGTAATCATACATAATCATACAAAGCAGGACTTCATGGGATCAGCTGATTTAATGCTTGATGAGCTATCTATTCATAACCCTCGTCTGATATACAATGATAATTGTCGTGCAAAATACGCTACTACTGACTTGGAAAAAGCAACATGTTTAAACAATTATTTCTCATCCATTTCAAATGTCGGTGATACAGGTGCGCACTTACCAATGCTTGAAAGAAAAACTAATAATATTTTTTTCGACATTCCGAATCAGGAGTCGGAAATAATTGACGTCATTAAAACACTGAAGTTAAACAAAGATTCTGCCAGTGATGAAATAAGTCATAAAATGCCCAAAGAAACTATGCACTCCATAGCCTTTCATTGTACCTGCTATTCAATAAATCTATCGAAAGTGGCATATTTCCCGATTCGTGAAAACGGCCACCGTGTTCTCATTATTTAAGAAAGGTGATCGGGAATTACCGGAAAGTTATCGACCAATTTCGCTGCTAAGTGTTGTTGGGAAAACTATGGAAATGCAAATTTTGTAAAATGTTTATAATCACCTTATAGGGCATAATCTTCTATATAAATACCTTAACACGCTATTTGTCATGCATTGTACTTTGTGATATTTCGAAGGCATTTGACAGAGTCTGGCACAGAGGACTGTTGTTTAAATTAGCATAGCATGGGGAGGTAGGAAGTCTTCTTACATGGTTTAAGTGTTATCTGTCTTCACGAAAGCAGCGCATCTCGGACACGTCTTCAATGAGACAAATACAGACAGGTGTCCCCCAAGGCTCGGTACTCGGGCCACTCATATTTTTCATGTATATAAATGATATCTCACAGAATATCGAGAGCATCTTAAGATCATACGCCGACGACACTGCATTATGCTGGCCAAGTGCATCAGCCATCGAAATAGAGAGGCAACTAAACAGGGAGTTAAACTTAATTTCAGCATGGTCCAAACAATGATTAGTCCTCTTCAATGCTACAAAAATCGTGAATCTAACTATAGCAAATTCACATACCTTCATGCCCCCAGATATCGTCTTAAATAATACACTATTATCATCAGTACAATCCAGTAAGTATCTTGATCTAACCATTTCAAACGAGTTAAAATGGACTGCTCACATAGAGAAAATATCAAAGAAAGCTGCACAGATCTCAGCTACCATGAGGTAAATGAAGTATACTTTACGCAGGAACACTTTATCCAAAATCTGCATTGCATATGTACGCCCTGTGCTCGAATATAGCAGTGAGGTTTGGGATGGTAGCTCTCGGCGGGATCCTGAAAGACTTGAAGTGCTTCAAAATGAAGCCATGAGAATAATAACTAGCTTGCCACCTTTAGAAATCCGTTATAACGAGACTGGTATAATTCCCTTACACGAACGTCGTAAGCAAAAGAAACATATTATTCTATTTTTTTAAATCGTGCGAGGAGATTGCCCCGATTATATTAAAAAAAATATCATTCCTAGAAGAGTAGGTGATGTCACACACTATAACCTTAGAAATTCAGAAGATCCTATTTCACAGAACCACGATCTTGAAATATTTTAAAACAATTTCATAACCAGTGTTATCCAATTGTGGAATAACCTAGATACAACACTGAAATCAGCTACCTCAGTTTCAAAACAAATCTTACAAGAGCTTATCAAAACGTGCTCACATACTATTCATTTGGTAAAAGACGCGGAAATATCATAACATTCGGACTAAGAAATAATTGCAGCCAACTAAACAATGTTCTGTACAGATATCACCCACCTGAACACCCCAACTGCTCTTACTGTCAAAGGCCAGAAACCTCTTATCATTACTTTTTTATTGCCCAAGATGGGCAAATGAAAGACGCGATTTATTTGACACCCTCTATGAAATTACCCTAGATATTTCCCTAGCCATTTTCTTGAGGGGAAGTAAAAATCGTTCTTACTCAAACTATTGAACATTTACTGCTAAGATTTAATGTACATAACTTATAAAAAAACCAAATAGGTCTTAACATTATTGAAAGTTCTTTGTATAATCTGTCTATCTATAAACCTGTCAAATGTTAATATTGTGTATTCTTGTATATATGGTTATCATGTTGCTGTGTTTGGACGGTCACACCAATATGTGATGACTAAACATACAGTTACCTATAGTTACCTAATGAATTTTATTTCAAGTGAAACTTATCCTTTGCGGACAGAATGTGGCAGTTCCTTAAACCCGCAGGGGTTGTTTATCGCTGTAGGCAGGTTTGGCTATACATCGCACTGGCATGCTTGTGATGGGTATGATAACATTTTTGACTGGTGCGGTAAATTTGAGCTCTCTCTCTCTCTCTCTCTCCCTCTCTCTCTCTCTCTCTCTCTCTCTCTCTCTCTCTCTCTCTCTCTCTCTCTCTTTCTCTCTCCCCCATCTCTCTCTCTCTCAAAAAAACTTAAATTGTCTATATAAGTGTAATTATATGCTGCCGTCTAATAATTATGTAGGGAGCGTTAGAAATAAGTTGTCAGAACTTGTGTCCAATTCCATTGTACAGATGTTACAATAAAATATGTTTTTAAAACCCCGCTAAACTCGATTGAAATGCACGTACAAAGCAGGTGGAGTTTACCTAGATATTGCCGAGACACAACTAGGAATGCATCCCTCCATTGGCATGTCAATGCAAAGTAATACATTTCAATTTAATATGCGTATAGCATTTGATGGATCGGAACGGAGATCAATAGTTAATGAATGGCGGTAATTTATGAGTGGCTGGCCCCTAAATCAAGCTCGTTATTAGACCAATCCGCGGTACATGATTAAAGTACCCCCAGTTATGACCAATATATCAATATGAATAACGATGATTTAGAACACCTTTTTCAAAGGTCTGCTCGATGACAAATAGATACAAATAGATAGAATGGATACCAATTAACAGTGGATATCAGAATTGTTTGCATGCCAAACTGATTTATGGGAATTGCCGAAGTGTGCATTGTGTACTGTTTGTCACATGCTCAGACATAATGTCTAAGTGTGCGATCTAATGTTCGGAATCAACATGGATTATTTAATGTTTCATTAATATGCTCCAAGTTGAACAGAAGTTTTCGAAGAAAAACAAAATCACACAAGGACCTATGGTCGGGGAGTTGAGATCGACCCCGTCCATGTCTATAATTAACCCTTTAAATGCTGAATTTGATCAAGACAATTAAGATATTTGTTTAGTGAATTTCCTTTAGCAGGCGAAGAGAATACCATTTTAGAAATGTTCCTGCAATAAAGATATATGGGGTTGGTTTAGCCAGATACGCCATGGAACACAATAGCAGAAGGGGCAAAAGACGTCAAATGATGATTTGTATTATAATTTAGTAAATATAAAATATATTATTCGCATTTTGTTGAATTCCTAAATAATAAATTTCGCCGTAGAAAGACATTTTCTTAATTTGTCCTTACTTGAATCTTAGTTGAATCATTCTGAGCAACTAATGATGCACAAGCTGCGACAATCTGGCAAATTGCTAAATATCTGGTGTGCATGATGTATCGACACTTAATCTACTCGATTTGTCAATGACACTGTTTGTACCAATATTTGTTTGGGAATGTCTTTTAAAAAGATATTCGTCATGGCCTCGTGTGTTGCATACTGATGCCTGAAAGAAGTCTTCGCTGTTGGGTTTGTAACAATTGTTCAGGATTGTATAAGTTTCTATGAGGTTTGCCAACACTCAACTGCTCATAGTAATATCACTGTCCTCTGTGTCCAGAATATACAATTACTTTAAATTAGCATCCCATGCTACTGGTAAGGATCACGTGTCCCTTAATACTAAGTCTTTTAAACCAAAAGACAAAATGCGATAAATCATGTGCATGCTAAGATCAAGTTTGAACATTTTTGCAGTATGGTTTATGTATTAAATGACAATTATGGTGGGCGATCCGAGTAATTAGTCTAAAAACTTGCTATACGTACTTTGTATTATCTAGCGGCATGTATCCTTAAGTAACCTCGCTCAGTACGGAGAAGAGGGATTCGGGTCTGTCTGTATATGTGTTTGCGTGTCTGAAACTATACCTCAAACACTACTGATCCGATTTCTCTCAAATATTAACATAACAAAAGAATTACCGTGATTTCAAAATTGTGATCCGGATTAAAGAACCCATATCCGAAATCTATGGATCTTGAATCTACGGGTGCGATTTGATTCAAATGTTAATGCACCAAATAATACGGCTATATTTCTTTGACTAGGTCCTGAGAACTTTTTGGGTGAATCAATTTAATTTTGCCCATAAATGGCGACGTTCAGTTTACAATAGAAGACATATTATATGCGATATTATAAAAGTAATGGAGGAGTCCATTTGAGCTAATTCACGCCCATCTCTATCTAAGCCCCACTCACGCTATTCTCGTGTTGGGAGCGATCGATCACTAAACTCCTAGACTATTAATTTCCAGAAAACTATACAGGTAAGTTGTTGAATATTTTAAAACTAATTTCACTGGGTGCTATTGTTGCCGAT